>JAJKKK010000056.1:0-405635 GCA_022432375.1 Nemania sp. FL0031
TAAAAGCTTTGCTTTAAGCTATATAAAAATACTATTTATATTTAAAAAAGTATAAAAAAAATACTTTTTAAAAGCTAAAAAAACTATATTTATTATGCTTAAATGCTATATTAAAAACTTTGTACTTAAAAAAATAAAAAACTTTTATTGTTATATAAAGCTTTTTTATTGTTTTAAATGTTTATTACTATTTATATATAAAAATAGCTTTTTTGTTTATATAAATATTTATAAAAGCGTTTATATAAGTTTATATAGTTTGCTAATAATTTATACAAATATTTAGCAATTTATAATATGCTATAAAAGCTTTATAGTAATATAAAGTTAAATTTTATATAAACTAGCATGTAGTTTATTTTTATAGTATTTGTTTAAAAAAACCTAAAATATACTATAATAAAATTATTATAAGTGCAAAAGTAATTTTTTTTTTTGCAGCAACTTAAGTTAAGCAAAGTTTTACGCTTAATTTATTAAGTTTTATTATAGGCTTTTTAGTATAAATAATAATATATATATATTTATATTATAAATATTTGTTTACGTACAAAGATTACTAACTACTACTTAAAAATAAATAATATTTATATAAAAAAAGTTTTTTTGTTTTATACTTTTAAAAATAAACATATATAGCTATAAATAAATAGTTTAGTTTATAGTTTAAATAGTAATAAAATATAAATAATAATAAGTACTAAATATTTAGCTATTTAGCTTTAATATTTATATAACTTTTTATTTTAAGCTTTTATATAAATAAAAAATAATTAAAATATAAAATTATATTTAAATAAATGTTTGTTAAAAAAAACCAATATAAAATAAAACTAATAATAATATTTAAATTATAATTATAATAATTATAATATTTAACTTTATTTATAGCTTTTTTATTTTTTACTTAGGTAAATAAATAAACTACAACTAAATAGCTAAGCTAAAGCTTAGTAAGCAAACAAAAAAATAAATAACAACCTTTTTATATAAAAATAAAAAGCAAGCTATATATAAGCTATATATAGCTAAGCTTTTTGCTTATATAACCGATTACTAACAATTATATATTAGCAGCTGCAAACAGCTACTAGTAAACAATTAATATAGCTGCTTAGCAGTATATATAGTTGCTAATAATCGATATAACTATATTTAGCTATTTTATTGTTTTATTAATTGCTTTGCTAAACATAATACTGCTGCAAACAAACTGCTAATATAAAAATATAAGCTGCAAATAGCTAGCATAAATTAGTACATTATTTAATATATAAAACGCAAAAAAAACTTTTTAACTATTTATTTTTTATATAAAGTGCTGCAATAAAGCAATTAATACTTATTAACCTTTTTAAAAAACTTAAAAAAGGCTTGGTTTAAATAATTTTTACTATATATAGCTTGTAAATATACTACTAAAACTTTTTATAATATAGTTTTTTTTTTATATACTGCTTTAAGTAGCAATAAACCTAAAGTTTAACTATTATAGCTTTTTTATTTAGTTATATTTTATAATATAACTTTTATTATAATAATATTACTAGCTAGTTTTTATTATAGTTTTATTAAAAATAATAACAAGCTATATTTAGCAAGCAAAGCTACTAAAAAAAAAACAAAAATATTAAACTAGCTAGCTTAATAGTTTTAATACTAATAATTATAATATTAGCAACTTTAATACTAATAACTATAATACTAGCAACTTTAATGCTAATAATTTTAATACTAATAATAGCTATAGTAGTAGCAATAGTTTTAAAGCTATTAATAATTTTTTTAGGTTTTTAAATATTTTATTTAATTAAAATTTTTATAATAGCAATTTTTATTTTTTAAAGTTTTACTAAAAAAAGTTTGCTAAACTTAATAAATATAACTATAATTATAAAAAATATTTGCTAAAAGCATAAAATGCAATATACTATATATTAAAGTAATAATAAAAGTAAGCATTTAAACTTTGCTATTTTTTTTTTTTTTTTTTTTTTTTTTTAGTTTAAGTTTAATAAAACTAAATACTATAAAACTATTTTTAAAAATAATTTAAAATCTGTTTTTAATAAGCTAAGCTTTTATATAGTTTATATATTTTTAGCTTAGTATATAAAGCAAAAAAAATATATAAAAAGTAAAAAAAAAAAAAGCTTTACTATAAAAAGCTTACTAGTTTTATTTTAGTATATGTTTTAGTTATTTTTTAAAATAAAAACTAAAATAAAAATTAATAAAATAGTTAATTATATAAAAATAAAAAATATATAGCTATATTTAAGCTTTTATTAATACTTAATAAGCTAATAGCTATAAACTTTTATATAGTTATATAAAAAATATAAATTAACAAACTAAAAACAAAAAAATAAAACTATATTATTTATAAATCTAAAGCATTAAATTATTATTATATTTTAAACAACTAATAAGTTATTTAAATTAAACAAACAGCAAATATTAGTAGTATTTTTTTTTTTGCTTTTTATATTAGCTAAGTTTTAGTTAACATTTATTTTAAAACTTTAATTTAGCAATATATATGTTTTTTTTGCTTGCAATTTAAATAATAACTTATATTGCTTTATTATTAAGTTTATATTTTGTTTTATAAAATAATACTTAAATAACAAAATATTATAAATATTAAAAATGCTTATTGTTTATACTATATTTTATTTTTTATAAAAATAATTATATTTTAATTATAATAAAAAAATATTTTTTATTTTTAAAGTTTTATACAACCTTAGTTTTTTTTTTTAGCTTTTATGTTTTTTTTTAAGCGTTTTTTTTAAAAACTATACGTTTAAAGCAAAATGTTTTAATAATAGCTTAAACAAGCTTAACAACTTAACTATTATTAATAAAAAAAATATATTTATTTTTTTATTAAAAAATAAACTAAAATATATGTTTATTTTTTAATAAACAAAACAAAGCAATTATAGTATAAAAATATTATTTAATAAACAAATTAGCTTAATAATAGTAAAAATATAAGTTAAAAAAATAAGTAAACTAGCAGGTTTTAAATATAATATATATTTTTATACTTTTTAGTATAATATAAAAAACAATATAAACTAAAATAGTTAGTTTTTGCTATATATTTATATAGTTAAATAAGCAATTATTAACTATAAATAATAAACATTAATAATATATTATATAATTTTATTATAAATTATAAACTTAATTTAATAATTTTTTAAACTAATTATTTTAGCTGCTATATATATGCTAATTTATAAGCTTTATAGCAAAATTTTAAGCTATAAAATAAGCTTATTAAATAGCTTATTAGCTATAAATATATTATTAATAGCTAGCAACTAGCTAATTTAACTAGTAAACAAGCCGCTTTATTAAATAAATATTTAGTTTTAGTAAAAATAAAGCAAAATATACTATAATTTTTTTTATATTTTTAAAAGCATAAAAAAGCTTGCTTAAAAATTAAATTAATAAAAGCAATATTATTTAAAGCTTTAAAAAATTATATATACTAAAAATAAACAAATAAACAAGCACTAAAAAATATTAAACAAATAATAATAAATTAAAATATTGCTTTTAATAAGCTAACTTAAAATTTTATTTTAATAAGCTATTTTTAATAAAAATTAATAACAATATTTAAAGTACTTTTAATTATTAAGCTTTAAGCTTAGTTTTAATATAAAACTAATACTATTAATATAATTATTAGCTATTGCAATATTAAAAAACCTGTTTATATTTACGTTTTTAAAAACTATAAGCTACTATTACTTTTTAAGCTTATTTAAAACAATTTAATTATAGCGCTAAAATAAACAACCTTTATTATTACAGCAAAAAAACAGCTTTTATACTGCTTTATTTATATTAGTAAAACTTTTTAGCTGCTGTTTAAAAACCTAATTGTTTTTTTTTTTATTGCTAATTTAAATATTATTTTAATATAACTAATTATTTTAAAAAGCAATATTTTGTTTATTTTTTTAACTATAAAATAATTTTATGCTTAGTTTGCAATTTAAAAGTTAAATTAAAAAACAAAAAACATTTTTATAATTATGTTTATATTATTTATAGCTTATAGTTAACGTAAAAATACTATTAAATATTTTTAACTATATAATATATATGTTTATATTAAAAGCAATTTAAATAAAAGTTTTAAAATTAACTATAATTATTTTAAATTATAGTATACTATAATAACTAGTAAAACAAAAAAAATAATTTACGTTTTTAAAAAAAAAGTTAATATAAAAGTTTAAATAATACTTGTAAAATTGTTTAAAGCAAAATTAATATAAGCAAAAAGCCTACTTTTGCTAAAAAAAAAAGCTATTTTATATAATATTTTTTAGCTTTTAAAAAAAAATTAAAAAAAAAATAAAAGTTTTATTTATTACGAATATTTTAGTTTTATGTTTTTTGTTTAAAAAAGTTTTTTTAATAGCAATATTAGTAAAAATACTATTGTTTTAAAAGTAATATAAAAGTTTTACTTAAAGCTTAATAAAAATTTTATAGTTATAGTGCTTTAATATTATTATATATAAATATTTAACTATTTATTATATAAAAAAAACTAAAACAATTAAACAATATAATTAAATAATAATAATTAAAAAATATTTAAAACGCTTATTTATTATAAATAGTTAAAATATGCTAACTTTTTTATTTATATAGCTATTAGTATAATTATATAACTAAACATTAATGCTTTTTTTTTTGCTGTTAAATTTAAACATAATAGTAAATGTTATAAAAAAACAATCTAAAAAAAATAAATAGCAAAATTATTAAACTAAAGGCCCTCGCGCTTAAAAGCAAAAAAACTTTTGTTTTTATGCTTTTTTTATTTGTTATACTACTTTTTAACTTAATTAATACTTTATTACTTTTTAATTAATTACTATTATATTTTATTATTATAATATTTTATATACTTTAAGTTTATTATTAACTATATTATTTTATTATTTATTAATTAATATTTTACTACTTGCTAATTAATAGTATATTAGTACTTATTATTATATTAGCAAAAACTTTATATAATTTTTAGCAATTTTAATAGCTATAGCTAACTAAAATAAACTTAAAATATATACTAAAATATACTAAAATAATAATAAATTAAATATTAAAATAATAGTAAACTAAATACTAAAATAATATAAAATAATTAAAATATATTAAAATATAGCTAATATATACTAAAATATAGCTAGTATATACTAAAATATAGCTAGTATATACTAAAATATAGCTAGTATATACTAAAATATAACTATAATATATTAAAATATAGCTAAAATATAGCTAGAATATAAACCTAATATAAGTACTATATAGTTATTTAAATAAATTTTAAAAATAACTATAACAAAAATTTTAAACTATATAAAATTATTTTATTTTTTGCTTTATTTTATTATTATTAGTACTAACTATATTTTTTAACCGCTATTATTATTATATTAAACAATTTTTTAGCTTATTAAGCTATTTTTTTAGAAATATTGTTAGCTAGATTAATTAATTTTTTAAAAGCTATTTTAACTTTTTTAAAAATATAAATATATAATATTATTTTAACTTTTATATTAAGCTAATTTAAATATAAACGCGCATTATATTTATTAAATTTTTTTGCTAATATTATTATTTATATTTAAAACTAAATAAATAAATAAATAAATAAATAAAAAAGTTAATAAATAAGCAAAAAAGTAAAAAGTATATTAATATACTAATTTTAAACAAAAAAAAAATATTTTTTAATTAGGTTATAATAATAGCAGCAAAAAATTAAAAACCATAGGTAACTTTTGTTTTACTTATTTTGTAAATTTATTTGTTAAAAACAAAGGCAAAAAAAGCAAAAAAAAAAATAAAAACTAAGCCTAACTAAATAAATAAATAAAATAAATAAAAAAATAGCTTTAAAAATATATATAGTTATTATTTTTTTTTTTTTTAAAGTTAGTTAAATTAGTATAAATAGTTATATTAAATAAAACTTAGCAAAGTTTTATTGTTAGCTTGTTTATTAAACTATATTATTTAAGTTTTTTAAATAAATTAAATTATAATAAAGTTGTATAATTTTTAAAAAAAATAGCTACTAATAAGTTAAAATAGGTTAATAACCTATTAATAGCAAAGCAAATTTTTTTTAAGTATTTTGCAGTTTATAAATTATAAATATTTTAAATAAACATATAAGCTTTTTATTTTTGGTTTTTTTTTATAGTAAACAAAATATTAAACTTAACAATTAAGTATTAATAAAAACTAATTTTGTTTAGCATAATAATAAAATAGTGCTTTTAAATTTTTATATTTTTATTGCTATATAAAATAAAAAAGCTATTAATTTAACAATATAACTTTTAAGTTAAACTAATAAGCTAAAATAATTTAATTAAGCTGCAAAAAACAACTAATTAACTATAAACGTTTTATTAGTTAACAATATTAAAAGCTACTATTTTATACTTTATTTTGCTTATAAAAAATAAAAAATATATATTATATATAGTTATAAAATAAAAGCAGTTTTTTAATACGTTTTTAATAAAAAGCTTAAGCTTTTTAAATTGTTGCACTATAAATATTTGCTACTTAAAGCTAAATTTATAATTTAGTTATAAGCATAGCTTATAAATAAATATTATATTAATTTAGCTAATATTAGTTTTTTTTTTAAAAAACTTAAAATATTTATATTTTTAAAAGGCTAGCATTTTAGCAAGCAAAATAATAAGTTATATAATATTTTATATAACTTTTATTTTATTTTAATTTTTAATTATATTAAAAGTTTTTTAAAATAATTTATTTAAAAATAAAATATTGTTTAAAAGTGCTTAAAAATTATTTAAAAATATTTAGCATAAATATTAACTTTTTTTAATAAAGCTTTTTTTATATTTTGTTATAAAGCTTTTATAGCTTTAAAAATAAATTTTATAAAATAAATGCTTATAAAAAGCACTTTTTTAGTTATATATATTTAAAGTAAACGTTAATTAAGCTATTAAAACTATTTTAATATTAATATTAACAATATTTAAATATTTATAGTAATAAAAATATATTAACTTTTTTTATAGCAATATATTATAAGCAAATTAAAAAAAACGGTTTATATTTTGCTTTTGTTTTTTTGTTAGCTAATTTTTATTATTTTTTTAAAATATAACTTATGCTTTTTTAAACGTATTAAAAATTGCGCTAATATTAAATTATATTTGCTGTTTTGCTAATAGTTTTAGCTAGGTAAATTTTTTTTATTGTTATTTTAAATATTTTGCTTATAATATTAAGCTTAAATAAAATCGGCAAAATTATAATGTTTATTAAAAATTTATAAAAACGGTAAAAATTAGTTCTACAAACTAAAAAATTAGCATTAGTAATACTTAACTAACCGTTTTTTAAATAGCTAGCTTAATTAAATATATAAATTATTGTAAGCAAAAATAAATAATAAGTAAGTATTTTTGCTTTATTGTTTAATATATAAATTATATATATAGTTTTAAGTATTTATTTAAATATAGTAAATACTAAAGCAAAAATAAAGCTATTTAATTTAAATATAAATTAAATTAGTTATTAGGTATTTTATTATAATAATTATTATTTTTTTTAATAAAATATGTTTATTAAATATTAGTATTTTGTAAAGCAATAAAAATAAAAAACTTTAATATAAACTTTTTATTATTATACTTTTAAAATATTGTTTAATAAAAGCTTTAATTGTTTATTAAATATTTATTAGCATATATAGTTTTTTTAAAAATAAAGTATAAATGTTTACTTATATTTTTAGATTTATTTTATAAATAGCAATAAATTTAACAAATAAAATTAATATAGCTTATAAACTAATTATATAGCTTATAAGCTATTTTGCATAAAAAAAAACTAAAAAATAAATTAGGCTTAATAAATATTAACTATGTTTATTTTGTTTTTTTAGTAATTATATTAAACTAACAAAAGCTTATTTTAGCTGTTAAATTTAATACACTAAGCAATAAATTATTATATATAATATATTTACAACTATTAATATTAGCTTAAATTAAATAGCTAGTATTATTATTAGTATTATATATATTATTAACACTATTATTAAGCATAATACTGCTTGCTTGTTTAAAGTTGCTATATTTTAACTTTTTTTTTATTATAAATTAATAATGTTTTATTTTAACTTATTTATTTTAAGCTTATATATATAAGCTTGCAACTTTTTTTTCTTTTAGCTACTGCGTTAATATTAGCATAAGTATTAATAATTACTATTTGTTATACTAAAATTTAAATTAGTATTTATAAACTAAAACCAAATGCTTTAATAAAACTTAGTTTTTATTTATTTTTTAATACAATTTAAAGTTATAATTAGTATTTATACTTTAATAATATTTACTATAAACTTTAAATATAAAAAACTATAAATAATAAGTTTATTACTTTTGCTATAAATAAAATAAATACTTTATTTATATTTAATAGCTATAATTTAAATTGTTAATATTAGTTTTTATAATTGTTATAGTTTAGCTTTAAATGTTATATAAACGTTAAACAAAAAAAAAATAAATATAATTATAAAATATTTATTTGCTTATATTAAGCAATAGTTTAAAAGCTTAGCTAAATAAAAAAGTTTTTTTATTATAAAAATATAGTTTTAATTTTAATAAAAACAGCAATAAAGCTATATTATATATTATTTTAAATAGTTTAGTTAATATATTTATAGCTTACTTTTAAAATATATATAGTATAATAAATAGCTTTATAAAGCTTGTTTTTTAAATTTATATATATAACAACTATATAATTAACTTTTTTGCTGCTAAAACAGCTATAAACGTTTTTTAAACTAGCTTTAATAATATTACTAATAATATTAAATATATTTAATTTTAATACTAATATATTTAGTAATATTAAATATATAATATTAAGCTTTTTTATATTAGCTAGCTATATTAATAGTATAGCTTTGCTTATAATAATTACTTTTATAACAGCTTTATATTAAACAACTATAGCTTTTTGCTTATTTTAAGCTAGCTTATATAAGCTTGATTTAAAAATAAAATTAAAAATAAACGTATATATATAATAGTTTTAGCTGCTTTTAAAACGGCTGCTATTTTTTAAATTTGTAGCAGCTTTAATAATATAATATAGTTTAATTTAAATTATTTTAGCGTTTAAATTAATAGTAGCCGTTAAAT
Organism: Nemania sp. FL0031; assembly: GCA_022432375.1. Classification (NCBI taxonomy): domain Eukaryota; kingdom Fungi; phylum Ascomycota; class Sordariomycetes; order Xylariales; family Xylariaceae; genus Nemania; species Nemania sp. FL0031. The sequence goes on from JAJKKK010000056.1 coordinate 9,273, forward strand.
TTAGCTAGCAAATATAATAAAAAAAAATATTATTTTTGCTATACTTTTTAACTATTTTGCTAAATATTATACTTAAAATAACGCTTATTTTATTTTTTGCTATTTTTTTAATAGCTAAATATAGCGTAAAAATATTGCTTAAAAAGTTAAAAAGCTAAAAAACTGTTATTATATATACTAGCTTTTTAAAATCTACTAATTTAGCAACCGATTTAATAATAGTAAGTTTTTAGCAGCATTTTTAGTTTAGCTTAAAAGTAAAATTAAAGTTTAAGCGTTAAATTAGTATAATAAAACTAAAAAAATAAAATATATTGCACTAGTTATAAATAAAAGCTTATTTATTTATATTTAGCTTAAATTTTTATTATTATTAGTTTTTTAGTTATAGTTATTGCAGTTTTATTTTTAACCTAGGTATAATAGCAACTTAGTACTTAACCTTAGCAAAATTTAAAGCATATTATAAAAAAAAAAAAAAGTATTAGTTGTAAATTTTTTGTTGCTTTTATTATAGCATAGCTATGCGCGTTTTTTTAATTACGCTTTGTTTATTTTGCTTTTTAGCATAAAAAAATTAGCAAAAAAAAATACAACTAATATAATTTAGTTTAATATATTATACTATATAACTATAAAAGCAATATAGCTAAGTTTACTTATATATATATATATATAAGCTAAGTAAAGTATAAATATATACTATAAAGCTAGTATGTTAAATTTATTATTATAATAAAAAAGTTGTTTATTTAAAAAAAAATGTTTATATAATTAAGTATATTATATTTAGCTTATATTTATTAAGTACTTAAAGGTAAAACAATGCTTTTAAGTGCTTTTAAATGCCTTTAAGTGCTTTTAAATGCTTTATAGCATACTTTTTAGTACGCTAATAAAAAATTACCTAATAAAAAAATAGCACTTAAAGCAAGCAACTTTATAACTATTTAAAGCACTAAAAGCTACTATAAAATAAAATATTAAAAAATATTTAGAAAACTAAAAGCTACTATAAAATAAAATATTAAAAAGTATTTAAAAAACCAAAGGCTATTATAAAATAAAATATTAAAAAGTATTTAAAAAACCGAAGATAAAATGTTAAAAAATATTTAAAAAACTAAAGGCTATTAAGGGCTACTAAGTTATAAAATATTAAAAGCTATTTAAAAATTTAAAAGCTATTAAAGTATAAAACGTTAAAAGCTATTTAAAAATTTAAAAAATATTAAGCAATAAAACATTAAAAGCTATTTAAAGATTTAAAAGCTACTAAAAACTATTAAAAAATAAAACGTTAAAAGCTATTTAGGTTATTAAAAGCTATTAAAAAATAAAACGTTAAAAAATAATTTAAGTTATTAAAAGCTATTAAAAAATAAAACGTTAAAAAGTAATTTATATTATTAAAAGCTATTAAAAAATAAAATATTAAAAAGTAATTTATATTACTAAAAGCTACTATAAAATAAAATATTAAAAAGTTATTTATGTTACTAAAAGCTATTTTTTTATAAAATATTAAAAGGTTATTTATGTTATTAAAAGCTACTATTAAATAAAATGTTAAAAAGTTATTTAAGTTATTAAAAGCTATTAAAAAATAAAATATTTAATAAGTTAGCTATTATAAAATATGCTTAAAAAAATTTTAAATTAATTATTTTTTATTTTTAAAATAGTTATTTTATAAAGTAATATAAGTAGTATTATTTTTTATTTTTATATATTTTTAAATAAAATAAACGCGTTTTTTTTATAGTAAAGCTTTATTTATTTATAGTAAATATTTAGCTTTATTAAAATTAATATATAAATATTATAATTATAAACAATAAGCTTAATAACGTTTTATATTATTATAGCTAATGTTTAAATTAAATATTTAAGTTATAAAAAAAGGTTGTTTAGTTAACATACAATAAGCTAATATTTAAAAATCTTAAATTTAAGCGTATAGTTTTTTGTTATATTAGTAATTAGTTTAGTTTATAAAAAAATAAATTTTTTTGTAAGCTTTTTTAAATATATAAAAGTTATAAGTTTAATAAACAAGATTTTTTATAACAATAGCTAGGTTAACGTGCTAAAAATATTTAAATATAGAAAATATTATTAAATAAAAACTAAAATAGCTAATAAGTTTATACTAAAAAGTTTTAATATTATATATAATTTAAACATTTAAAGTACTAATTATATTTATAAGCACTATTTAATAATTATATATAGCAGTAAAGTTTACTTTTTATAAAGCATATATATAATAAAAATATTTTTAAATTAAGCAAAATGCTTTTTAAACTTTAGTTTTTATTTACTATTTAACTATTTAAATTTTTTTTATAAATTTAGCAAAAAAAGCTAGCTAATATATTAGTAATTTAGCTAGCTTTTTAGTTATTAAGTATAATAATAGCAGTAATACTATTGCTTTTAAAAAAAAAAGCTATAAAAGCAAAACACAAAAAGCAAAAAGCAAAAGGTGCAATAAAAAGTATAATAATAATAATAGTAGCAGCAAAGTTTTTTTTAGCTTAAAAAAACTTTTTTTAAAAAGTTTTTAAAAAAATGCATATAGTAAAATATAGCTATGCTTACTTTTATATACCGTTAGTAAAAATATAGCGCTTTAAATACTTTAAGCTTAAAAACTTACAGTATAAAAAAAATTATTAGCTTTAAAGCTATCGATTAATTAAACTATAAAAAAAATCAAGTGTAGTTTATTGCTAAAAACTACTAAATATTAGCATAGTATAAACATATAATACTAAAAAACTAGTACTTTAAAAGCTTAATATAAAATAACACAAATAGCTATTAATATAATATTAATAGCGCAAGCTAGTAATAATATTATAGTAGCTTTTGTTTAATAATTTTTTTGCTATTACAAAAGCTAAATATTTAGCGTAAAAAATAATATAGCGCTTAATAATACTTAAGCAAATATAGTAATTATTATTAATAGCTTTAATAGCAATAGTAGTTTTAAAATTAACAATTTTATTTTTAATATATTAAAAGCTAAAAAAAATAAAGCTATTTAAGTTTTAATTAAGTTTAATAATAATAAGTTTAATAGCAATATATTTAATATTTTTAATAGTGCTAATAGTTTTATTAGCAGTATATTTTATAGTAGCTATAATATAATAAGCTTTTTTATAAGCTTTATATTTATGTTTTTTAAATTTTTATAAGCAAAATATGTATATAATTAATAAGCTTATATTTATTTTTGCTTTTTTTTTTTTAAGCAAAAAAAAACAATAAAAAAAGTATAAAAAAAAATATAGCTAGTATTAGTACTAGTATTTAGTATTAATAAACAATTTTATAAACAAACAAAAAAAAAATATTTATACTATAATAAAAAAAAAAAAATTGTTTAATACTTAATATAAAATTATATATAAGTTAGTATAGGCTTTAGCTTATTTATAGTCACCTAGTAATTTATATTTTATATACTATAGTATAATTAAATATTTATTGCTAACTAACCAACTTAAACCTTAAGCTAAGCTTTTTATTAAGCCACAATTTTTAATAACGTTTTTAATGCTTTTTTTTTTATATAAAGTCCGCAAATTTCCAACCTTTACAATAAAAGCTAAAACGCTAAAAATAGCTTTTTTCTTTATAATAACGCCCTTTAATTAAACTTTAAATAGCAGCTATAAAAATGCTTTTGTTATGCTTTTATTTTAAGCTGCAGCTATTAAGCTATTTAGCTTACTATTATATAACAAGTTAACTGTACTTAACTATGCTTTAAATTTATATACTAGTTAATTTTTTAAAATGTTTTAATAAAAACTTTTTTTTTAATTTTTATAAGCTTAACTTTTTTTATTGCGTTTTAGTTTATTTTAGCTTTTTAGTTTATTTTAAGTTTTATTATAGCTTTATTAAATTTTGTATATTTAAAATTGTTTAAATATGCTAATATATATATAATAAAAAAATTAAGCTTTTTATTGCAGTTAAATTTATTTATGTTTTAAGTATTAAAACTTTTAATTGTTTTTAACAATTTAAAAATAGCTTTAGCTAAAGCTTTATTTTAAAAGCTTACTATAGTTATTAATAATAATAATAATAATAATAGGTTTTTTTTTTAAAGCTAAAATAATATTTAAAAAAGCTACTAAAAAAAATTTTTTTATTAGTTATTATAAAGTATATAATAATAATAAAAGTATAGTTATAATAGTAGTAATAAAAAAATAAAAAAAATAACTGTTTTATAAATAAAACTTTTTGCTTATTTTTTATTTTTATAGCATTTTTATTTAAATTTAAATATATATAGCATATTAAATAAAGTTTAGTTAGCAAGCTTAAAATAGCTACTTTTTTGCTATTTTTTTAGCTAAAGTTTAATAATTAAACATATAATAAAAAAAAGTTTAATTTAATATATATATTAGGTTTATTTTTATATTAACTTTAACGCTTTACTTTAATATAACAAACTTATTTATATTATAGCTAAAAGTTTAAAGTTATGTTTATTATATAAATAGCTATATAAAATAGTTTTAGTAAAGTTATAAATAGTATTTTTTCTGCAATAAGCTTAGTGTTTAAAATTGTTAAAAATTTATATTATATTTGTATTATTTATATAGTAAAATAACTATATAATAATAACTATATATTTATAACCAACTTTATTATATAAAAATAATTAAGTGCAAAAAAAAAGCAAGCATTATATATTTAACGTTTTAATAAAAATTAAACTATAATAAAAATATATAAGTTAGTATAGTATATAACTTATAAAGTAGTTTTTAAAGCATATAAATTATGTTTATAAAAAAGCTAAAAAAAAAAAAAAAAAAAAAAAAAAAAAAAGCTTTACTAAAAAAAAATAGTTATATATATAAATATAATTAGCTTTTAATATTAAAAATACTTTAGTATTTTAAAAAGTAATAGTAATATTAACGATAATTTATAGTATAATATATAATTAATTAAAAAACTAATAGCTAAAATTATTTTATATATATATAAATTATTAGCAAAAAAAATATTAGTTAATATTAATAGTAATTATAAAATATATTATTATAATTTAAATATTTTATTTTAATATAATTTAAATAAGTTTAAATATTTAAAAAAAATTTTATAAATTAGTTTTAAAAGCTTTATAGTATATTATTATAATATATTTTAATATAAATAATAATAGTAGCTAATTATAAGCCTTTTTTTTTTTCTATTTTTTTACTTAAACTATGCTTAAAGTTTTATTTAAAGCTTTATTTAAAGCTTTATTTTTTGTTTTTATTTTTAAATTTTAGTTTTTTTTTAAATATTAACTACTAATTATAACAACTTAATATAATAAAATAACAATATATACTTATTTTTATTATACTTAAATATATTTATTTACTAATTTTAAATAATATAGCTTTTATATAGCGGTTTAGCTTTAGCTTTAGCATTTAAAAAATAATATTTAAACTATTTTATAAAATAAAGCAAATAATATTTTTATTTGCTAAACTGCAAATATTTTAATGCTATAAATATAAAAAGTTAAAAAAATAATTAATAAAGTTATAATAAAAACTTTAGTAATTAAAAACGCTATTAAAATTATTGTTATAAATTTATATATTTTTAATTTATATTTTTTTATATTAAAAATATACTAAAAAATTTATAAAATTAACTAGTATATTTTAATTATATAAACAATTTTTTATATTAAAACTAAAAAAGCAAAAAAATTTTTAAAATTAAAGTTAAATTTTTATTATAACTTTAATAAAAATTAAAAAATAGCTTAAGTTTAAGCTTTAGCTTAAGCTTAAACTTTAGCTTAAAAAAAAGTTTTTAATAGCTAAAAAAATTAAAGTGGCTATTATAAAACAAAAAGTATAAACTTTAAAAATAAAGCTTATAATAATAATAAAAAGCTTAATAAGCTTTTATAGTTTAATTTAAATATTTATTAATATAATAAATATAATAATAAAATTTTTAATAGCTAAAAAGCTTAAGCTTAAAAAAAAGTTTTTAATATTTAAAAAGCTTAAAGTAGCTATTATAAAAAAAGTATAAACCTTAAAAATAAAGTTTATAATAATAATAATAAAAAGCTTAATAAGCTTTTATAGTTCGATTTAAACATTTATTAATATAATAAATATAATAATAAAGTTTTTAATAGCTAAAAAGCTTAAAGTAGCAATTATAAAGCAAAAAATATAAACTTAAATATTTAAAATAGCAAAAATAACAATACAGTTTTTAATAGCAAAAAAGCTTAAAATTAATAAGTAATATATTTATACTTTTTTTAACTTTTTAATAGTATTAGCTATTAATAAATAAATTATAAGTTGTTATTTAACCTATATATTTAAAATTAAATTAAATAACTAGTTTTAGCTAATATAATATATATATAGCAAATATATAGCATAAAAAAAAAATATTAATTATATAGTTTATTAGTTATTAGTTTATTGTTTAAATAAATAAAAGTTATAACTTATAATATAAAGCAAGCTTTTTTTTATTGTTTATTTATTTACTTATTTGCTTTATAAAATAAAATAAAATATTTATATATATTTTATAATAAAATTTACTTTAGCTTATTTTTAAAGGCTAAAAAAAAGAAAAAAAACTTATAGCTAAAGTAAAAACCTTTGTTTAAAAAATTAATTAAATAGTTGTTTTAATTAAAAGTTTAGTTTAAAAAACTAATTAAAAAACTAATTAAAAAACTAATTAAAAGTTTAGTTTAAAAGTTTAGCTAAAAAATTAATTAAAAAACTAATTAAAGTGCTTATAATTATAACCTACTTTTGTTTTAAAGTTTAATATATATAGCTATATAATTTACCTTAGCTATTTTTAAAAGCTAAAAAAAAAAAAAAAAATATATATATATATATAAAGCAAGCAAATAAGTTAAATTAATATAAAGTAAAGTAAAGCTTTTAAAATAAGCTTTTAAAATAAATTTTTAAAGCTAAAACTTTATTAAAAATAGCAAATTAAACCTTTAAAAAGTTATTTTAAAAAAATTTATAGCTAAAATAAAAACTTTTATTTAAAAGTTTAATTAAATAGTTAGTTTAATTAAAAAACTTATTAAAAAACTAAAAAACAAACAAATTTACTTTAGCTTATTTTTAAAAATTAAAAAAAAAAAAATATATATATATATATATATATAAAATAAACAAATAAATTAAATTAATATAAAGCTTTTAAAATAATTTTCGAAATATAACTTTAAAGCTAAAACTTTATTTAAAATAATAAATTAAGCTTTTAAAAAGTTATTTTAAAAAAATTTATAGCTAAAATAAAAACTTATAACTAAAGTAAAAACTTATTATTAAAATAAAAACTTATAACTAAAATAAAAAACTTTGTTTAAAAAACTAGTTAAAAAACTAGTTAAAAAACTAAAAAATAAAAACTTACTTCGGCTTATTTTTAAAAGCTAAAAAAAAAAAAAATATATATATATATATATTATATATAAAACAAATAAGTTAAATTAATATAAAGCAAAATAAAATAAAGCAAAAGTTTTTAAAATAAGCTTTTAAAATAGGTTTTTAAAGTTAAAACTTTACTAAAAATAATAAATTAAACTTTTAAAAAGTTTTTTTAAAAAAATTTATAGCTAAAATAAAAACTTATAATTAAAATAAAATACTAAAAGCTTTTATGCTTAAAAGCAAAAAAACTTTTGTTTTTATACTTTTTTTATTTATTATATTATTTTTTAACCTAATTAACATTTTATTATTTTTTTAACTAACTATTATTATATTTTATTATTATAATATTTTATATATTTTAAATTTATTATTAATTATATTATTTTATTATTTGTTAATTAATACTTTACTATTTATTAATTAATAATATATTAGTATTTATTATTATATTAATAAAAATTTTATATAATTTTTAATAGTTTTAATAGTTATAGCTAATTAAAATAAACTTAAAATATATATTAAAATATACTAAAATAATAATAAACTAAATATTAAAATAATAATAAACTAAATATTAAAATAATATAAAATAACTAAAATATATTAAAATATAGCTAATATATATTAAAATATAGCTAATATATACTAAAATATAGCTAGCATATATTAAAATATAGCTAGCATATATTAAAATATAGCTATAATATATTAAAATATAGCTAAAATATAACTAAAATATAAACTTAGTATAAATATTATATAGTTATTTAAATAAATTTTAAAAATAATTATAATAAAAGTTTTAAACTATATAAAATTATTTTATTTTTTGTTTTATTTTATTATTATTAATATTAGCTATATTTTTTAACCGTTATTATTATTATATTAAATAATTTTTTAGCTTACTAAGCTATTTTTTTAAAAATATTATTAGCTAAATTAATTAGTTTTTTAAAAGCTATTTTAATTTTTTTAAAAATATAAATATATAATATTATTTTAACTTTTATATTAAACTAATTTAAATATAAACATATATTACGTTTATTAGATTTTTTTGCTAATATTATTATTTATATTTAAAACTAAATAAATAAATAAATAAATAAATAAAAAAATAAATAAGTAAGCAAAAAAATAAAAAATATATTAGTATACTAATTTTAAATAAAAAAAAAGCATTTTTTAATTAAGTTATAATAATAACAATAAAAAATTAAAAACTATAAATAACTTTTGTTTTATTTATTTTATAAACTTATTTATTAAAAACAAAAGTATATTATTATTAAATAATTAGTTTAATTAAAAAACTAGTTAAAAAACTAGTTAAAAAACTAGTTAAAAAATTAGTTAAAAAACTAAAAAGCAAAAATTTATTTTGGCTTATTTTTAAAAGCCAAAAAAAAAAAATATATATATATATATACAAAACAAGCAAATAAATTAAAGCAAAGCAAAGCAAAGCATATATTACTGCAAAGCTTTTAAGACAGGCTTCTGAAATAGGTCTCCAGAGCTAAGACTTTGCCAAAAATAGCAAATCAAGCCTCCAGCGGGTTGGGTAGAGGCATTCGGTTGCATTGCAATGTTCGAATCGGGTCGATTTAACATTAGAACTGAGCATCTAGTGGATGCCATTGCTCTCTGTACCGAGGACTCCATCTTTGTCGCTGGCATACTACTGAGGGACCCCTCAATGATTCCGACATCCGGACCTCAAGTCCGTCGCCTTATCGGAAGCATTGGACAGGCGGGGCTTGTCCTCCTCGTGTCGCCACTAAATCCCCGAATACGCCCGACCGGATACGACCCGACTTCTGTAGAACATAAAATGTATGACGGCAAGCGTGAAAACAAATTCTCAGGCGTTTCTCTGCATTTATCCTTTACCGAGTGGAAGATGCCCCTGGACTGGGGAAACACGGGGGAAATTGACCAGGAGGTTTTCCTTCTAGAGTCCGTGCTTTCGGTAATGCATAACGGGCAATGGGTAGGTGATATCGACGTGCTCGGGCTTGAGAAGGATCCGCTTGACGTCTTCGAGACTGATTGCAAGGGGGACTGTGAGGTAGATGAGGCAATGAAACATGCCCTTGCGGAAGATGTCGCTAGCCTGGATGACTGGGAAGAGCTGCTTGATCCCCCTCCTTCGGTGGGTGTGTTTAGAGCAAGGTCTAACTGGGTCGCGAGGCTTGCAGTAGCATCGATCCTCATCCAACAAAATAAGGGAAACTGCGCACTCGTCATTGGGGGCTCTGAGCTTTGTTGGAAATGCCTAGGTTAGCCCCCCTAGATCTTTCCCCCCCCTTTGGCATTTTGGAGAGCCAAAAATTGCCTTAACAGGCACTTGTTGCTCTTTCCACTCCTACAAGCTCCCGAGTTCCCAAGAATTCTTGTAGACATTATTAACTCTAACGTTATCGCAGTCAATCAATATGCGTATCCCGAACCTCACACCCCCAGGTTCATCATCGACTGAAGTTACGAACCCCTCAATTTAAATACGGGTTAGGACAAGAGATGGTTGGCACTTAGATGAAAGGGTATTTCTCATTTTCATGTGCCACGCTTCTTAGCCAATAGCAACCTTCGTCAGCGGAGAAGAGCGGCTCTATTAGAAGATAAAACATATTATCTTACCAGGGCTTATGGCGGCCAGTATCACTCGTGCCGAGAGCAGTGGCCACGAAGTAATCCGACCCGGTTCCCTCTTCTCAAAATTTACCCCCTTATATCCTGCTCCCGGCGGATAACTAACTGCCTCTCATTTCAGAGGAATATCAATCTGCGAGGATTTCACTTCATCAATCGAATTTAGAAATGACGCCAAATCCTCTCATTACTTCCCTAAGTAGCAAGTCCATATAAGTAGCAAAAAGTTTACTCTCGATGTCTTAGGTGTATTATATCGCTTCTAATAACTTTTCCCTATAATTTCGACCACGACTCGTCGGGTTACTTAAGCACAGCCGTGGGAAAGCTTTGAGCCTTTGAAATTAGAGAGCTACCTAGCTTATTAGGAAATATGAATAAATCAAGCATGCGTCTCTCGACATGGGTCGAACTCTTGACACTATAATATTTTCTTTAGAGTGACAGGTCAGATCGGATGAATTGTGCGTGCGGGGGAAGGGAACGGAATGAGTTCATTTAGGGTGTACTATCGATCACTGCATTGCGCCACCGTGTAATATTTGATGCAAGTTTCGACGATGTCTCAGGCAGATAATACTGTACCACATAAGAAAAGGCCAAGTTATCGTTCTACCCGGTTCAACTTAAGTTACTTCTATCTCACCCATGAGGCATCCAAGCAGTTTGGTGGATTCTCTATAGACTTTGTAACAAATAACCAGAGAAATAAATAAGAAAGAAACGTCTAGATAATGCGAGTGGCTTGCCTTTCGCTCTCTAACCGTCCCCTGGTTTTCACTCGCCTCTACCACTCTCTGCTCAACGAGAAGGCCTCCGTTACGCAAAGACACACAGTATCGGCCCCGTATGGCGATACTGTTATAATCGGCGGTGGGGTTATCGGGCTCTGCACTGCGTTCTATCTTGCACACGCCCGGGGCGGGAAAAGGGGTCGCATCACCATCGTCGACCGGGCACCGGAGCTCTTCCTTGGCGCATCCGGCAAATGTAACGGCGTCCTTGGTGACTACGGGTTCTCCGATGAAGTCGCTCCGCTCGGATCACTGTCGTGGCAACTCCACCACAGACTTGCGAACGCCTATGGTGGCGTGGAACGGTGGGGATTTAGTGCTATGGTTGTGCACCGTCCCGAAAAGGTCAGGAATAACACCGAGATGAAGCATCATGGCCCCGAGGACTCCAGTAATATGCCTATGCCGCCTTGGTTCCACAGCCCCGTCAAGTTCATTGACCATTTGGAGAGTAATCCTGTGTTGGCAGCGCGCATGTAAGTCCTGCCAGGCTTGGAGTTGGGTGCTCGTCGAAAGAGTACTCCGAATATTGAGCTGACTAGATGGCATTCACGGCATCAGAAGCCCGAGGCGCTTCTGTAGTTTTCTAAAAGAAGAATGCGAGAGGATGGGGGCGAAGATTTTGTTGAATTTGCAAGTCACAAGCGTTACTCTAAAGGCAGGAGCCCCGTCTTCTGTTGTTGTAGAACAAGAGCATGAAACCCTCATAGGTATAGTCTCTAAGGAACAGGCTCTTCAACAACAGAAGATGAATTCACAGCGAATTAGTTGTAACAACTTAGTCATAGCTGCAGGTCCATGGAGCCAGCGCGTTTTCAAGTCGCTGTTCCCGGATTCCGTCATCAACATACCCTTCGACCAGGATTCGAAATCGGGCAACTCCCTTCTATTGAAACTTCCCGGATACAGAAATAATCGTGGATACTGCGATCAGGTCTACCTCAAAGATCTGATCGGTAAGAAGGTTGATTTGTCAGACTATCTGGATGGCTACATTTATTTGGGCGGTTATCTTGCGGGGGCGGAACCGCTACCCGAAAAAGTGACTGATGTGAAACCGCAGCGGAAGTACATTGATGAGATGCTTCGAACTGCACGAAAATTCTTGGTAGCGCCCGGAAATGAGGGTGTGCTGATTGTTGCAGGCGGGCGAGCATATCGTCCAGTGCTGAGCATCGACCGCCCAATCATCACCAAGGTGCCGCCTAAGCTTCTGGCTCTTGGTGAGATTGGGGGTGAGCAAACTAGAGCGACAGGCGGCGTTTTCTTGAACGTTGGTCATGGCAGTGATGGCATGACATTAGGCCCTGGCAGCGGATTAGTAATGAGCGAACTAATTCAGGGAATTCCCACGTCTGCCGACATTACTAGACTTGGTTTGCCCATAGATAAGGGACGATGTTCTGTGTCAAGCTGAAAAGAAGCCTGCGTGATTGGCCTCGGTATCATATACTCAAGTCGCCTTCGGAATGAGAGCACATCTGATTTGTACGCATAAAGTCCGATTATACGATAATTACGCATCAGCTAACGTTAGCATGGTATAATGTTGCGTTTCATTACCATCCTCAGGCCCACGCCATTGGATGGGGGGTGTTGAGAGAAGAAAACCGTAGAAATGTCAACACTTCACATACATTGTTAATGTTAACTAAGATTCGCGCACTAACTACGATAAACTTACTTACTAGGTACGTAAGCTTTAATACAATTAGTCCATATTAATAATATTCTCGTCTAGCTCGGAGCGTCTAACACTAAACTAAGTTTTTATAATATTGAACTTTAGGGTATGCCTCCCAAAAGGGTCTCAAGGAACATACAGATATCTCTATGTTACTTAAGACTTCTTAAGCTTATCAACCTAATTTTCCAACCCTTTCGGACATATAAGGTAAGCCAGTGGGTTCGGGATGAAACTCATGATCCTAGCTTGTGAATTGACGTCTCGGCACTTCAAGATAAGTGAGGAACTCGACTATTTGTTATGTGTGTGTGTGCTATATTCACCGAAACATGAAGTCAACCGTCAGGTCCATCTTATGTCGTCTTTGAACCAATCCTCCTTTCTCTGATTTTGGCGCGTCAGATGTTTGCATGGTAATCAGCCATGCATGACGTGCTTCTTTGACTTTAGGAATGAGGCAGAGCTCTCCATCCTGACACTTCTGATACACTATATTTTCACCCCGCGCTTTTATAGCTGCAGTTTCATCCAGGACCTGACTTTGTAAGATAGCCTCATTTTCACCCATACCTGTTCCCACAATAGCGAGAGCCTCTATGCCCACCAGCGTATCCTTTTGCATTGTCTCCTGACTATTTGGGAACCTCTTCTTAAGTACTAATAGGAATCTATAGTCGCCACCTCTACGACTACGATATTCGATAACAAAGTCTCTTCGGCCATTTGATAGGAAGACCGTCGTAGACATTGCCACTGTACCCGTATTCAGCCTCTCCCATCTTGAACTGGCTGGTAGTGTACTATGTATCTGAAAACCAGCTCTCTCAATAAGCTCTGATGATTGGATAATCACACGTCGTTCCGGATTGGACACGGGTATGGTAAGGATTTTGGCCGTTTTGTTGTAATACTGAATGAGGAGCTCCGTTAATTCCGCCTTCTCTTTAGCTTCCTGTAAGGACGCAAATACAAGGCCAAGGTCATAATTTACGCGGACATACGATTCGGTATTGGCCCGCCACTCAATCACAATGCTATATCGAGATTCATCGTCATCTGCCGGTTGACAATTTAACATCGCTAAGTTGCCCCTTGGTGCCATTGTTAGTGTTAGGCTCGGCGTGCGATAGTGATTTGCCCATTGCGAGCTTGTCCAACGCGCCGGAATCAGTTGTATGTTGGCTGTCGTTTCGGCCTTGAACAGCGGGAGCTTAATTGAAATTCCTTTGTTAGTAACTGCATACGGTGTATTGTTCTCGTTGGTTCGTGACCTGACGACATGGCCAGAGTCTGCAAAACGTGCTGGAGATGCTGCTAGGATACCGCCCCTGATATCGGCGAGACTTTCGCTTTCCTGTCGCGACCCTTTAAAAGTAGATGTGCCTGAGCTCCAGGCAAATATGGACTGGTCGTCTGACTCCTTCATTATCTCTTGCTGTAGACGCAAAAACGCCTTATCACCCTCGCCGTACAATAAAGGCATATTAACACCGAAGAGGCCTAGTAAACAATATGCCTCGTCCTCAATTCGAGTCGTCCGCCTATGGGATGCCCATGACATTCGCTGTGCGATGCTATAATCGTCAATGTTGCTCAATCGAATCGCTCGAATATCAATTTGAGTGGCCTCAGCGATTAAGTCGGCAAGCTCGTCCCGACTGCCAATGCTGTTCCAGTCGGCATCATAGAAGTCGACGATAGAAGGTGCCAACAGCTCTTGCAATGTCCAACCTCGAGTAAACCAGCGACTTTTGGCGAAACTAGAGGTAAAAACTTCATCACCCCGCTCTGCAAGGATGAAATCATTGCATTTGACATCATCAAGATAGGCGTAGCAGATGGCCGAATCTCTGTACCATTGATACATAGAATTGATAGCTTCGGACAATTCGGCAGAGCTGCTCTTGTCGATACAGCATGTGTCGATCCACTAAAGCGTATGAATCAATGAGAAGAAGAGTCGGGCTTATTATGAGTGGGATTGCAACTGCACCTTACCACATAGTCCAAACCATCAGATATCGCCTGTTTACAGCAGTTAAGGATCTTTCGGTACCCTTGCGATGTTGTTTTGGCCTTCTGGAACTCAGCTAGCGAAACCTCCTCCTTCCCCCATGTGTGAGACTGTAGGTAAATCGTGTTAGCACCATCTATTGCTTACGCCAAGGTATCGCATACACCAGGATGCCGACATACCAAGATAGCGTATTCAGGCACATCTTCTTGAAAGTCCAGGATTTTCCACTCAGACACTTGCAGCAGCCGCATGTTGAGTATTGCAAACTATCTCATCGTCTGGTCTCTTGGAGTATTCGGGTGAAGGTTGAAGAGAGCATCGCGTCGCGAAACCCCGCACTACGGCCCCTATGGAGGGCCATTGACGGCGGGTACATACATAACACCCACAAAACTATTTTCCCTCTACATTCCTATTTTAGGGGGGGTAAGTTAACATGACAGTAGGCAATTAATACCACTTATCAGGTCAGTCGGGTCCAGTCAGGTCTAGCCAAATCAGTATATTTAGTTGATACATTATCAATGTTTATTAAAGTCGCACGCCAGCTGTGATAAACTTACGCACTGGCTTTAGGGACTTGAATGCAATTAGTCCAATATTGATCATGTATTATATTCGTCGAACTCGAGCATAATACGATGGACTAGCTTTCTGAGTTAGACTTTGGGTTGTGCCTACTAAAGGGTCTGTAAACCGCACTTATTAGGTGGTGTAAGACTATCTACATATATTGAAGATTAATTATTTCCATGGACGGCGCCACAGGGATCCAAAACCTGGCGAATAGGCGTAGACTGAACCAAAGTAAGCCTAGTTACGGATTTATCTTCTTACCTGCTTTGACAGACCTCCATTCCATACACAATGCGGCGAAGAAGGCCAAACCAGCCACAGCCACGCAAGCCCAGAAAGTCCTTGTGACTGCAAAGTTATAGGCGGCGATCACACCCTCTTTCTCAGATATAGGTAGAGCCTTGAGCAGATCTGTCACCCCTTGAGAGGTAATACTATCAACGTCTATATCGTGAAAATCGGACAGGTTACTTCGAAGGAGGTTGGTAAAAATATTCTGCGAAATGGATATAAATAGAGCGGCACCAATGCTGATAGCAAAGGAGATGGCAGACAGCCCCGCAGGGATGTCTTCCGCCGGAAGCGTAGTCTGAATTGCTGTCCATGGTTGCGGAAATGCCAACCCAAAACCCAATCCAAACAAAACCTGCCATCCAACCCACGAAGAGCGTCCTGTGTTTGGCGTGAAGCTTGTGAGGAATCCAAAGCCGATGGCCATCATGGTAGATCCAAGTACCATCAGAGGTGTGTAGTAGCCGATGAAGGACACAACGAAGCCAGAGCTGATAGCGGCTACGGCGAGACCGACAATTGACGGGAGAAGCATTGCTCCAGACTCGACTGCAGAGGCACCTTTTATGGCTTGAAACCATATGGGGAGCTTTTAAGAAGGACAAAACCACTTTAGTCCGCCAGCTATTGGAGTCTAACTTAGGGAAGGGACTTACAAAGTAATCCACTACATTAAAAGCCGCCGATGCACAAAACGCGTATAACATGCACAATCCCGCTGTTCTGTTTAAAAAGACGGAGCTAGGAATGGTCGCGCGATCATTTCTCAACATTTCCAAAGTGACAAAGGCGCCAAAAGTAACAGCAGCTACCACTAGGAGAGCAATGATTCTAGCACTCCCCCAACCATAGGTAGTGCCACCCCACTGAAGAGCAAGCAGAAGGGCAACGACGCTTCCGGTGAAGATGAAAAGAGCGAAAATATTCAGTTGTTTCAGTTTGGAAATAACAGTGCCTTCGGAAATCTTCTGATTCGCTGGGTTTTTGAAAAGCACGACAAGAACAACGATTGTGAATCCACCTACCGGGAGATTGATCCAGAAGCTATGTAATTCCGATGCTTGTTAGAGGACACGCGTCGTTGGGGCCGGGACGGGACTCGATTTACTCACCACCATCTCCATGTGACGTATGTCGTCAGAGCACCACCTATTACAGGCGCTACTATCATTGCAATTCATTCGAGGCCACCAACCGTGCTGTTGCATATAGGTCTCCAACGCGGTGGAACGGAGTGGATGATCACACTGCATATTGTTGGGGTCAGCAACAAATCTACCTACCCGGGCCGAAAAGAAGATGAAACAGACTCACATAAAAACCCCGGTTAGAATGCCAGCAGAACCAAACCCAGCGATAGCCCTTCCAACAATGAGAGCTGCTGAGCTAGGCGCCGTAGCAGACACAACAGATCCAATCTCAAGGAATCCCACCGCTGCAACAAGAATCCACTTCACTCTGAATTGTTCATAGATTTTACTAAAAAGAAATTGGCTCGAGCACGTCGCAAGTCGATCTGTTATGGGCCATCGTTAGCCAAAGACTGGGCAGTACGACTTTTGGTGAGCTCGGAAGTTTGTTTGGCGTCACTTACACGCTGACCCATACCAACCGAAATCCGTCAACGAATGGAATTCATTCGTAATAGTGGGAGTCGCCGTGCCTATGATCGTGTTGTCCTAGATCTGAGCATTAGTAAATAAATGTACCAAGGGGAACTGAAAGCATTCACGAGGCCTAAAATGAATATGCCTAGTGCCATTGCTGCGAAAATGGGGACAAGTTCCCATGGCTGTAGGTATTCCGGTTCGTCTTCTTCATTGTTTCGTGCGCCGCTTTCTAGATTATTTGGCACGGAATTAGGAGCTGTCAAGTCTGTCGCCTTTTCACTGCTTTGTGCGATGTACGTTTTGCCTTCATTGACTGCATCGGCTGTCATCGTGCAACCCGTTATTGGTACAGAAGCTCGTAGAAGAACGATTGAAGGCGAGCTGAGGGTGGTGATGTATGTAAGTGTGTAAGTGTATAAGTGTAAGTGCCTATCTTGGAGTTAGTTCATTGAGTGACTCCTCCTTTCTCCACCCAATGCCTGCACGATATTATCAGCGACCAATTAACTACCTGGCCATGGGGATATGTATGCGAGGTAACTAACAACGACCTAGGGTAAAATACATTTTTATCTGCTAGCAAATCAAATTCACCGGAATTCCGGCAGGTCCGTAGGCCCCTATAGAAGTTGTCCGTTCCCTCTTCGCTGTAGCTGTTTTTGTGATAACTCCTTGATGTCGAGGGCCGCGTACAGCCTAATCGTCATAGAGGATTTTGGCGTTCATGATTTGCTTTCCTTGATATATCGCCCCAGGAATATAGCAATATGTAGCATTAGAATAACAAAAAGAGCTATTTAAGGAAAAACCTTAAAGTTCAATACGAATAAAGTATCGATCGCTAAGTCGTAGGCAATGAAGTGAGACAGAACAACTCTTGAGGGCCGAAAACCAGCTTACAATCGGCAGATCATAGATTGATTTTCGTTCTTATGCTATAGTTACAAGCAATGAACATTGTCCGACTCCTAATCAGATCGAATCGAGCCGTAACATAACCCCGGTTGCCGGTAGAGAGGTTGTTTAACAGCTAGCAGTAGTGAGCATTAACGAAGGAGATCAGATGTACGACCACCCAATTTAGAAATAGATCGCGTTGCACGCCGCAAAGACTACGTAACTTATGCCAGTTATAGCCAGAGTTGTTCATAGAATTGTCAGCGCTTCTCTCTATTCCTTTTATAGATTGCCAACTAGTCTTATAGTCTGCTAAGAACTTAGGACTACTGAGAAACCAAATAAAAATCTATAACTATCTAGCTGGGTCCATCCATTGGCCCAAATTCGTGCTCTTTCGATACAGACTGTTGATTCACCACCATTTAAAGGAGTGCGTTATTTAGATATAGATAAGAAAAGTCTCCAATGAGGTAATTTATATAATTAGTCACTATATAATTATTTACAATACTAAAGTGGATCGAGACGGACGTATCAACCGCTCCTCTACCGCCCTGCTGAGCTACATGGAATATGTATATATGACATTCTTAAGTACAAATAACAACAGCGCTTTGATAAGGAGTCTGGGTACTTTCTAAAAACCCGGCACAGATACACATGTTACCTAGGAAATGGAGATAGTTTAGTTAGTAACGCGCTAGATTGAGGTTGTATTATATTCAAACTCTATTCATCAAATCTGAAGTGTGCGTTCGATTCTCACTTGTTGCAAACTTTGCCCATTCATTATTCATCCCTTATTATAGTGATACAAGCATTTCTAAGGCTATGTTTGGAAACATGACGGCTAGTTAGTCAGATATTGTGACAGACATAACTAATAGCAAGAAGCTCTAATACGTATCACATTATCGCCGTTTTCTACGCTCCCTATTAGCTTTTCGTAATAGTTTTATGATATCTCCGTCTAGTTATCAATTAGGTCCTAAGATAGTTAGTCTCTTAGCAGAATTTCATTTAGTAGTTATCATATATAGTTTGGGCACTATGAAGAAAGTTAGATCGGCGACTGCATAAATATTATCTGGCAAACTCGTGAATCATGATAGTTTCCAGTTATCGTCGAAGAAAACAACCAAACTTGGATACACTATAATGTCAGGTATAGTTTTAGGACGGTCAAGAAGAGCCCTTCATTGTGAACTTGAGAAATGGCACAGCACGAATGGAATCATTTAGAAAATACGAGTTAATATCATGTAATTCCAAAGTGATATATCACTTGACTAGATTTTCCCGTATCCGGCACTGCCTGGTACACTTGATTGCGCGGATGATGCGGCAGCAGCGGAAGCGATATTCTTTCCACTGAAGTATTGGAAGAAGCTCTCGTCTGTACCAGTATAGCTCGTTGTGCTTCCGTACGCATTGACCTGGCACACGCGACCAAGGTATGATGAGCACTGCGTTGATTAGAGTTAGTTATGACTATTTAAGTGTGGCATATGAATATTGATATGGTAGAAAAGGTTTGGAGAATAGTCTTGGGCTTTAAAAAGAACACCTATCCTCTTAAAAGAGACTGAGACAAGAAAAAAATAGCTATAACAATTACTTACGGCCTGGTTCGTGCCACTATCCGGGCTGGTGAAGATCTGGCCCGCGAGACTGCTAGTCTCGACCATCTGACCAGCGTTCTGGAATACGTTTCCTTCTGCAAGAATCTTCGCACCTGAGTCGACCTCGAATAGGTGACCGCTGCTCTGATAGAAATAGTTATTGACAGCATGTAGAAGAGTGTTGCCTCCGACCTTGGGGGCGCGGCCAGATGTATGAAGGACATAGTTCCCCTTGAAGGTCACGAGGTCATTAGATCCTGTGAAATACAGGTTCCAGTAGTGATAACCGTCGCAGGTAGCCGACCAGCTAGTTCTCCCATCAATATAATTGTTGCTGATTGTTACTCGGTTTGAGGCGCTGTTGCCCAGCACAATATGCTGACGACCGACAAGTGAAGTCTAGTGACTATATTAGCTAACACTACCATCTTGCCGAGATGTAAAGGGTGGTAATTCCTCACAGTAACATGGTCTATCCAAACTAGATCAGTACCGTCTAGGGTGATTGCATCACCTCCCCAGACATATTGAGGATTAAGGTTGGTAATCATGATGTTCTGGATGATGATATTCGATGCGCCGCTGACGATCCTCAACCCCTTGCCGATGATTATACCGCTGCTGCCCTGACCTACTAGAGACTTATTACTAGCCACCGTGATGCCGAGGATTCCAGCCTTATCATATGAGACTGAGACTTTAGGCGCGCTCGGTTGATAGTTCTCACACCAGCTATTCAGGTCAATGGCTGTTTGGCAACCAGAAGCAGTACCATATGGAGCACAGCCGGTACCGGTTACTGTGCCCTCGCTTCCCCTGAAGTCGAAAGTCTTGGTAAGAATGATAACACGAGGGGTGCTGTCACCGAGATATGACACCAACTCTGCGTTAGTAGTCGGGTACACCGGAGTAGCTGATCCGCCTCCGGTAACTCCCTTCGCGAAGCCTTCGGCCGCGCCCGTGACGCCAACTGCATAGGCGTACCCCGAGAAGGCAGAGACCAAAAGACCTAGAAATTTCGACCGCATGGTGATCTGTGGTAAAGCTGATAAAGACTAAGCCTACGCGCCCGAGGATATTCTCGGGGCCTTAGGCTCTGCGCACTATTTAAATACATGCTTAATGCCAGAGCCAAACAGTGTGCGATACCGACACATCCCCGATCTATGCGATTACCTAACGGGACTGGTATGGTAGTGTCACGATCTCTACGGTACGGGTATCAACGTATAGGTAGGTCCTGAATACTTGTCGACACACGAGGAGTCCTAACTGCTACTTCTAAGAGGTGGGCATCTATATACAAAAAGGTCCCTTTGTTTGTACCTCGATGGAGGAGACATGTGACCATGTGTAGCCCTGGTCCAGTTGGGGTTCTGACAGGTAGAGTAGCTAACAGTTGCAAGCCTAGGAGGGCACTATTACGACCATGGACAGCTATCCCCAAGGCCGGGAATTGCCAAGATTTTCCACCTATAGACTGTTATGACTCGCTGGTAACCCTTGGTGAAACCAACTAGACCTAGAAGTAAGTGGGAATAGACATGGAGATCCTTGGGCATGCTACTGCCGGGTTGTGATTCTCCGCAGTCAGGAAAAACACGGCCCACTAATAGCCTCATCGCATTCTTCGAGAAACCCATTATTATGCGAGTATTATGGCACTAGAGTCCGGAGGATTCCTCCGGCGCACGTGCGGCCCTCGCCTTGGCTAATTTTCGACGGACCGCTTCATAGAATAGGGGGCCCGCGCTCGGGAGCGCATCGGCGCTACGATCTCGTTACGGTAGAGTAGCCGGTAGGGGACCCGCAAGAGCTGACGGGTGGCTCCGTGGCTGTGGACCGGACTCCCGCTACTACGTAAACACTTGCAAATATTGTTTCACAATGCCATCAGCCGGAAATTTGGGTGCCTTTAATGTCAGCTCGAGCCCGTCGCGCCATAGTAAAGGGAACACCTACAATTTATAGACACTAGTATATGCCACGTAGACCGAGAAATTACCGAGCAGTCATCTAGCAGCATGGTCACTAGAATAAATAGGGGCTGACAGTCTACATTAAATGGAGGGATGCATTGAAATCGGCTGAGACTCAATGTTAATGAAACAGACTAGTAAATGTCGGAAGTTTAGGCTAACATTCACTTATACGCCTCCCGGGGATTTAACTCCGGCTTCGCTTCCCCGGTAACTCTTCCCAATAATATATGAACGAAGCCTTAAAAGTAGCCCAGCAAAGTAGAACTAGTGGCAATAAAGAGAGTAAAGTCATACGCACATGGAAATACAGAATTTTGTCAATGGCTAGACCCTATACATCTATTATTCTCACTCATATTGTGTTAGATGAGTGATGGTATTCGAACTTGAAGATTTCCTGATTCTAATACAACTTCCTTAGCTTTAGCTTCCTAAACAAAGCGGGCCTATAGCAATTCCCATAGCCTAAAAATTAGAGGAAATCACTAAAGGGGTTTCTATCAGCTCGGAAACTCTCCCCTATTTG
Organism: Nemania sp. FL0031; assembly: GCA_022432375.1. Lineage (NCBI taxonomy): Eukaryota > Fungi > Ascomycota > Sordariomycetes > Xylariales > Xylariaceae > Nemania > Nemania sp. FL0031. The sequence continues at coordinate 31,438 of JAJKKK010000056.1, forward strand.
CTCCCCACATAAAGAATTTCGAAAAAGAATTGCGTCTAATGTGGCTGGACACCAGAAAGCTAACGGCTTTAATAAGGATTACGGATCAGTAGTTACAATTATAGGCTAGGGCTTAATAACGTGTATATTCATGCTTAATGAACATCTGAAGTGAACATCTGAAGATAGAGGTTGTTTGGGAGGGGGGAGGGGTCAGAGGGATTCATATGAAATGAATTATATGAATAAATACCCTTTCCCGCTGTAATGGCTTGCCTAATAATATCTAATATAAGGAGAGAGACAATTACATCGCGGCGCGATTTCATAGAATGCGATCTAGGTATTGCGGCTTGTAGGCCTTCAATTAGTCTTTTCGCTGGCTCCTACTCCTCTCAATGAGCCGTCGGGGAAATAGAAAGGCGATTTGGCTAGAAGGCGATAGGAAGGAGTTAGTCCACTAGGCGAGTGATCTGCACTCGCAATCCCTCAAGAAATACTAGGGCGCTGAAATTCGCTGTTAGCTTATTCTACAGGGGAACCGATATATGGAACTTACCCGCAATCCTCCTTTATTATCGCGTCTTCAGCAAGTTTAAAGTCATACCGCATCACAAGAGTTGGTACTAGCTTCTCAATCTCAAGCCAGCTAATATCTATGATCCCAAAGAATGTCAGTTTCCTTGTTTTAAGCATACGGCAATTCATTAAAATGACTAACTGCGTCCGATACATGTCCTCGTGCCACCTCCAAATGCGAAAAAGAAGCGCTCTAATAAAAATCAACATTGTCAGCTACGGAGTCATTAACTTGGGGGCTCTGTATATATATATGTTGACTCACTTAAGATTGCAGGGTCTTCGCAGTGCAACCACCGTTCAGGTCGAAATTCTTCTACATCGTCGCTCCATATCTGAGTGGCCTGATGTATAACCCACGCACTTGTTCCAACAACTGTCTATGTATATAATTCGTCAGTTGATGCCTTCCACACATGAGATACAATACACCTATTCTTAATGCTAGGGTCTATGAAGTTTATAAAAGAAAAGCTCATTTAACTTGGATACTTACACCACCGGGTACGTAGTGCCCACAGATGGTCATTCCCTCGGGTGGAACATCTCGGTCCAAGAGAAAGGCGGCTGGGCTAAACAGCCTCATGCTTTCGTAGATAACTGCTTGTAAGTACGGGCAAGATTCCGCCTCATTCGCGGTGACGACCGTACTTGATGTTCCCGCGGTTTGGCGGCCCCGTAGCTCGTCACGAAGTTTGGCTAAAACTTGGGGATGGCGCATGAGATTGAGAAAAATCGCACGAAAAGCGATAGCGGTCGTATCGGAACCCGCAAACACCTAGCACACTCGGAGTTAGTTGCCGTCATCTTGAATATCATTTACGAGAATCTTGGGGGTTTCTAGGCGTGACTTCCATTAAAAGGGAAAGCCTCTGCTCTAGAAACCCTAAAACAAGAAGGTAGCCTGTAGTAGATACTCACGTTTGAAGCCATCATATATGCGATAGCAGAATCATTACTAGGAAAGATTGCAAACATGCTGTCAGTACTAGTCCTCGGGGTTTCATTCGTACGCATTTCACCGTAGGGATCACGTACAGTTCGTCCTTAGTTGTTTGTACCTGAAAGAGTTGCCCCACGATATCTTTATCGCTACCGCCACGGTCTTTCCTAGTCTGCACCTCCTTTTGAGCAAAATCAGAAAAGAATCCATTCCTATCATTGACTGCTAGGAGATTTCCAACCAGAGGCATGATGAGGTTCTGATGTATTTTGAATATCCATTCAGCATGCATGGTCCAACCGAGGCTGTGGAAAGATCGAGCTAGGCGGGAGAAGACGTTCTTGTCTGACCCTAGCGAGTCCGACCCCGAGGAGACGAATCCGTAGGGCTTTGAGAACGAAACTGCACCTATTACGTCGAAAGCGAAGAGCTGTAACCAGTACCCCAGGTCAATGGTCTGCCTCGAGTAGGCTATATCATCAAACTTTTTCAGTAATGGGATAATCAACTCATCAATATGCGGCTCTAAACGCATAGTTGACTCCATTGAGTAAGCCCTGGCTACGAGTCGACGCTGTGCAGAATGTATCTTTTCATTCCTTTCTCCACTGAGGTCAAATGGCCGTGATGAGCCCCTGACGACTGAATAACAAGCCGATTTAGCGTATGGCTTGCTGGCTCCTATAGGACAACCACCTCATTAGCTGCAACGTTCGCATGAAAAAAAGGGGTAATTCGGAATTCTACTACCCACTATAAATCTGAAGGAAAGCTTCCGGGTCTCCGACACTCCTTTTTCATAGTTAGAACCAACGTATCCCCTTTGCATATTATTTTTGATGCCCCGATTTGCACAAGTCCTCCTCACTCACAGTTCATTTGGTGCTATCCGCACTACGGGTCCGTAACGCTTATGAAGAGCCGTTATATCTCGGTGCCATTGACCTCTGTATGTCACATAGGCGCGCCATCCCTTCGATAGTTTAGCTGCCAGTGGCCCTGGGAAAGCAGCTAGCGGGGAGAAAACACATTGGTAAAGAACGTAGCCACAGATGGTGGCAACAAATGTTGCAAGAAGAGACTTTGCTGTTAGCGACGTGGACGTGTACATTTCGTTGGTGGGGAATCAGATGTCAGTTTCATTGACTTGGAATATCATATCTAATTGAAAATTGTTTGAGCTATCTAAGTCGCGATTGATACACCATGAATATATAGTAGTTAATAGTTCGTCTCCTCAAGTGCGAAATAACTGCGTAGATACTATGTACTCTTTCATCTTTGGCCCCACACCGCCGCCGTTAAATCCAATTAAGCGAGTTGTTTGCCGGGTTCAAACACCAAGTTTTATTTGGGGACTATACGATCCCTACACCTACACTGCTACACGATACCTGCATTATCGTGCTGGACACCAGCGCCACTATTAGACCTATATGAATCAACCCAATGATAACCGTTGCTTCTCTCTAATCTACTTTGCCTAAATTCCCAGTAGTTACTACACAGACTCAGCCTCGAAGAGATAACTAAGACTTGCCCATGTAATTAATAACGGCGCATTACGAGTTGATAATACCTGCGCCTGTAAGACATCAATTTAGTAGACTCTGGATACGATGAAATTATTAGTATAGCTCTGCTGAATAATGCTAGGTGCTACCCAAGTACTCACTAATTGAAGAGAAGGATTCTGAAATACACGCTGACTAGTAATGAACTAGGGTTTGGAGTCAGCAGTCAGGTAATATGTATGCTCATAGTAGCAATCTCTCCTAGATTTCATAGTAATTCATGCTGAAGGAACAACAGAAAAAGAAAATTACGAATGCTAAGACACTACACTCGTAATTACACAGCTCTGATCTCGAATTACACCTAGGGTTGAAAGCGCACCTTGCCAACGGGTTGTGGCGACAGGCTCTACAAGACGAAAAGTATGAAATATCCTGGTCCTATGCGTAAAGGTTTTCCCTTGCTAGGTGTATTTATACCAAAATCAGTTATACCGGTCATATTAATAATTTGAAAATTACTCAGGTGCCCGAGATCTGCGTAGAGTACGTAAAAATCATAGGTCACCTAACTTTTCCTACCAAGCGATGATAAGGTGCCTTTTGGACCGACGGCTGATCCCTCTTTTCCGTACTTTTATACCTATTCTTTTGTATTCAAATCAGCAAGATAAAGTCCGAGAGATTGAGCGTAGTGTCATCTATCTATATTATCAATAATTATGCTCGTGATAAGGTAAGAGGCACATATACGTGCCTCTAGACGACCTCATCTACTTCCGCTTCATCCTTTATGTGATACATACATCACATAACTAGGCCATATGCAGCTTACGAAGGCGGAACGATTTGTGACTATAATCAATCATTCCGTTGGAGAGGCGGTCGCACTCCCCGGGTAGTAATATTATCGGTAGCTGGCGCAAAATATGTGAACATGGATGCTGTCTTATGTATAGAGCCGATACTGCTTACCTTAGAAGGAAGATGAAATGACTTAGATCTTTAACGAACCCTAAAACATACATAGAAATTTGGCTAGCGTACCCTTCCCGAGAGTCAGGCCGCTTTCTGAAAATTAATTATTCTCTCAAAGAAAGAGGCAACTATGGTAATAAAAGGGCACTAATAAACATCTGATCGGAGATAAATTAGGGATGTAATGCGAGTTATGTAGTGTATATATATCGTGCCTATCTATGTAGCAGGTCCTGATTACCGTACACCATATCCGTGAAGCACTGCTTTTTTAAGTCTACACTCTATCGAAATTCTCAAGCCCCCAATGACACCTGCTACGCTGCAGCCTTTCTTTTCTATTTCACGTTTATAGTGGCTTATCCGCTCCCGGTGTCGACGTTCCCTTAGAATTTGACATACTGTACGGTGCCTGGTAATCCGTATTATTAGCATTTCCATCAAGTATCAAGTACCGAGAAGTCGACAGCAATTGGGCGAGAAAAGAAAGGCAACTTCGATGGAACTCACCAAAACCTGCTTCGCGTTGCATATCCTCCACGCCAGATTTCTTATGCGTCCATCGGCGGGTACTACTGCCGGGGCGAACTCAATACCGAACATTTGCCGAATGGCATATACTATTCTCTTTGCGTACTTGCCATCGCGCTCTACGTGGCTACCCCAAGGCTCCGATGGCTTGCTAGGTGCAATATCAGGGTCCCGATCCAAGCAGTTTTGCACGACAGGGAGCAACGCCGCTTCGACAGCACTCTGGTAGTTTGAATGAGGATCAATTCCTGCGGGCACATCGTCATCGTCAAATCTTGCGACGTGAATCTCGAATGGCTGGGAGATAGCCATCACATTGTGGTTACCATCATGGTGATATCGGAACTCGAAAACACCTTGTGTCCACCAGAGCTTGTCTCCTGAAAAGACCATCTCGCCCTTAACAAGATTGGTTCGATCAGGATCAGAGCCTTGTACAGGAACATCTGACATGAGAACACCTTTGTCGGCCGTAGTGGATTTGTATTGGCCGGCAACCGTTGGGATCCAACGACCCAAGGAGGAAACGTCGGTGATATCCCTCGAACGGTTGTCTGCAACCATGTATAGGCCAATCCAATCTTTCTTGCCATGGTTTGCTGGCGCCGTCCACTTGACTTTAATCGGTGCTCCATACTCGAAAATCAAGGTATTGAGGGAATTAGGGAATCTACCAGCCGTACCCTCTTTACCACTAGACCTTTCTGTGAGTGCTGAGCTAGAGGAGCTCTCTCCCTGAATAGTAACTGAATAGTGCATAGGGTCATATGTTGCCAAGTCGGGTGCGGATTTGGAAATGCCAAGCCGAGCAGGGTATTTGTTGAAAAGAGCTGTGGTGTCTCTGACAATCGTCGAAACGCCAGCGGCTAGCTTTGGGCGAGCTGCGTCTAGAAGCTCTTCAACCACTTGCGAAGTCTGGTCCATAACCTTGTTCACGCTACTCTGCCACTCCACCACATAAGGTGGAAGCGATCGCTTGATGAATCTTGTCAAGCCGGCCTCATCTCTGAGGTTCTCGCCGTATACCTTCCGCATGTGGGGTTGTTCGACGAACTCGAGGAACCCAATCGTGAGCAGATGACTAACCCATGCTAGTATGAAAACCGCTTTGCTCCAGGTAATCAGAGCTGCACCCCACAAACCTGCTGTACCGATAATTCTCTCCGGGTTGTTCAAGAAACGATAAATCGATGTATAGTTGAGCTTCACACCACGGTCGAAGAAGAAGTCTCCGAAGAACCAGCCAAACTCGCCAAGTGACTCGTAAATGCTCATAGCAGTCCAGACTTGCAGAGCGATAAGACTGGCACCAATCACATGTCGTAGGAGGACAAAGCCATAATTCCAATCAACAGGAACCGAGTACATTTTCCAACAAGCCGCAATGAACGAGGCATAGCAAAGAACGTGAGATATATGATACATACCCTTCCATTGCCGCCACGCCTCGTTTGTTGTATCTCCAAACTTCAGGAAATGGCGAGTCCACATCTTATCTTCCGATTGGCGATGCAGGATTGAGCCCAGACCAACGGAGTACCAAATTCGCCATGCGAACGCGTGCATAACAAACAAGAACTGCCAGACAGATCCCTGTGGGGTAACTAGTGCTAGCACCACGAGATATAGAAGCAATAGGCATGTTGAGTAGTCGGTGTTGCGAAATAAGTCAATATTTCTAAGACCGAGAAGGTTATGAATTTCTACTGGCGAAGGCTGCGGCAGAGTGGACGAGGCATCCAGGGACTCCTTGGAATCGGTCGTCTCGGTGAATGGTACGGCGTCATGCTCTTCAGTTTCAGTTCGCTTGCGAGGGGTAGGAGGATCATATGTCTTCTCAATATGAGGATTCTCGACTAGGACCAAGAAAGCGAATTGGCAAGCATGGGCGAGGATGGAGATGAAGAGCACGGCGTAGCTTCCAGCCATCATGGAAATGCCGTAGTACCCTGCGTAGCCGATAGAGTACATAGGGTGAGGCGCCATTTCGAAAACCCCGTCAAACGTTAATTCTTGATCGACAAGGAAAAAGAAGTCGCCCCAATACCAGGCGTAGTCCTTTACAACTCGAAGGGCGTCAACCTTGACCCAAAAATTGAATCCGACGATAGCTAGACCCAAGAGCCATCGGACCATTGTCATAAGCGCAGGTTCGCCTAGTGGAGTACGAGTGCACGCGATGGCGAAGAGCCCGTAGGACACAAAGTCGCATAGAAGAATGAGGTCCACGAACCGACGGAAGACTAGCCAGGTATTGTACTCGATTGGGATGCTGTCGAAGTCGAACTCGCTATGGATCTCGGTCTCGGATTCACGTTTGAGTAGGTTGTATAGCCACGGACGTGGGTTTTTGCCAGTCGAAGGGAGCTCGAAGAGCTGCCACTTCTGTGCCCATGCAACGAGTGTGTTGTCATTAGACTGCCAGCGTAGCAAGATGCCGATGCCGACATTGTAGGCGGCGCGCCAGAAAAGATAGACGGCGGCAAAGACATACTTGCTCAGCGGCGACGGCAGAGCGTAGAGAGCTAGAATGTGGGCGCCAAGGACGGCGAGCACGACGATATCGCTTACATTCTTGGGTTGCCTGGGATCAAGCATCTGTGGAATCCTATCCTGAGTAACTGGCACCACGAAGACTGCAACATCAGAAACACCACGTGAATTAGTCAGTCCAACGTGCCAAGAAAGCGAATGACACACCGGTGTTACTTACCGTTTCCGCCACGAGTTCGACCGTACGTCTTCCTGGACTCTTTTGCCCGTGACTTCTTATCGTCTCCATCCTCTTGATGGGACTCGGAGGATTGCTTGTTCCCCGCATGCGCAAGGGGGGTGCTCTTGTTGCCGTCCTTGTCGTCGCCCTGCCGGCGACTGCGACGCAACCCGGGCGCACCAGCCATTGTGATTGGTCGGGCGCGGCTGCGCTGCAGAAGGAAGCCGACTCGCAGCGTGAGATGATGACGAAATGTGTTGAACTTCGTCTATTTGCTTGCAGCTGCAAGGCTGAGATGTTGAATAAAGGCGACAATGCACAATCAATTGATGGTGTTGTCTTTATTTTGTTGTAGGACAAAGGAAGAAAGGTAGAGTCTAATACTGAGACCGAGACAAAATGACTGAGTGCAAGCAAGGCAGGGTGAGAAGAGCCGAACCAAGCCGCTCGTTGCTTGCTCGCGTGACGTCGGTAACTGCTGCTGCTATGGGTAATTACGTGGGTGTGTACCTATGTAGCGGTATCTAGGTAATAGCTGTTGAATTTGATGACTCAGACTCCCAGTTTGCCTCTCAATTGTAGCAAAAGTATAAAGGATGGAGAAAGATGGGAATTCGTGAAAATAATTAAGAGAGAAAAAAAAAGTTACTAGATATGCGTAATTCTTTGTGCGCGCGTTTCAACCCCAGAACTGCGTTTATTGACTATCTACATCCATCTAAGCAGGTATGCCGTTTGGGATAATGTCCCGCCCATGTCGCTGCCGCTGTGGAATTCGCTGCAGAAACAGCATCAGAATTGCATGTGACAGGCTCGAGGGGGTACCCGATAGGACGTACTATGTAGTGGGCTAGAAGATGACATTTGGCAGCAAGGGCCTTGTTGCTACCTATTTGGCTTATTTGGCGCTATTTGATACGGTCAATGGCATCGACAGTAGACCGATTGATTGTAGTGTCTGTCCAAGTCGCTGATGCAATGCATTCAGCGTTCCAGTCCGTTCCATGCTATGCCATTTACTACTATATACGCAGGTCACATTGCTCGGTATAGCGCTGTGTTACCCCCACATGCGTAGTGTGACCGGCTAGCTGCCGCGGGCAAGAGAGCACGAGGTAGACCGTAGAGGGGAAAGTTGCGTTGGATATACAACCGGTCAGTGCTGTCCCTGCACCGGTTAAGTTCACGCTAGGCGACTAGGCACATGCTGCTGGCCAGCCAGGACGCTACAAATGGCTGCTCATCCGAAGAATAGCCTCCCTTCCCTGCATATAACAAATGGTCTAATCACAGATTTATACGTCTTTACTAGGAGGCCATCCGAGTCAGCTTGGCACCATCTATGCCCATCTTGAGTATCCCGTTGACTTTTGTTTCTTCCTGCATACGTACCTATACCATCAATATGGAATGTGTAGGTGGCGAAGAAGAGTAGATGGACGCCGGAAGCTTATCGACAATCAAGATAAACACTTACTTTATACAGCCGTGGTCGCCCAAACAATGCATGGAGTGCTTATTGTGGCCTAGGTAGACTCCCGACTGAGTATATATTCGCTCAATAGTAATTGCCGTATAGTATGTACCGCATGTGCGGGGATCATCGTGTTCATTAATTGAAATAAAAAAAGAAACATATGCAATGTATGCCCGACCGGTGCCATATAACATCAACCATGTCGAGGGATAGAGCCCATGAATATTCATGTCATATCATCATCTACCGGTGTACGCCCCTTGTCCGATCTTCATGCGGTTGGACCTATTGAGCCTTCTTTGCAAATTCCACGCGCAAGATCAGATGCTTGAAACCATAACCGTCCATTTTCGCGCATGCCTTGACGGCATCGCCCCTGTCCGCAAAACTGATGAAAGCGAATCCCTTGGCTAGGCCAGTCTCGCGATCCTTGGCCAAAAACACGCGCGTGACGCGGCCAAACCTCTCGAACATATCCCGAAGTTCGCCCTCCTCGGCCATTTCTGATACCTGTTTCGACGTGCGTTAGTGACCGGTAACGTAGATGTGTATAGACTGTGCATATTTGCACAGAAGATGTAATATAGTACTCACATTAGTAACACGTAGTGTGGCGAGATCGTCCCTCTCGCCATATTTGCTGCCGCCCATCCTGTCTCCTGTGGCACCAGCACGGTCTCCTCGGAGCGCAGGCGGGACGTAACTGCCCTTCTTGCCAGCAGCGCCACCCGGGGCGGCAGAGAGGTCGTCTCCCATGCCAGCAGCGACGTCAGCACCGCCCTCGGCGCCAACAGGGGCCATCGTATCCTTGTAAGGACAGCGGGCCGTGAAATGCTCTCCGTTACAGATACGGCACTTGACGGTCTTGTCCTTGAGCTGTTCCTTCATAGCATTGGCGTTGGGGTCCTTGGCCTCGTCCTTGGTGTCCTTTCGCCAGTTGGTGCTGAGGCGGAAGATAATGTTCTCGCCAACCGAGGTCGTGTCGGGCTGCGGGCCGACGCTGTCTTTCTCGGATAGGCCGAACTTGGACCAGGTCTTGCGCTCGGCCACGCGGGGGTTTACGACTTCGCGGTGTGTCACTAGGCGGATGCGTCGGGTCGTCTTGACCTTCTGGCCGTTCTCATTTAATCGGTATGTGATAGTGGTTTTTGTGCCGTCTTTGTTCTGGATCGTCTGTGGGGGTGGCAGTTCAACGGCGACCTCGTCGCCCTCGTCGTCGTCGGCCCAATCCCTATGCAAGCGGCACCTCGCATTAGAAGCCTTCTTGAGGTGTGGGGGCTTAACGAGAACACAAATTTACGTACCTAGGTTTTGTCGATGCCATCTTCGAAGATCTCACTACTCAGTAAGATAGTTGGTGAATGTTGTCGAGAAATCCGATGTCTGGTTGGTGGTGTGTCTGTGGTCTGTCTCTCTTGTGTGTTTTCGCCGTCAAATCGGATTTTTGCGATTGAGAAATAATTCTGAGGCAAAGGCGAGGCTGTGTGGGGCGTCCAAAATTGCCCCGCGCTATATTCTTTTATGCGTAGGTATGCTTAAGTCCGACGAGAAGGATCCACATATATTATCTCACGAGCCAACGGGCTTGCAAGGAAGTACCGTGACCTGTAGTACAAATATTTTATTCTTGAGTCGGATGTTAGGTGTGATATTGATGTTGTAGATGTAATGGAGAAGACCTGGCAGTAGCCGTGAGGGGTTTCTGATATATACTGTGACTTGTATCTTCCTCCATAGGGCTATTGTGTAGGGGAAAGTACGGATCACAGTGTATACCAACAACCCCTCACGGCTCTTGCTAGGTCTCTCCATTACACCTACAACATCAATATCCACTCCAAGTCGCTTCACTATCGATTATATAAATGCTTAATTGGGCCCCGAGAGCAACTATACAACAATAACGTACGACATCCTGCCTTAACAACTAGGTATTGTGAGGACACTTTTACAAGCCTTAATAACGCCGAATAATAGTTACAGATATATATGTATTTAGTAGAAGTCTTCGCTAGCTTTCCCTAGGGTAGAATATAGGAATTATAGAATAAAAGAAAGCAAGGCTTAACCGGCCTGGCTATCTTGTCCGAATGCTACCTAGTATACATTTCTATACAATCCTAGATAGTTAAACTCATCGTCCCATCATATCAATCCTGAGTAATCCCCTACCCTACCCGTCCCATCGGTACAAATGTCCCCTCCCAATTTCCGGCCAGAGTTACCACCATCATAAAAATCATCATAGACGTAAAATAGATACCTGAATAATTAATGCCCGCTCGACACAAGAAAATGTAGACAGTTGGGCGTGCATCTGGTTTGTAAAGCCCGTTATATTTGATGTTCCCCAGAAAACTTTCGGGGAACTGGGGGAAGTGCACAACTTGGTGGGGGTACTGGCGGGAGCCCATCAATATTTAATTGAGGCATACTCCGCCTAGCTGTGATTAATTTTTCATGCGGACCTATCGTGAGAGAAGCCCGAAGCGACGGAGCCGACCGCTTTGGCGAGCACGACGATTTAACCACGAGACTGGTCTTATCATCCATGTTAGCTTGCGTATAGCGCAAACTCTGAAAAGAGCGGCTTTCGCTCAATAAGCTATATCGCTTTTTAGATAAATCCTCGGTTGGCGGCATTGCCGAGAGCCTCCGCCGCGGGCCATGGGAATCAAGGGACGAAGCTGCCCTAGGTGCATGTTCATCTGTTCTAGCATCGCTCATCTCCATAGCAATACTACTCTCTAGCCCGGGGGTAGCCATAGTTGAATCGTGCGTAGTGCCAATGGCTGAGGTTATGCCTCTCGGCTCAGGATGGCTCAGCGGGATTTCATTAGTAGATTTAGACGGATCTGCTGAGGGCGAGTCGCTTTCCTCGGGCGAGCTTTTGGGGGCGGCGGCTGCATTTCTTGATTCAACTGGAGTGTTTTGGTGAGAGTCGACTGATCTTGGCAATGAGTTCGGTGAACGAGGAGATGGCTGATCGATCACTATTGAGAGGGGTCTTGACATCAAAAGAGCTGTAGGGGGGGTTCGGCGCGAAGGTTTACCGTTCCTCTCATGATCGGGGCCCTGTGAATGAGGGTTTAAACCACTCGGTATTGATGCATTCAACGAAAATCGTTTGCTGACAGCGTGAGGCACACTGAAATTTGGTACGCTAGGCACGCTTATTTGCTCATTCTCGGAGCTCATAGTCAAGGTGGAATTGACGTATGGACGGGAACTTGGTTCTATCGGTGCTTCGAACGACGAAATTAAAGCTTGCATTGATTGTCTTCGGTTCACAATGGCTGCGGCATTCGGCCGTAAGCGTACCTCTGACAAGCTTGAGAGAGACTGCAAATCCTCTCCTTGACTAGAAAAACTCGCTCGGGTCGGAGAACAAGCTGGGGAGGACCCTTCCGAGGTAATCATTGTCCTCTGCCCAGAAGACATGTATGAGAATCGATGACTACTGCTACTATCCCGAAGGTTCTCAAGCCGTTGGCCATCAGATGAAAGCATGCTAACCGTCGGTGAATTATTGTCGATTGTATAAGTAGAGGATCGATGGGGCAGAGAGATAATGGAATTATCCTCGGCAGGATCATTTAGAGTGTTCTGCTGTGTGTAAGAGAAATCACGTGTAATCATGCGCGAGAATCGATCGCGGTCCTTGACAACAATAGCTCTTTGACTGGGTTCACTTGTGTCGAAGACTGAATCGTCGGCCTCTGCGTCTCCAGTTTCTGACTTCTTCCTCTTGCCCCCATGAATCTCTATCGCCTTTCGGAGGACAGCCAGCCAATCGTCCATACTTTCTGGGTTTTCAAAAACGAGCAGCATATTCAAAACACGCTTATTGTCCCTTATCGAAAGTTTTGGCCGCCGAGATTTAGGTTCCGCAAACGTGTTTCCCACAGCATCCGTAGCTGAGGCTACTTGTAATACCCAATGTCTTCCGGGAATAAGGTCACTGGCGTAGGCGGCGGACGTTGCTGTCAGCTGCAAAATCTTCTCCGGGACTCGGTTATACGTTCCTTCCGCGGCATATTGTAGCAAATATCCAGAAGTGACCAAGACAAAAATTTTGCTTGTCCATTCCAAAGAATCCCTAAGACCAGAAATTCTCGGCTTCTTCTTCAGCGTATCGCCCTTGACCTTGAAGTTGAAGTCATAAGCACGCTCCTGGCCCCATATCCTCGGCTCCTGAATAAATCTGCTACTCCTTGTCTCGCTATATCGAGTTAAAGTCTCGACGGAGGCATTGCAGGCTGGTAGGGTCGCATGCTTTACTGCTTGGGGGTAAACTTGGAAGAGCGGCGGCGGATTCCATGGCGCGGCCGCAACTTGGCCATTCAATGGTGAAATTGGTTGAAGTTTATCTGTGCTAAAATTGCTGTGCAGTGGCCGAGGCCGTGAGATGGCGGGCGCTGTGCTGATGAGAGATGCCTCCGAGCGAGACGAATGTCTATATGGCCAGCCGCTAAAATCTACCAGAGAAGCTCGAATGCTTGCAGACCGTGATGTGGTCCGTGGAGAGGTTTCCTCTGTATCTTTGTCTATCTTCTCGGGTTTAGATTTGATAAATATACTTCGTAGACCAATCTTTGATTCCCTTTTTATTGACCTCTCCGCCCGAAGTGGCATTCTGTTTCCCTGTTGAATAGAGTCGATATTAGGTGGCCGCACTCGTCGTAGACTTATTGGCCGCTCGGCGAGAGCGTCTAGAGCACTTGGAGAGGTTTGGAGTTGCACCTCACCCATTGCCTCGCCACCGACGTAAATGTTAGTCGTAAGAAGTATCCGTAATAACCAAATTGTTCGTCGTCGAGATTTAAGCTCATAAGTATCAATTAAGAAGAACGACACCAAGGCGTGATGTGCTCGAGAGAATCGGTGCACTAGGTGAAGACCTGATCCAATGCATAGACAGAAGAGCCAAAAAATAAATAAAATAAAATAAACAGAACCAAGGTACAAGATCTATGAATCAAGGCAGGCTAAAGCGTGAAGGATAGCCGGAAGTGCCTAGCTAGAGAGCTAGTGTAGCTTTTAATGAACCAAGTGAGGCAGCAATAAGGCACACGCTAGTATTGGGAGAGGCCAAGGAAACCCTGTCTCTGTATGGCGTCTGAGATTTGATGTCTTAGATTTCAGGAATAGATTTGTCCAATGAGCAGCCCCCTCGAAAAATCGCAGTCATGTATTCTGGGATAGACTATTGCCGGGCTGGTCACAAACAACTGACTGGGTTTATTCCTTCTAGTATGAGGGCCTAATAGCGAACTTTTAGGAAAGTCGAGGGAATGAAACATAACCGACTGGCGCGGTGGAGTAGAGCGGAGAAGGTGTGGTAGTTGGTGATGAGTACCCTACAGTAGGTACATGTAGATAGGGTAACGATCAAAAAAGACTAGGAACGACGCATACAATTTCCATGACACAGCTCTCAAATTGATTGCTAGAATAAGTCGAGTAGAGTAGACTGGAGTAGAGTATAGATAGTATAGATAGTAGGGAACGCGCCCAAGGCGGGTGTTGGTAAGAGCAAAACAACAAGCGGGACGTGATCAAAGTGAGAGGTGAGAGAAAAGCTCCATCATATGCAATGATGTCCCGAAGCGACCTGCACGCACGAGCAGACAAGCGCTGTTGGGGACGGAAGGGGTACCAGGTAGGTTAGTCAGTTACTTAAGTAGGTAGTGGATTGTGGTGTGGGGAGGTGTGGATATGTGCTAGGGCCATAGTAATCCCTGCAGGGCGTGACAAGGCCGTCGGAGTCGGACCAGGGATACGGGCCCAGACTGGCCTTTCTTTTTTTTGCTGTGCCCTGCCCATTTAGGGGAGTGCTATATTCTTAGTCGATATATTAGTACTACTTACATGAGTAGGGACACACTCGTGTTGTATCCTATGTACGTAGGTAGGCGAAAATCGCTGCACTGATAGAAGCTGTACGATCAACAACAAGGAGATGGGCTACATACCTACTTACCGGCAAGCATTGGATTTCTTCAACTAACTCGATTTTGTCTGTAGCACCCTTGCTGATTGGGTGTTCAGCTTAGGCTGTCAGCCGAAAACGCCGGGTTTGTGATCTGATCAAGGAAGTACCCAATTTAATGACTTCTATCTACCCCTCATGCAGAGCAAGAAGAGGTCAGGTCACTGTTTTTTTTATTTTTTTTTTTATTCCCTTTCTATTTTTATTAGAAATGCTACATAGGTACCGACAGGTGAGTTTTGCCCGGGGTAGCGGCGGGATAGGTGTATGTAGCCTACTCTGCGGCCACAGCCCGAACTACATTCTGGGCACTAGATACCGCAACCTGGTGAGAAGAGCCTCAGCATGCAATTCCGATTGACGGTCGTGGGGGAAGCAATATTCAAAATTTCCCACAGAGCACTATTGTGTAGTGCAAAATCAGTTAGTAAATAGGTACACCCAATAATGCGCGTCACTTCATCTTTGTGCATTGAGCATGACAGCGAGAAACCGTCCCCTGCAATACTGGTGGCCAGTGTCCTACATTTGGGGTGTAGGTTTGCGTGACACGCAATAACGTCCAATTATCATCAACCTCATTTTTTTCCATCTAGGTTTGTCACATTCTGTGCCGCCCAAGGGGCTCTGGTCATGTTTTGAATTGGTGCGAAGAGACGCGTTCATCAAATCCTTGGCTGGTCTGGCGAATCAACGACGTGTCATCGCCAAACGTCATTCTTAACTCCCTCATATTGGCCGGGGTAGACTAGGTGGTGTTCATTCCCGGAAATGCCAAGGTGCATAAGGTAACTCTGCGCTCGGTCAGCACGAGCAACGACGCGCCCGTTTTTTTAGGAGACCATGTTTTCGTACTCGGAGACCACGCTAGACCTACTATGGAAAGGCCTCACCACACACCCGCGCCACCTGCTCTTAGCTAAGCCAAATTTGTATGTGAAATAGAGCATTGGAAGGCAGCAGCACCCAAGTTAACGCTTAAATAATACGGTCGAAAATATAGGACCTACTTTATATATACGCAGTTTAACTTACGTAAGCTATTTTTATTAATATTACTACAGCTTTTTAAGCAGCAGTTATTTAGCTTTTAAGTACAAACAATTTTAGTTAAAAACTTAAACTTATAGGTAACTTTTTGTTGGCTTAACTAAAAGCATTTAAAGTGCTGTTATGATCTGAGCTTGCGTTGACCGTTGTTTTTTGACCTGGTGAGGCCCTTCTATAATAGGTCTAGCGTGGTCTCCGAGTACGAAAACATGGTCTCCCAAAATAATGGGCGCAACGACGGGGTATGTAGGTTGTAGGTACGGTAGATAGATATTGTACATAGGTATTGTAATACCAACCATTCGTGCCATCATGATCGCTAGCACTGATAGTTGGATTCTTGCTGATCTAACAAGGGTTTTGCATACGTGCACTAGAAGGTAGGCTCGGCTCATGAGGATCCCACTTGGTGTAGGCTCGAGTTTCTATTATTAATTGCGTAGTAACCAAGATGCCCGAAGATGCCAGGGACTGAGTAGGTGGGAGAACTACCCGAGCCCGGCCAGTACCCGGCTAGGCCAGCTGAAGATCCGACCCAGGACTCGGCGACAATCCTGGGAGTGATTGTTTGCCTGTTTTCTTGGCATTGAAGTTGCGTGACCAAACCTCATCCCCCTCAATTCATTAATAGGCTAGCTATGAGGTGTAATAAACTTCTTGCTACTAAGGGCTTGGGTGTCTTGTCACGAGCAGTTGAGTAAGTCACTCACTTATGCCTAGGTAAATATTTAGTCTCTACCTAACAAATTGTGTCCAGTGTGTATGTACTCAGAGGTAGGGAGAGTGCTGTATCTAGTGCTGTAGTGTGAAGGGCGGGGCTGACTATCAGTCCCACAAGTATTAATTGAAAAAGTTTCAGGGTCCTAATGAATACTTTTTACCGACCTATCTAGGAAGGCGTAAGTATATTGAGTACTGCCTTATCGGCATCCATATAGAAGAAAGCTGGAGTTAATTTTCCATCTACCTAGGAATGACTTTTTTCCGATTCAGCTTATACTGCAAGGCAGCATACTAATAAGCAGCGACGCCCATTTGGCCATGCGTTTTACTGTCCACGGTACAGTGTTGTATAGAGGCTTTATTTTCCGATGCGAGTCAGTGACCTCAGTTCAGTGCTTCATCATCCGTCTTTACTCACGGGCCAGTTCTACTTATCCTGCCCTACCTAAATAGGTACCGTAGTAGGTATGCGCAAGAGTACGCGCAATCAACAGAGTCTGAATGCCCTGCCGAGCGCCACGGCCGACTGTATAATCTATTATGCAATAGGTACCGGTTCCTGCAGTAGTTTCCTGCTGTACAACTTTGTGGGCTTCCAGAAAACTCGGGGGGCAAAAATGGGTTGTGGGAATTCTACGCGATCTTGCGATGCTTACCACGATATATAGAGCCTTCAGATAAGTGAAGCTTTCTAAGGACTATTATTTACATTCGACCTTGATAGGTAAGCAAAGGAAAGCCTCTCAAATTTCCTCCTTTTTTTTCTTATCCTGTGCCAGTTTAATACATGTCATATTTATTATCCTTCATGTAGGTAAGTACCTACTTACTTAAGAAAGTGTGTAGATACATAAAATGAAAGTAGCTGTAGCCGACAGGCAAGTTGTGGTGTTATTATACTGGTGATACCTAGCAATTCTCTAGGTTCTGCCCTATCGGGCGAACCTCTCGGCGCCACGCACCGTCCAAGCATGCATGTAATACTTGCCCTAGCATGTACTATACTACTATACTAGGGCAACAGAGAATTTCTATCCGTCGTCTCCGACCTACATAACACTGCATGTACATGTAGCTGATTTCCTAGGCTAGGTATGTTAAGTATGTAGTAGTGTTTCAGCTGCTGCAGTAGTCCAGATACCTACCTACATACCTACCTAAGACTTAGAATATTGCGCAATCATCTACAATTAGTGTAGGTACTTCGCCAGCCGGCTACTCCTACGTGCGTAAAAAGCCAGGAATAACCATGGCATGTGGGCAGAATGTGGGTACAGACACATGGTCGAGTTCGATACCTGCCGACCCGGCCCCTGTTCATCGCGAGAATTATCTGATTTACATACGCAGCAGTATGTATGTACGGTGTATTGTAGGTATATCTCGGGTCTACCTCAAGCGTCAGATTTTGACAGTACGCTAGAGTAGCCATGCCTAACCTAAGCATCAACGATATGTAGGTGGATGGGGTTATCGTTGTAGTTTGTGGAGTGACAGGTACACATTCAGTAGGGTTGCACTGTGTCCTCTCCTACCTACCTTGTATGCTGTATCAATCAATTAAGCCGTATCAATGCTACGACCTATTGCAGCGTTGCAGCTACCTACTGACCCGATATCTTGGTAAGACCCGGGATATGTTCCTACATACATACCTCGTGTAGATACTATAAAGTATATTGTCCCGCCCCAGGTAGGTACCTCACCTGCATAATAAAAACCGACCTCCTTGCAATTAAGCTCTGGCTGACCGGCTCTCAACTGCGGGAGGCTAGAGGTAAATGAGAGTGGCGCCACTGAATACTAGTCCTCCGGCGAAGCCAATCGAAACTCGGACAAGAATATGATTTCAATATCATCACGATGGTGGCTTGCGATCAGCTCGCTTTCTACGTCACTCGTCACTAATCTCATCTCCAAACAGCTTCGCAGCCAAAAGCACGTTGCTGCCAGATGTACAGGCGGCCCCGGTAATTAATAAGTAATATATATCTATTTTTTTTCTTTTGTTCCTATACTTTTTCTTCGCTTGATTGTTGTTACATATTGCTCTTCTTATTGTTTTTTGGGGAAGCCAATATGACGATAATAATTTTTTTCAGCTTATAAAAAACGAATTACTACTATGTAAGAGGCACTTAACCCACCGAACATACCCAGCCACAACCATGTCTATCGGTCTCTTCTCACGGCGCATGTGTAGGATAAGTCGTTTCGCTTGGCTCTATTAATTGATCCCTTGCGTCCTCGCCCATCGCCCATCGCCCGTCACCCATCATCCCACGATCATCCCATGCTACCACCCTTCTGTATCACCTCATTGACATGAGAATCATATACGTCAAATTTTATATTGACTTATACTTCTCTGTCCTACCTGCCCAGGTGGGAATCGGTACAAACCAATGACCCCTTGGCGTTCGAGGCGCACATATTACGCCGCACATATTATATATTCCCCCTCCCCTACCCCCCGGGGTTTCTATTAATACATGATGCCTAGTACCATAGACTAGGTGATAGGTAGCTATTCTGTAATACCGGGCCTGCACATATCGTATATCGTATATTATATCTATCTTTCGTGTGGGTATTGTAGGTATTCGAGCGAGAGATTCCGTATCATCCGAGTATATAGCAAATAGGTAGGTTGGGTGAGTAGATTGGTCAGCTTTTACTCCACGCCCACCGAATTGTACTGCGGTCCATCAAACAATTTCTCTAGCTCCGTCAGCGAGATGCCAATGAGCTGGGATAGCCGCTTCTTCAGTTCGTCGACCGAGATCTCGCCACCGCGGCTGTCCCTACATCCGCCAGGCCGGGCACATTCATCTATTACTACCCGACCCCGTTTATCAGGCTCCATCCGCGGTGAAGACAGTCGTGGCCCTCCTGCGTATTTCACCCTCTGGTACTGCTGCGCTTGCTCTTGGGTTTGGCTCGGTGAGGACGATGGCGACAGTGATTCCCGTGCACGCTTCCCCTGGGCCCCGACGGCTCTATCCCGAGCTAGTGGTAACGTCTTTGCTCTGTCCCGCTTCCGCGGCTTGCTGACACCCATACCACACTTCGGGACTGGCGGCCCGCCTGATAAGGGTCGTGGGATTTTCGCAGCAGGATTCACGAGCGCGAACTTTCTAGGGCTATATTCGCTTTTTCTCGGGCTTGGCATCACTGGCATCACGCCTACGTCTACTGCCGCCCTCGTCTTCGATGCTGAAGATAACGACGATGGCAATCCGTCCCCTCCTCTTACCCGCATGTCCCTTAATGCTGTCGTTTCAATCTCGTCCACCATCGGACTCACGCTTGTCCTTGCCGCCTCTAGCTCGATCGTATTTTCTTCTGCTGCTGATGATGGGCTAGGTGGCGGCGGCGGAGGATCTCTCGTAGGTGCAGTCTCCCGCTGTTCTCTGGATAAAGGCTCCCAAATTGCGCCCTCTCCCGCCGTAGGCAGTTCCAGCTCCGGATACACACACCCGTCGAACTAATAACAATCAAAGTTAAAGTTTGTTTACCAACGTAGAATATGGCTTTAATGAAGTTTACCTGTGGAATGCGAAACCACGCGCCAGGACGACGGTTCCAGATCCAGTCGTGGCCGTCGCAGTGAAAGTCGGCGATAGCCGCCGTTGCATGTTTGTTCTCCTGCGTTAAGGTCGTATACAGACCAACCGTTCGCATGGCAATGCTATCCCCAGCTAGCGATTGCGGACGGATCAGCGCCATTGCGCCGTCAAGTGTCATCGACCAATTCGCTTCGGTGAATAAACTCGCAATGCTACAGGCACGCAGTTAGCCAGCACCACCCGCAAGGGGAGAGTAGACGTAGACATAACATAATTCGGAGCTAAATAGAAGGTAGAGGGGAGAAAGAGAGAATATGCACTTACTAATCGACAGGAATGGAATAATGAGCGCGATACTTCGGCCTCATACGATGGTGATCCCAATTCAACACTTGCCGCCACGCAACACCGTCCACAAAGCTGAAATCCTTCCGTAGCCTAGAGAGTGGGCTGATAGGAACAGGGATCCAGCCCCCGAATATGGCGGCGATGAAGCTATTCCCAAGCTCCATTTCTAGATCACCACCGTAGAACGGCTCGCGCAAATCCCGGGTTAGAGAGCGGCGGTCTCTCCAGTAGATCGCGTGGCCAAGCCTAGAATTCGTCACTCGTCGTTAGCCAACAGCACATAATCAGAGTGAAGAAGTATCAGCATGAGTGTCACATACTCGTGTAGTATCGTCACTGTCAGCATAAACGCTGTAATCAGATACTCCTCGCCCTGTGCTTTTCCTTCACGGCGTAACTCCGCCAGGCGAGCAGGATACTCAGCCGTGATTAGGATTGTCAAGTTGCGGGAGCCCTCATGTAGAGAAAGGTTATCGAATTCCTCGATAGTCTCATATTTATCTACCTCGCTAAGAGGCAGGTTGCCTCTCGGGTGACGACAGGTGTATCCGTTCCACCCTCTCTCGTGAAAGATGTCTTCGTCTACCTGCCATTGTACTAACTTCGGGAAGTCATTCCGGAGCACCTCACGTGTAGAGCGCATCCATTTCTCCCGCCTTGCTCGGGGTACCGGGGGATCTCGATGATGTCGAACAATTGAATGAGGAGTGATGCTATCTCTCTGGGCGAATACAGGTATAGAGAAGCTACTCCGTTCTCTTCCTGGGTAGTCCTCGTCGAATATGTCGTCGATCAAGAAATCAGATAGCCAGGGCAGTCCAGCGGCCTCGAGGATTTTGCTTGCTAGTAAAATAGGTTGCTCGAGTTCTTCGTGGAACTCCGGCTTGACGCCGATCCAATCGGTAAACACGGGATGTGCCCGACCCTCTAGATTAATTTCGGCCGTGACCTCGGTTCCTACGCGGGCTTTGTTCAGAAGTTGCGTATCAACGGGTTGTTTAGGGGTAGTTACGGGACTTCACTTACCTGTTGCACGGCATCTAACCAACTCATCCTTGTCCCATCTCTTAGCTGCTGAACCAGGCTGGGTAGCAACCCGATGAAATGTCTCTCTAACGGCCCAAGACGCCATCGTCAAGATATCGCCGCATAATCATAGTGGAAGCCATCTGCGCGGGAGTAAGAATTCTGCAATGAGTATATCAATGAGGACGGCCGTTGAAAACGTCAATTAAAATCTTCATGCTTGGTGCAATCTTTAACAAAGTCGCATTCCAGTGTCTTTGCCAGGGCGAAATGGTAAGGAATTCTATTTACCAATCTATTACTTCCCACTTTGCCCGATCCGGTCAAACCCAAATCTTTTCTACTTGTGTCTCAGCCGTATTTGCCCCTTTCATCCAACCCACGGCTCATATATCGAGATCTTTCAACGTCATTCAGTGTTCATATTCCATTCTGCCCTCCCCTACGACGCGCCAGAACTCCTCAATAATCTCCTTCTGCCCGCTGGGCGCGCCGCGGACGGCGAGGTACTTCCGAGAATCGAGCTCAGGCTCCCACGAGCCTGGGTTGCCACTGGCCATCAGACCGCCGGCTTCAGAGAGAATGCACCAACCCGCGCAGACGTCCCAGGCCCAACAGCCGCCCTCCCAGTACACGTCGAGCTGGCCAGCAGCGACAGCACATAGGTTGAGAGCAGCACTTCCCATGCTGCGCAAGGAGTGCACCATCGCGCCACCGCTCTCTTTCGTCGCGCACAGCTTCTTGAACACCTCGGTCTTGACCTCGTAGTTCACGCCGTCGCGTTGGCTCCCCCACTCGATACTGACCAGGCTCTTATCCAGCCCTGCGAGCGGCGCGGGGTTCTTCGCTATCGGCAACTTGGTCTTGCGCCCCTTGCCGCCTTCCAAGCCCCACTTCGCACCGACGGTGATAAATGCACCTTGTCCGCGGATCGCGCTGTAGAGCGTGTCCAGCCAAGGGTTGTACACGACGCCGACGGCCGGGGTGCGGTCGACGGCTAGACCTAGCGAGATACAGGCATGAGGGAATCCATGCACGAAGTTGGTGGTGCCGTCAATGGGGTCCACGATGAAGGTTGGTGCGGCTGTGATCTGTATGCCTGGCTTATACGTCTCTTCACCCACGAAGGCGAATGTTGGGTATGCCTTGGAGAGACGTGATGATACAAGGGCTTCCACTGCTTGATCGGTTTCGGTTACAATATCGGCAGCTAGGTGGCTACAATTAGTGCGAAACTCACTCAACCAGAAGCGTATTAACTCTGGAGACAATAACTAAGTACGACGTGGGGTACATTGGGGATAATCTCACAACGTGGAGGGGCAGGCAGAATGGCGGGGTAATTTCTTCTACAGCAGGTAAGTGTTGATTTTCGACTTACAATTGAGCTTGGTCCCCTGGTCAATATCAGTAGGATTTGCCGAAATCATCATCCGGCCAGCCTCATGAGCCACCGAGATGAGGGTATCGTGAATCTCCCGTAAATTTAGGTTCGCCATGCTGCTACACTATCGCGTTTGGATGAATTCGAGCTAGGGATAGATTTCAAACTAAGAATAAGAGCTGCTCAGGTAGAAATAGCACTAATAATTCTAACATCCCTTGACTGTGGGGGTTTGACGTCGGACTGGGTTCCATGCCGTGAGAGCCAGACTTTCGCACATGTGGATTAAATCGGACTATGTAATTGGCTCCTGGTAGAAGACGTTGAACGGTTTCGGAGCTCTTGGTTGTTACGTACGGATCGGCCCTCTCGATCTAGGCTTAGCAGAAGGTATGAGCTATAATTACCAGGAATATATTATACATTCATTCTCATGATTCACCCCATTCCACCAATGTAGCACTTAGATATGAGTGTTCAAGCTGGAAGGCTTTCGGTAACAAGAGTCAATTGTATATAAGTAAGTAGATACCTGGTAACGGTCTATCCAGCGTAACCGCCGGCTCCCGACGGCTTATGGGCCCTATGGAGTGTATCGGATCCGCTATCGAGCCACGCTTTAGCGGCCAAGACGACCAGCTACAGCGCTCTATCCGCCTCGCTTCACAAGCCCGACACCCACTCATTCACTCACACTTCATAGCCAACAACCATTCATAGGCAACTAGGCTAAGTAGCAGGGCATTCAGACGACGATATACTCACTTGATATTATAAGTATTAGACTAATTAGTTCCGAAACATCAATAAAAAAAAAGGGCCTCATTTTTCATCTACGCTTCCTCCCAACTCCCAATCCTCAATCTGCAATCATGGCCACCAAGGAGGTACCCCTAATCACGGTGCTGGGCTCTCTCAACATCGATCTGGTATCTTATGTCTCGCACCACCCCCTACCAGGCGAGACAATGACCTCCAACTCCTTCGCCGTGTCCCCAGGCGGCAAAGGCGCAAACCAAGCCGTAGCCTGTGCCAAACTCTCACGTTCGCGCAATACAACTACATCCACATCCGATGAGAGCGCACATATCCGCATGCTCGGCGCCGTAGGCGCCGACAGCTACGGCACCCTCCTAACCTCAAACCTCTCCTCCCACGGCGTCGACGTATCCGGCGTCGTCTCCTCTCCCTCTCTCAAGACCGGCATCGCCATCATCGTGGTGGACGAGCCGACGGGGCAGAACCGGATCATCCTCTCCCCGGAGGCCAACCACAGTCTGCAGCCTTCTGATTTTACCGTGCTCCCGGCGCCCAAGCCAGACCTCCTCATCATGCAGCTCGAGATCCCCTTGCCCACCGTCCTGGCAGCGCTACGCGCGGCGCGGGACGCTAAAGTGCCGGTGCTCCTGAACCCGGCGCCGGCCCAGCCCCTGCCGGATGACGCGTACGCGGGGCTCGCGCATCTGGTGGTGAATGAGACGGAGGCGGCTGTGTTGGGTGGCGTGAGCGAGGCGGATCTCGATACGGAGGCGGGGCTGGAGAGGGTGTCGAGGAAGTTCATAGATCTCGGGGTGCAGAACGTCATTGTGACGCTTGGTGGGCGCGGCGTGTTCTACATGGCTGCCGCAGGCGCGAAGAAGGGCCTAGTTCCGGCTGAGAAGGCTAAGGTTGTCGACACGACGGCCGCGGGCGACACGTTCGTCGGGCAGTATGCCCTTGACGTCGTGGGTGCGGGAGGCGGAGAGTTCGATATTGAGGCTGCGGTGCTCAAGGCGAATCGTGCGGCTGCTAAGACTGTTGAGCGATTAGGGGCGCAGGACTCTATTCCCTGGCGTGATGAATTATGATTGCCTAGGCTAAATATTCACATAAAAGCATAGCACGGCGTCATGTATATATCACTTATAAGAAAATAAAAGTTAAATATGGAAGAGTCTCTACTATCTAAATTGTTGCTGTATAGAAAGGATCTTATGTTGACAAGTGCCGTTGTAATTATACTGTTAGTACATAGGTGGGTTTACCCCTATTCTAGCCTGTTGCTCATTGAAAATTACCTAGGTGTGGTTAGTGCCTGGTTGATGCTACAGGGCAAAACGATAGCTACGTAGTTGGAGGCAAAGGTTAGCATAAAGTAAGACTGCGTTAAACAAAAACAGACCTAAATAATTCCTAAGGCCTACCTATATAAAACAGTGTTTCTAAAAACAATTATCCTTCCTCGGAGCAATCGTCTCCTACCTCTCTACCTTCCGCCTGCTCTCACCACCATCCCGCAATACTCCATCGTCCCTCTTTTCTACCCTCAGGAGGGACGTTCTCCTTATTAGAAGCGTTAGAGGACAGGCTTCCCGAAGTGCCTTTGCTGCTAATATCCAGATTCATCATCGAGGGCACTAGGCTCTTTAGACTATCCGCTCCTATCGACCTTTTGTTACGCAGAGCTACATCACGTATCACTTCCCTCCGGCGGTCTACATCTGATTTCAGTCTCAGGGAACTGAATGAGCCCATGTTAGCTGATACCCTGCCTAAGATATCCCAGGCAGCCGCGACGGGCGCATTCTCGACATTTGAGCGGTTGCGGGATGATCTGCGGCGCATCTCCGTCCAGATCTTACGAGCGGGGTCCTCTCCTTGGTCCGGGGAGGCGCGTTGAACACCAACTGGTTTTCGTGGTATTGGCGTGAAGGGGCTTAATACCGCCTCCGGTTGACAATGTGAATTATCTTCGTCTGTAGCAGTTGCATAATTATTAATAGGCCTACCATTGTATGTGGTCGCTGGTTTGGGTTGACTGAATGTGTTTCGGGAAAATATTTGGTGAGCGCGATAGGGACCCCAATATGAGGCGACGATTCCAAATATCGAACTTTCGGCAGCGTTAGCGGGTGGTAGACCTAAGGGTAAATGTAGGGCTTGTTGCCCAATGACGCCCGTTGCAGTTGTCTCAAGGCAAGTCTGACAGCCCACTGTCCCACCCGTTGGTGTGATGCTGTTCGATAATGGGAATCCAGAATGATGATATCGCAAGCGAACCCGGAGATACCTAACGCTAGCAACCCCAAGCTCACTCTCGAGGTCAGCAATAAGTTCATTAGACTTTCGGGCTATAGTGCCGCCGGATTGTCGCTGCTGTGTGTGGCTTATGTGAACCTTTGCTAAGACTAACATAGTAGAGCCAAGATGGAGGTTTCTGCTCAAGTATTAGCATGGCGGGTATCGATTCAGAGTAAGATGGATATCCTCTCACCCCTTCTTTTCGCCGTTTATAACTTCAATTATAGCGGTTTTTGGGACGCCGAAGACATCAACCTGTAGGTTGTAGAGATACCCAAACCGGGATACACTGCCAACACGCAAAGGGTTTGACAAAAGAAAGCTATTGTCCGGGTGCGAATGTGGCAGACTATCGGTATGTGGACGAGATAGTTGTATAGAGATTTCTATGGCTGCCCATATCGTAAATACGGCACCGTCAAAGGACTGAACTTCCGGCGTGATTGAAATACGAGGTACGAGAAGATGGCAATCATCATTGTAGCCCCCAGGTGCGGACACGCCAGAGAAGGATGTGTATGTTTGCGTCGAGCTTTGAGAGCCGGAACAATCTAGGGTCGATGGCTCATCGGGGATTCCTAGGCTTGATGACTGCTCGAACGACGGGCCATCGGAACAAGTACTGCTATTTCGCGTATTATATCTGCGACAAGTAGTACCAGAAGACGAAGTCCGTTGCCTAGAAAACCACCGTAGTGGAACTTGGGGCCTGGGTTTCCGTTGTGCTGGAGGAGGATATTCTTCTCTCGATGTTAAGTTGCCGGTTTTCCAGGTTGATTCTGTGTTAGCAGTTTGGCTTTTGCGGCCGTGGGCATTAGAACCACGGCGCCGGCGCTTCTTCATTACTGTCAATGGCCGATCCGGGCCGTAGTCAATGCTACCGTTGCTGATTTCTCTTTTTGTATGATGAAATTCCATGGTCTTAGTTCTTTTGATTATCCGGAGCGGAGACGGGATGTTGGATATCGACTCGTGGGTCTTCTGTGGCAGAGGATTTCTTCTCGTTGACATCACCACGCTCATTTTGGCCGATAAAGTTGCTCTCAATGGTCACTGCACTGTTGGCGTGGAGATCACTTTGGATTGAATTGAATGTGATTGTTTGAGCCGAGTTTCCGCGTCGTAGAAATTTTGGCATAAAATAACACCGACAGTGAATAGGGATGTTAAATCCGTTGAAAATGCACCATAGGATGACTAGAACGAGAATGGCGGGGATCACAACAGTAACAGCAATTATAGGCGGTGGAATCATAGCCAGATGTTCATAAGCTATGGCGATTGATATTGGGTTTCAATGTAGTGTGCGTGCTATAGATGGAATTGTGGGAGATAAACGATGTCCTATTGATGGGCGTGGAACAAAACGAGAACAGAATTGAGTATACGTAGTCTCGGGGGTATATGATGGCAATATCAATCAAATTTGTGAGTGAGAAACCGCGGTTTACGGTGCTATGCAACCCTAGATGATAAACAACCCGCCAGTTCCTCAATATGGATTAAGTGTGATGTGTGAGTGCCTGATGACTAAATAGAACCAAGGTAGATCCGGTAGATAGTTCCTCATGAATACCACGCAATAGAGAACACCTACGATGAATCAACTATGCTAGTACGTGCTTAACAAGGGGACTGGATACGTCAGGAAGGATGCTGCACGGTACGTAGAAGGTTTTCTTTTATAGAGGCAAGGTCGTCCTCTCCCACGTTTAGGAAGCGTATCTATAATCCAGTGAGTGATTAGACCTAGCCACAGAGTTTATAACATATGGTATGACGAGATAGTTGAACTGCACTTACAACGTCATCAGCCGCACCGGCGCCACCAAACAGGACCGGCTCCGACAAACTGGTCGAAATGCCCTTTTTGACCCTCTCCTCCCAGACGCCTTCCCAGTTCCATTCTCCAGGTTTCCTTGTGGAGTCTTGGCTAGTCTCAGAAGTAACAGCAGCTACTGCGTCGCCCGACGCAGATGGGGATTCAAACTCTTTCCCCTTTTCGACGCGATGAGTTCGCCAGGCCTGCCATGCACCTGGGTTTCCGGCAGCTTCGAGCGGGATCGTGTCAAGCACATTTTCATCATCGAAAGTGCTACGAATATAATGGAGAACTGCGAATATCGACACCTCTTTCACTTTAGTGTCAAAAAATCCAGGGGACTGCCCAATCGCCGAACTCCTCGACCCGGCCGTGCCTCCACTGCTAAGATCCGAGGGTGGCGGTGGTCGATGGGGAGTTTGTCTGGCTGCTTGATCCCCACCGACTTGTTTCCTCTCGGTTGCTCTTCGGCCTCGACGCCCAAACCAGTCGGGAAAACCATGCCTTAAGCTGAAGCCTCCGGGTGGCAGGCGTTCCTCATCGGTTGCACTGACGGTACCGTTGTCATGTACGTCGGTGGAATACGTGTACGTACTGAGAGGTGTAATTAAGGGATGAAACATATCAGTTGAGAAGGTTACCAAAGGCGGTAGTTTGGGATATAGATCTGGAAAGGAGATCTGGAAGCGCATCACAGCCGGGGCATATGGGCCTCGACATAACGTTAGAAGCAGCAACGAGCGAAACTGTTTTCATGAGTCTCACCGTCGCGCACGAAAATGACGCCAGACCAGAGGCTAGGGTCACCGGGCGTCAGGCCGACATAAACCCCATCCGGACAAGCTTGCTTGAGGCCAGTGCTACAGCTATTGTCAGTTGGAGTAGCTCTGATTAGAGGAAGCTCAAGTGAGGTACTTCTAGCGCAAGTTACACATACAATTCAGCTAGTAGATGCTGCCTTCTAAGCGCTGGTAATGTACTGAACTTGTGGGAAGCCATTTTACATCTTATTGAAGTGAGATTACTTTCATAGAGAGGAAGGAAATGACAAAGAAGAAGAAGAAGAAGAAGACGTAAGTAGAGTAACTAGATAGATGCTATTGAGACACTCAGAGTCTTAAGATGTTTATGCAACGCAACAGGGCCTAAACGTACCGTGGTACCTACTACTCTTGATCGTCAGGGCGATGCTTATCGATAAGGCGTCTCTTGGTGTACGGAATACAGTACTTACATAGGTATACTGACCTATTTGAATAGACCCGTCTGTAGTATATTAATTAATAGTCATCTGCAGAGGGTCTTGAAGTCGTGTTGGTGACTTGTCATATTGTATTATATGATCAGGTATATAACCCAGATGCCCTGCCTTTGTTTGGGAGTATCGGCTGCTGTATACTTGCGCATTTTAGCACCTCGTTTAGGTATCTTGATTCAAAGGCACCTGCATTCAATAACAACGTCATTCCTCTAAGACATACTTAATCTTCAGCAGACTTCCAAGGTCCTAATTGGTTTCTTTGCAAGCAAGCCTGCATATACACTACCAACCTATGGTGACACTTCTTGATAAGTCAATCGGCGAGTCAATTAAATGCGGAAGAGAGATTCATAAATGTATTTTGCCGCGCCGTTCACCATACCTACTAGGTAGCTAATCAGCTTCTACCTAACTTTACGTGCTATTAATATCTTATTCCTCGAAAGCTATATAGAGAGGTATTGTTTCAGATTGGCAATGAGAATACAGAGTACAGAAAACATAGGTAGTTTTGAATGTAAGACTGACTGATTCAACCCACGAAAGCTATTAAGAAACTCACACTCAATTGTAACCCCTGTTTTAGCGTGCCCCTCACCCCCAAACTCAAACCCCATCCCCCTCATCACAGTAAGATAGTACATACATGGAGAGGAGCACAACATGTGAAGAGGCTCATTACTCGCATCTCCTCCAAACAAACTCCTTTACCGCCTGTTAAATTAGGTCATAGCGTAGTAATGCAGGTACATTGTCAATTCAACAATTAAAGTAAAAGTAAGTATATAGTAAAAAACCCAATACTAAGCAACACTTAAAATACCCGATTTATACTTTAAGTTACGTGCTATTTTTATACTAAAATTAGCAATTAAATAAATATTAATACTTTATTTTAAATAAAATTTTAGTATTATTAATATAAGCTTTATTTTTTTTGTTTTTATATAAAAACTTTTAAAGTTTTTTTTTATTTAAGTTTAAATTAAATAAAAGTTTAAAATAAAAAAGCAATAAAATTATACTGTTTTTTTTAAGCTTTTTACTAAAAGTTTAACTATAGTTTTTATTTTTTTTTAAAACAAGTTTTTATTAAAATATTTAATACTTATAATATTTTTTTATTTTTTAAAGTTAACTTTAAATAATATTTTAGTTTTTATATTTGTTAAATTTATAATATAAAAAACTTAGTAAATATTAATTATATTTTTATATATAAGTTTTTTTATTTTATAAAATTTAATTTTAATATATTTAATTTATTTATAGTATATAAAATTATTAATAAATTATTTAGCTTTATTATTATTAACTATTATATTTATAAGCTTTTTATTGTTTAATTAAACTTATAATTTATTTATTAATTGCTATAAATAAACTGCTTTAAGCTTTTTTAAAAATAAAATTAAATATTTAGTTTTATAGCTAAAAATTATAACAAAAAATTATTTTTAAAATTTTTAGTTTATAGCACTTTTTATTATAATAAATATATAATATTTAATAAAAATATTATTAAACTTATTATATTTATATTTAATATTAGTATATTTTATAAAAGTTTTATTATTATTATTAAATTTAAATTTATAGTTAAATATTTTAGCTATATATTAAAAAATATACTTTATAGCTTTTAAATACTATTAAATAAAATTTACTAAAAAACAATTAAATTTAAAAACAAAATATATTATATTAAGTTAAATTTTTACTATAGTATATATTAATAATTTAATAATTTTTTAATATTTTTTTTATATAATTATATTATAAAAATTTTTTAAAGCTAGTTTTAATATTTTTTTAAAGTTTATAAATATTACTTTTAGTTTAATATTGCTTAAAAAAATTTTTTTTTAGTATTTTTGTTAAATAAAATGTTTAAATAAACTAAAGTTTTTATTTAGCTTTATTTTAATAAACTTTTATTTTTAAAAAATATTTATAAAAATTTAAATTAATAATTTAAAATTTTTTAGCTAAATTAATTTTTATTATAAAAATTTTATTAATATTTTTTTTAAAAATAAAAATATTATTAATATAAATTATTATAATAAGTTTATTTTTATAAAATAGTATTTTATTTAGCTTTAAATAAGTTTAGCTTATTTTTAATAAAGTAGCTAATAATATATTATATTAAATTTTAATAAATTATTTTAGTTTATATAAAACTTTTTATAGTTTATAAATTTTGCTTAAAATTTTAAAACTAAAAAATAAATATATATAAATATTATTATTTATATTATTATAAAAAAAAGCTATTTTAATATTTAATTGTTTTATGTTTTAGTTTTTTTTAGCTATTAAAATAAAAAAAGCTTTATAAGTTTTTTATTATACTATAAAAATAAAAGTTTTTTAAAAGTTAATTTTATATTTTTGTTTAAAGCTATAAACAATTTAGTATATTTTAAACTTAAAAATTTTATTATTAAAGCTTAACTTAACTTTATAAATTTATTTTTTAAATAAAACATTTAAGTTTTTAAAATTATTAATTATATTTTAAAATTAGTTGTTTATAATTAATTATATTTTTTTATTTATATTTTTTAACTAGTTATTTATATATAATAATTATAAAGTTTTTTTATAAGTTTTTAGTTTTAAAATAGCTATTAAATATTATACTTTTTTATATAAAAAAACATTATAATAAATAGTAATATTTAATATTTTAATATTTTTTAGTTTTAGCTTAAACTATATAATAATTAAATAATTATTACTATAAAACTTTAATTTTAAAATATATTAGTTAATATTTTTAAAAAAAGCTTATTTTTAAAGTATTATTTTAGATTAGTTATTATTAATAGCTTATTATAAAGTTTTTTTAATATTAAAATTAATTAAAAAGCGTTATTTTTTATTGCTATTAATATTTATAAAAAATATTTTGTTTGATTTTTTTTTATTAACAAATAAATTATTTTAAAATAATAAATTATAAAAAAGTTTTAAAGCAGATTTTTTTTTTTTATTTTTTATTTAAATTTATAAAATAAGTTATTTTAATATTAATAGTTAGTTTATAAAAAATAAAAAATGCTTTAATAATTAAAAATATTAAAATATTATTTTAGCTAATAAAAAAACAAATAAATTAAAGTTTAATATAAAAAATATAAAATTTTTAAAGTGTTTTAATATTATATTTTTATTAAAAATAGCTTTTTTAACTTTTTTTATTATTTTTATAAAAATATTTTAAAGTTAATATATATTATTAATATTATATTTTATAAAAATTAATAGTTTAGCTTTATTATTTAGCTTAATAAAATAAGTTTTTTTTAAAACTAGCTTATAAGCTTTATAGTTTAAATATTTTTAATACTTTATATTAAGTTTATATTTAGTTTAAGCTTTATATAAAAATATTTTATTAAATATATTATTAAAAGTTTTAGTTTAAATTTAAATAAAAGCTTTAAATATTTTATTTTAAAGCTTAAAAAATAATTTTAAATTTAAAATTATTAATTATATTAAGCTTTAAAATATTTTATAAAATTTTTTAATTAAACTTAATTATTTATATTAATAAAATATTATAAATTTTAGTTATATATTTTTATTAATTAAAAATTTAATAGTTATATAATTTTTAAATTTTTTTTTATTATTAACTTTAAAAAATTATATTTTTATTTTTATTTAAATTTTTATTTACTAAATATTTAGCTATATAAAATACTAAATATTTAATTTATATTTTAATAAATAAACTTTAAAAAAATAAGTTATATTATTTATTATTAAAAAATAGTATTATTTTATAATAGCTATAAAAAAAGTTATAAAATTTTTTAAGTTAATATATTAATAAGCTTTTTGTTTTATTAATTATAATATTATAATATAATTATTTTAAACAAAGCTTTTGTTTAAAATATAAGCTTTATATATAATATTATTATAGTTATTAATAATTTAAATATTATATATTTTAGTTATTTTTTAATAAGTATTAAAATTTATATATTTTAATTGTTAATAAAACAATATTAATAATATAAATAAAGCATTTTTTTTTATAATATAAATTATTAATAAGCTTTATATTTTAAGCAAATTTTATTACTATAAGCAGTTTTTAATAAAATAATTAAATAAGTAAAATTTATTATAAAAGTATTTATATAAAATAAAAGTTTTTTTATTTATATTAATAAACATAAAAATAATTTAAGCGCTATATTAGTTTTGCTTAAATTTAAAGCTTTATTATATAATAAAACAGCTAATAAAAATTAAATTTAACTTTATATAAAAAATATAAAATATATTAATTAAAGTTAGTTTTTTAGTATTATTATTTTATTAAATAATAAATTTAATATTTTTAATGCTTAAAATAAAAGCTTTAATATTAACTTTTTTTATTTTAAAAAAATTAAAAAATAGTTTATAGTTAATAAATATTTAAAGTTTATAGCTTATATAGCATAAAATTTTTATATTAAAAAGCTAATTTAAAAATTTAATAGTATATAATTTAACTAATATTTTAAAAATTATAGTTATAATATTTTTAAAAAATATTATTAAATTAATATTATAAATATATAAGCTTTATTTAAAAGCTTTTAATTATTAATTAGCTAAATATATTATAGCTTTTTTTTATTTTATATAATAATTTTTAAAGTTTATTATAATAAATAAATTATTAAGCTTAAGTTATTTAATAGCTATAGTTTTAATATTTAAATTTTAATAATAAATTTTATTACTTTTTTTAGTTTTTTTAGCTATTAAAATATAATAAGTTAAATTATTATAATTTTTATTAATAATATTAAACTATTTATAAATAAAGCAAACTTTTTAATAAAAGCTAATATAGTTAGCTAGTTTTTTTTTTTTAATAAAATATTTTTATTTATTATTATTTTTATTATTTAATTATTTTTGCTTTATATTAAATAAAAAATATATTTTATTATTAAAGTTAATTTTATTTAAATAAAAAACTATTATTATAAAAACATTTTGCTTTATATTATTAATTAGTTTAGCTTAATAATTACAAACTATAAATATAAAATTTTTTAAAAATATAAACATATTTATTTTAATGTTTGCTATAATATAGCTAATTATTATAAAAATTTTTTAAATATTAAAAGCATTTTTTAAATTAGCTATATATTATAATTATTTTAATTAGTTAAAAATTTATTATTTTAGCTATAATAAATTTATAGCTTAATAAATATTAATTTAATATTTATTATATTTATTAATATTTTTTATTTAAAAAAAGTTTTTTTTTATTAAGCTATAAATTAAATTAAACAAATAATTAACACTTTATTATTAATAATATATAATTAATTAATAATATATTATATAAATATTTATTTTATTAAAAATATTTTATTTTTAGCAAATAATAATATTTAGCTTTTTTTTAATATTTATTAAAAAATAATTATTTATTATTTTTTAGTAAATAAATTTTTTAATATATTTATTTTATTTTAAATTTATATAATTTTTAAATAAAATTATAAGCTTTTTAAAAATATTAAATAAAATATTTATAATACTTTTACTAAAAATAATATTATATAATATAGTATTAAAATTATTTTAATTAAAACTTTTATTTTTTAGTTTAAAAATATTATTAAAACTAAAGCTTAATTTAATAAGCTTTAAAACTTATATTTTAATATTATAATTATTTTTATTAAAATAATTAACTAAAATATATTATAATAATATAATAATAAAATAATTAATAATAAAAATTATAATAAAACATTATATAGTATTTTTAATATTATTAGCATTATTTAATTTTTTAGCTAATTAACTTTTTAGTTTATTTTTTTTAAAATATTAAAAAATACTAAAATTAAAAGCTTTTATTTTTGTTTATAATAGTTGTTTATTTAAGTTTTTTATAATAAAAAAATTATTAAACTTATTATTTTTAAAACAAAATTGCTTTTTTTTTTTTTTAAAAATATTAATATTAATTATAATATTAAAAATAAATTAAATAATATTTATAAAATTAAAATTAATAATTAAATTAAAAAAATAGTTTATATAATTAAATAGCTATAAAAATTTAAAAAAATTAAAAAAATAATAAAAATTAAAAAAATTAAAGTTTTATTTATATTTAATAAAAAATAAATTAAATTTTTTATTT
Organism: Nemania sp. FL0031; assembly: GCA_022432375.1. Classification (NCBI taxonomy): domain Eukaryota; kingdom Fungi; phylum Ascomycota; class Sordariomycetes; order Xylariales; family Xylariaceae; genus Nemania; species Nemania sp. FL0031. The sequence continues at coordinate 66,577 of JAJKKK010000056.1, forward strand.
TTTTAATATATATATAAATAAAACATTTTTAAATAATAATATTGTTTAGCAAAAATTACTTTTTTTTTTTATAATATTTTATAATAATTAAATAAAAAATTTTTTAAGTTTTAATTAAATTTAAATTAAATTATTATTTAAACTTTAAAGTATTTAATATTTAAGCTAGTTTATTATTTATAGTATATACTGTTTTATTAAATACTTTAAATTTTTTAATTTTTTTTACAGTAAAAATTTATAATGTTTAATTTTTAGTAGTTATTAAGCTTAGTTTAATAAAAATAAATAAAAAGCTTTAAAAACGCTAAATTTTTTATAAAACTTAAGCTTATAACCTATTAAATTAAATTATAGCATAATAATATAAATATATTATTAATTTAATAATTAAAGTAAAAATAAATATACAGTAGAAAACCTAATACTAAGCAACACCTAAAATACCCGACCTATACCTTAGGTCACGTGCTATCCTTGTACCAGAATTAGCGGTTGGATGAATATTAACACCGCCGGCGGGATGATTAACCTGCTACGTACCCATCGACCGGGTTCCTATCGCGTGTCCTGGGTATGCAACCATTAAGAACGAAATACCTCGGCGACTGTTACCCCATGTCCGCTTCCCCAATTTAGGGGCTAGGTACTCTTTACGTCAGACTGGCTCCGGGGGGCCTCGCGATCACAGGCAAAATGATTCTCCTAGCCAATCGACCGACGCTCACGAGCATTGCCGGTGCTAATTGAACCCCCCTCATTAACCGGTGTCTATTCCACCCCCACATGACTACGAGGAGATATCCGCCTCTATATTCCTCCTGTCTTGCTCCTACGTTCGATTCGGGCGTTTTTATTGTCCGTGATGCTTCTTTGTACGAATCGATGTGGGTGTCTCCTTCTGACCGGCGCGACCATAATCACTACCTGTGTCGTCCGTTGAAATAGGGGCTCGTCTGTCCCTATATTTTGGCAGACATTCACCTGTATTCTTGGTCTCTGCCACGGCTCCCAGGGCTTGATCTATTATCATGGCGGACGTCAAGGATCTACGTATATCGGTAATTGGCGCGGGTAAGGGTTCTTCCACTCTCACCCTTCTAGTGGCTTTATTGAGGCTGACGATGCTCCTTGTGTAGGCATGGGCGGCCTAGCCTGCGCCCTCGCCTTTGCGAAAAAGGGCTTCAAAAAGATCGATGTTTACGAAACCGCGTCGAATCTAGGCTTTGTCGGAGCCGGTATACAATTGGCTCCTAATCTGGCTCGTGTCCTAGACCGTTGGGGATGTTGGGCCAAGATACATGCCGAGGCGACTATAGTCACGTCCTCGAGCATCCGCGAGGGCTCTACGAATAAGGAATTGGCTCTTGTTCAGATGCCCGACATTGCCGACATGTACGGCTACCCGCACTGCGTCGGCCATCGGGCGTCACTAGCCGGCAGTCTTTTCGAAGGCTGCCAGAAGGAACCGGCCATAACCTTCCATTTCTCGACCGCATTAGAGAGCGTCCAGAGCTTCGGCCCGGACAAGGTATCATTCACAGTAAAGCCCCGCAACGGGGAGGCGCACGGCGTGGAAACCGACATCCTGCTCGCGGCCGACGGGATCAAGTCGGCCGTGCGAACCACTCTGCTCAAGTCGATCGACAGCGCGGCGGAGGTGGAGGACACGGGGCAGGCGGCGTACCGCATCATGCTGTCGCGGGCGGAGATGGCGCACGACGCGGAGATGCTGGAGCTGCTGGACTCGGACTGCGCGCTGCGGTGGATCGGCGAGAAGCGGCACATCGTGGCGTACCCGATCAGCAACAAGACCATCTACAACCTCTCGACCTGCCAGCCCGACACCAACTTCGCCGCCGCCCCCAGCGTGACCTACACCACGCGCGGCGACAAGAGCGCCATGCTGCAGGTCTACGGCGACTTCTGCCCCCTCGTGCTGCGCATGCTGAACCTCGTGCCCGAGGGCGAGGTCTGCGAGTGGCGGCTGCGCTCGCACAAGCCGCTGGAGAGCTGGACCCTTGGTGCGGTGACGCTCATCGGGGACGCCTGCCACCCGACGCTGCCGCACCTCGGCCAGGGCGCTACGATGGCTATTGAAGATGCCGCTGTGGTAGCTGAATGCGTTAGCGCCGTTCCCGTCGTCGGTGGGAAGATCGATCGGGAGTCGATATCGCGCGCCCTGAAGGTCTACGAACTGCTGCGCAAAGACCGCACATATGCGCTCGTGGACATGGCCGCGTTCTCGGGGCGCACGCTTCACCTGGGCGAGGGCAAGGCTAAGGAGGAGCGCGACCGCCAGTTTGCGGAGGGGCGGAAGAAGGGCAACGCGGTGCCGGATAAATGGGCGAGCCCCGACGTACAGAAGATGATCTACTCGCATGATTGTGTCACGGAGGCGCAGGACAAGTTTGCAGAATTATTCTCGAGTTTAGCTACAGAGAAGAAGACGAATGGGACGAATGGTGTCGCTACATGATATACAGGCTAGCTAGGTCTTACTTTCCCTTGTTACTATATAGTATGGCATCCCATCGCGCATAGTATTCGGTCATTAGAAAGGCACACAACAGCGGACTATACCAATCAAACGTGGATTCTATTTGTACCTCTAGTGAAACTGGTCGTCATGTCGTAGAGTTGCCAGTGTGGAAAGGTACGTAGCAATCTTGATGCCATTACAAAGGAGCCTAGTGTGATTGTTTCCCAAACCTGAACGCCAAACCCGACAGCCTGATGAGCCTGTTTGCCCACCTGCCCGCTAGCCTCTGCCCCAAACGATGAAAATGCAGTATGTACCTCTAACTCCTTCATGAGTTATGCCTGTATGCATCCGTAATCCTAAAAGTCGCCGATGAGTCGGGCTTGTAGGACACAGTTCGGATCCACGTCGCCTATATATCACTTCCGCACCACGTCGTGCGACCCTCTCCTTTCCAGAGCGCACCGATTTCTCGTGCGGGTATTCTTGATGCCGATCGCTTGCCCGCTCGCACCGTACCCTACCCAGACAACGCATTACCCTGCAGCCAGCCGTCCAGCCGTGCATGTCCCCCTCCACAAAAAAGCCCATACGCCCGGAACCTTTCTTAGAACAGGAGATCTAAGCAGCAGCAGCAAGCGAGCGTGCCAAGCAGGGCACCCAGGCACCCACCAGCCGCACCGCCAGCCGCGCCTCTATCCTGGTAGTAACCGCCCTGGGGCGGGTAGTAACCCTGCTGAGGCGGGTAGTAGCCGGGACCCTGCTGAGGCGGGTAATAGCCCCCCTGCTGCGGCGGCGGCTGTTGCTGGTAGTACCCCATGTTCGGACCCGGCGCGTATCCAGGGTAGTTCGGGTCCCCGCCGAACGGCTGCTGTTGCTGGTGATACGCGGGTTGCGGCGCCATCGGGCCGGGACCGTACGCGGGCGGCTCGTCGTACTTGTGAGACATTGTTTAATTGAAGGGGTTGAGAGAAGTTTGTTGAATTGGTGTTTTTGGAGAGGCTCGGAAGTCGGCCGGATGGGGCGGCGTGCAGTAGAGGGAGAGGCTAGACCGATGAATTGTCGAATGGACGGATGGATAGAGGCGGTGAGTTGTGGTCGGTGAGCGAATCGCTGAATCGGACAGATGGAGGATGAGAGCCGAGAGTTTTTTTTTTCTCTTTAATGTTGGCGATATTGTAGACGATTGTTACGTCTTGGATTGTGGACTGGTCTGGATTTCTTGGAAGAGTTACTAGGTAGGTAGGGTAGGTGGGAGGGTACAGAATAAGGGAGGAATTAAGGTTAGGACTCTATTAATTCGCCCTCGGACGGAAACTCAGTCGGAAACAACTGGCAGCAGGAAGCTCACGTGCGGGCAATAGCACAGACAAAAAGCAAAGCCACCGTCGATATGCGGGATTGAGTTACCTATCTATGAGTATGGGGGATTACGTGTTTGAGGGGCGTCGCAGTGGTTTCGCCCTTCTTTCCTACATAAAACGGCTTTGACACACGGCTAACTACCTAAGTAGGCACTTCATATTGTGGCGGAGCAAGCCTGGCCGCGTGGATTGACAGGTGGACGATCCTTGGCTGCGGTATTCTGGCACCTTGGCCGCAGTTATCGCTATTGGATCTCGGCTGCTCGGCTCCTATTTGGAATTGCATGAAGGGAAAAAAAGAGAAAGAGGCCTCCGTGGCTTAGGTAATTTCTTCTTTTTAATTAAATTGGGTTTCCGTCCCGTTTTGGTTTTCGATTTTGTTCGACATTTGAGTTAACATTTCTCTGTTCCCGATTAGGTATCCGGCTACCTGTAGGCATCCGCCTAGTGGTCCATAGCCTGCCTGTTATGTAGGTAGCTATACAGCAGTACTGCGCAGTTGTTTGCCCACGCTGTAGGAAATTCCAGCTGTGCTATTTAAACTATATGCAGGCAGGCTAATTGCTGTACGGATGAGGCCGGCGACAACAGCCTGCACCCACTGCGTTGATACTAGATATGGTATCTGTGTCGTGTTCGGCTTTAATATCTAATAATTCTATTATCAACATAAGTTCCATCTGTAGGTACTTACACACTTATATCAATTCGCATGTGTAGTATCCCTAGATACCTCGGCTTTGATAAGGGACGCAGACCAAGGTTCTTCAACGAGGGATCAATTTTGAAGCAGCAATACGTACCTGTCCAAGACCTACATACATACATACTGCGTACATATGTATAGGTATCCTTAGACATCACCGTCCCATCGCCGCATCTACGTATGTTATCAGCACACCCCCCACGTGATGGCACTCATGTATGGTCCGGGATGAGTATACCACATACCTGCATATATCTGCATCGCTGGGTGCACCGAAAGCAGCCTCGCGGGGTAATGATTGACAAAAACCACGCGCGTCTTTGCAGGCGGGCACCCATCCAGATCCGGGCTTTGTACGGTTTTATGGTTATATTGCGGTGCGGGTCCGAACCGTACCTCCGAAGTAGCCCGCCTAGGTACGACCAGTACTAAGTAGGTAATTTCTCGTTTGTTGTGCCTCTTTGGGCATTGTTGGGCTGTCTATGTTCGAATTAGTGGCACATCTTAGGTACCTAGGCAGGCAGGGCACGCACAATGTAGGTAGCCTTTCCCGTACATGTATCAGTACATACCTACCTGCTTCGGCGTCATCCTTCGGCAGAGTGGGCGCTGCGATGCAGACATGATCTGACGTAAGACCCACCGTGACCTTTCCCGGGAATATTCCGTAAAGACGAACTTCAGTAGGTATTACTAGTATGTGTCTGTATGTGTATTTCCTCATTGTTTTTTTCTCGCTACCTTCAGATTGACATCTTTGGATTGGGTACGAAGTAAACGGGGCGAATTATTATTAGACCCAAGCATGCCGAGTAATTACCCAGCTGAGAAAACGTCATGACAAAAAATCAAGAACCTGCATGTGTGCAAGGCGATACTCACTAGTCGATGCCATATAGGTGTACTTAGCAGTAACTTGAGGAGGTAATTAAACAGCAGCCACTAGCGGCGTCTTCCGGATTATTCTCGAACATCATAATTCTATAATCTATAGTACACGGTAGGTAAATGATGCCTAGGATGTAGGTAGGTAGCTATAGCTCGGATGCCTACAGCTACTTAGGTATTACTATATACACTAGTAGATCGCCGTCCTTTAAACAGACATGAAAATGAGAAAGAAAAGAAATAGATGTTCGTCAATTAGGTAGGTAGCTTCTTTAAATTGTAATACCTACTACAATGCCAATTTTTATGGTATCGTAAGCTTGTGTGTCTATCTGGCCAATGTAGATAATCAGCAGTGTAAGCGGACTACCTACTAAGGTACCTCTCTACCTAGGTGGGTTTCGGTGACTGAGCCTCAACTCACACCATAAGCATTCAATCAACATCATTGGCCGATACACCTACATATACAGCTTCAAGCAAACATCTGGATTTGCAGCACAGGTTGAAATAATAGGAGATAAAATAATCTAAAAAGTACTACAACAGTGAAGAATCATAGGATATTCACGCCCTCCTGATCTATCATATAATAGAGATCGAATAAAACACATACAACCAGCCCTAGCTAGGGCCAATCGCCTACCTAGTATATATGATATATCCAATTGGGAATATCTCATCATTTCCTCCCACAACCAGCACTCTCTAGATCCTACCTTCAGAACCATCAACCAGACATAACATCTCTACAATGGCCGAAACACCGCTCTATTTCCCAGAAGTCTCGCGCCAGCGTCTCGAGCCTCACCTACCCCCCACCCACACAGACCCCTCACCATCATCCCCCACCCTCCCCTTCGTGACCCTCACCTTCGCCACCTCCCTCGACTCAGCGCTGGCCCTGGGCCCCGGCATCCGCACCGCGCTGAGCGGGCCCCAGTCCAAGGCCATGACGCATTACCTGCGCACCCGGCACGACGCCATCTGCGTCGGCGTCGGAACCGCCGTCGCAGACGACCCGGGGCTCAACTCCCGGCTGGCCACCACTACCAACACCGCCGCTACTGTTTCACATAGGAGCGGTGAGGCGACCGGTGTTGGTGGTGCCCACCAGCCCAGGCCAATTATCATCGACCCGCGCCTCCGCTGGGACTTCACCGCCCAGAGCAAGGTCATGCGGCTAGCCCGCCAAGGCAACGGCCTCGCGCCGTATATCCTCACGCTCGAGGAAGAGCCACCGGCGCACAAGAAGAAGATACTAGAGGAGGCCGGGGGCAAGTTCATCGTATTGCGCGCGGGGCACAGCGGTGATCGCTTCGACTGGCGCGCCATCTTATCCGCCGTGCGGCAGGAAGGTCTCCGCAGCATCATGATCGAGGGGGGCGGCGACATAATCAACTCACTGCTGAGTGAGAATGCCAGCTTGGTGGACAGCGTGATCGTCACGATTGCGCCGATATGGCTTGGGAAAGGGGGCGTCACTGTGAGTCCTGTGCGCACGCTGGGTGCTGATAGACCGGTGGCACGACTTTCTAATACCACGTGGATACCACTTGGCGATGATGTTGTGTTATGCGGAAGAATAGCGCAGTGATGTGCGTGAGAGGAGGATATAATATAAACACATGAAGTCTAATAAAACCAAGATAGACATACTTCGTCCATGAACTGGGCACCAGTGCCGTATTATGTATTCATGCTATTTTCTCACGTTCTCGGCGTAGGGACGTAGGAAAAGATTAGGGCGTCGAAGTGTATTCGTATTTATACCCTTTCTTTCATCCGTTCGCCCAAAGCTAACTAATATCGTAGCCAGCAGGTATACTTCGTTTTGTCCAACGCCGGTTCGCAATAACCCCTTAGAGAAACCTATCGAATCCAAATGCTTTGCTCTTTTGATCTCCCAAGATATCCTTAACCCAGACATCCCTCAGCCTTACCCAGACCACGTATCCAGCACTCTGAGCATGATATGCGAAAAAGCAAGTATTAGTAAGAATCAGAAAAAAAAGCCTCGTGTATCCCATGTGTGCCCCTGTTATCCATCCAATGTGTCCATGCATCTGTCCAAGAGAAATATAAATAAGAAAGCAGATGAAAATAAAACCATAATAAAGCTATACAGGTAATCATGTTGCTCAGTTGCCTCGCCCAGTCTATATATGTACGACGTCGTAAACCAGAATCCATTCATTCCCACGCTGGAGAATCGAAAACGGAAGGGTAGGCCGATGAACGCGAAGGAGGGGGTATCGCGCAAAAGAATCCCGGTCACGCCCGAGATAGAAAAAACCGATATAGAGAGAACTTGGCGCGCATCCAAGTTGTTCAGACAATAGAACTGCGCAAGCAACCAGTAAGGGGGATTAAGGTTGGAATGCGCCGAAAAGATGAAAACCCATGTCTATGAAACGCCTGGGGAATCCTTTTGAAAAATACCGCTAAAACGAAACCCATCCTATATATTCTGTGCATTTTGTTATGACTGCGAATTCGCTTGGGTGTGGCTCTGCTCAGCAATCTCTACATCGCGGTCGTGGGCGTTGGTCTCGTCGCTAGGTGAGGGCGGAGGCAAGGGTGAGCGGCTCGCGGGGTCTGGGATTCGAAGCCCGACTATTGCGCCACCGATGGCAACGAGAGCACTAGACCACCATGCCAAACCCGAGTATCCAGACTTAAGGCCGATCGAATAGAGAATGCCAGAGATAGTAGGTCCAAAAGCGCGGCAAAGGCTAGCCGTCGAAGCCGCGACTCCATTGATGGTGCCAAGAGCCAAGGGGCTAGGAGCCAAGTCGGCCGTGAGGATTGCGTTGCTTGGGTACACGATGGTTGAGAAAGTGCACTTCCACGCCAACACTACAGCCAGGCCGACCATACGGTACGCTGGAGGTAGGAGGACGAGGTACGGCGTTGCCAAATAGAGTAGAAAATAGGCGACAACGATGAAGCGAAATGATCGCCAAGGCCCGAACCGCGAGAGAACCTTCGGGACCAAGAACATGTTGACGAGCAGTTGATATGCTCCTTGCAGGCTGAGGATGATGCCTACTGTTTTCGAATCAAGGTTGAAGCCATCTACGAATTTCAGGGGAAGAGACATTTCCACCTTGTCCTTAGGCGGTGCCGTTGCTAGAAATACGGGCAATAGTTGATCAAATGTCATCGTATGACTAGATCTCGAGTTAGCTATAGGATTCAATGCCCTCGAGAGATAGATACTCACAAGGCCATGATACCGAAAGAGATAATATTAAGAACCACCGGTCGAGTAAAGATTTTAGAGAAACCCACGCCAACATCCTCTCTTGATTGGGCCAGATCTAGCGCATCTTGAGTAATGGATGGCGCTGACGTAGATCGGAGGCGTGGCGAGTTGGCTGGCGTGTTTTCATTCGTGCGGTACGTCGGTAGCTGCTCATCGTGGTCAATAAGGGGCTGCATCTCATCGTCACGATCTGAGAGCTTTGATTTCTCATCCCGTGGCTCAGCACACTTTCGGAAGCTCGTGAATTTGGACAGAATCCAATTGCCTAATTCCAGCCCACGATCCCGTTCCATCTTCTTCTGAGAATGCGTTTCCTCAAGGAACAAAAGCCCGTTAATGACACCGATGAGCACGATAAAGGCACTAAAGAGATTCGGAAGCAAATATGGGTAACGGTCCCAGATTGTGCCTGGTGCGAATAGGCTTGGATAGCTGATGCATGGTCTGGCGAGTGCACCTCCGATCATGGGTCCGATGATAGATCTATACCAAGTTAACAAGCCCGCTTCAGAATAGGTAGATCGCGCCACGGGGACCACTAACCCTAGACACCATACAACGGGCATGATGGTATAAGCACGAGCTGTTTTCCGTTTAGTGACCGTATTTCTCCAACAATAGGGGGTGGTTTTGGACCCACGTTGATGCTCCTTAACTTTGATGAGTTCTGTCACTGTGCTCTGTAGCACACCCATATTCCTAGGCGATGGTTAGTATCACAATTCATGTCACGTTAATCTAATACCATACCCGTTCAGGAGACCGCCAATGGCCCGAGCCAGGAGGGCGACCGTGAGGTTAGGAGCAAAACCGAAGACGAGGACACTCAATGCGGTACCAGCTAAGCCTGTCAAGAGGACCGGCTTCCTCCCGATCTTGTCGCTCAACCGTCCCCATAGAAGACCAGTTGAGAATTCGGCAAAAGTGAAGGCAGAAGTAACCATGCCAGCATAGAATGAGATCCTGCTGGGGTCGTCGGTGACGTGGAAGTCTTGTATCATGAAATATACATAGGGGAAGATTCCCATGAAGGCAATTGGCTCACAAATTCGGCAGATTGCTAGTCAGATGAGCGTGTTAGTCGAAGAGTTAGGTTGGCCCTAGCCGGGGCACATACCTAGCACAAGCAGCTGCCGTTTTGGAAATGGCGGCGTTGTAGCACGGCCATTCTTGACAGAAGGACGAGACGTCCTAGAGAACGAAGTATGTCTCATTACGGTAATGTTGGCGTCGACAGTCGCCGGTTACGCAGAAGGTTTCCACGGAGGACAAGATATAGGACGTTGTGTGATAGGGAAGCAAGCAAAGACAGCCAGGGGGGAGTGGAAGCAGGAGGGGCTAGGAGGGAGGTCCGAATATCTGAAGAAGAGAAGTCCGAGAATACTAGTTTACACAAATGACAGGAGCTCCGAGGCTTGTTATACCGGGAGGTGCTGAGTGAGAACCAGACGGAGACAAGGTCCGAGTGAGCAGATGTTTCCGTGCCTGAGACAAGCAGGCGTCTAAGGCACGTAAGATGAGGTAAGATGGGGGATATAACCAGAGATCGGAACGGTGTTAGCTTGGCATTGGGAAAGAAGCAGGAATACGGCAATGGGGAGCTACGGCAGGGTAATATGAATATGAATAATGGTAAGATGATGGCGACAAGAGCAGGTATATCAGCAATGCAGCCGGGTGTCTCATACGCCGGGCGTAGGCCATGGCGGGCAGGCTACGGGATATTAAGGTTATTTTAATATCTGGACCAAGCGGCGGTGACAGCGAGCGTCTAGTGTAAGGCGGGATGACAGCCCAAGTGGGAGTGCAATAGAAGATCCCCCCCGACCATGCTAGGTGTAACCGGTGATGCTGAAAAGAAAGTACATATGGAGACGGCGCAGTCAGTGTGCCAACTTCATGGGACCAGACTACTTTACCTACCTCTCTTACTTACCTTACCGACTATGTAGATGTAGATGTAGATAGATACGTATATACGTACATAGATAGAGACACCTACGTACGTACGTACATACATACATACACATACATACATACATAGCCAGCTACTTACTTACCAGACAGACAACCAGACCAGACTACCAGACTACCAGACTACCGTATAGCATCATGGAGCCCAAGAAGTGGGACCCCCAGCACAGGCGGCCGTGGCCACGGTCATGGTCACGGTCATGATGATGATGAAGAGGTACACGTACATGGACGTGGATGGGTGGAATGGACGCCGGCGTCCCATAGAGTTCCTCCTGCTCCCAAGCCTTATGAGAATGCATGGAGGCCATGCATGTATGTCTATGTCTATATGTACGAGTAGTAGGTACGCTAGATAGAGACCAATTTCGTCCGACATGCATCGCCTTCTGGGACTGGGACTAGGATTGGGGACAAGCAAGGCCCGACCAGGGTGTCCCATAACAAGATTGACAAGATTGACAAGGGAGCGAACAAGCGCGAGACATACAGACAGATAGGTGGACAGATAGACAGATAGAGAGGGACAGAGAGAGAGAGAGAGAAGAGCGAGAACAGAAAGGGTAACCGATTGTATGTAGGTAACACACGCTATTGCCATTGTATTCCGTAAGTAGTGCGTGTACCTTTTGGAGAGAATTCCCGGCAATGCGTCGACAACGTGGGGCGGGAATGACAGCGGCGTGAGAAAATATTAGAATAGTCTATGTAGGGATCATGTAAGTAGGTCGGTATCTACAGTACATACCTACTTACTTACTTACTTAGTCGGTAAGTATGTAGAGTACTAGGTAGTACGGAGTATGTATGTATAGTAAGTAGATAGGTACCTATCTAGTGTAAGTATGAGGGCAGTCTAGCGTATGTAAGTGGACAATAATCAAACGGAGAAACGCCCGACCAGACGGAACGCAAACAAAAAAAAAAGAGAGAAAAAAATAATAATACTACTACCTACTAATAATAATAGGGACCAAAAAAATAAAAACCAAAAGATCCCCAAAACGGGCATCGACACCTTGCCTGCTCGGGGCAAGCTCACAGTCAGCCGGTCATATCAAAAATGACCCTCATTGGCGCTCATTGGCAGCTTCTCGGAAAGAAAAGTTGCGCTGGTGGAGTCTGCCGAGCTTGCAAGCGGAGTGTCCCTAGTGTAAGGATACGTAGGTATGTAAGGAAGTAGCGGAGCTGTGTAAGTAGCAGGTAGTAGCGTACAGCATACAGCGTACAGTAGCAGGTAAGTAAGTATGTATGTATGCTGTAGGTAGGTAGATATGTATGTACGTATGTACATACTTGGTTGGTTAGTATTGTCGAGCGCCCAGTCTAAACGACAATTGGTGACGGCGGTCAAGCGGTGAAGGATTATGCGCACACACACGCACCGACTGACTGACTGACTGACTGACTGATGGACAGATCGATGGACGGACTAGACTGACTGACTAACTAACTAACTAACTGGCTGATGGACGGAGGGACGGATGGGTAACGGGCAGAGAGATCAACCTATCGCTATCCCTTGCCGCCGCGCCGTTTTCGTTCATCCAGCTGTCCCCAGAACCATACCCATTACACTCTGCATATATGTATATGTATGTCTGAGTCTGTATTGTGTGTATGTATGTAGGTAGGTAGGTAGAGTATGTATCTCCATGCTCCATGCTCCATCGCCCATGCATACTCGACAACCCGAGCCGAGCCTGATCCTGATTCCTGATCCTGACGAGGGAAACCCGGAGAGCCCGGCACAGGACGACAGGACAAGGTCGCCTGATCGGGGGAGGGATATTGGATGGCGTGGATTGTGTAGGTAGGGAGGGACGGAGATGTAAGTAGGTATGCTGTCGTATGGGGATCTGAGCATGGGGCATACCTAGGCGGGCTGGCTAGATGACTGGACGACTGAATGGCTGGATGGCGATGGATGGATAGATGGGCTGGGTGGAATGGCTGGCTGGCTGGGCTTGACAGTCCCGGAGCACTGGGACGGTAGTCCACCATGACGCAGCCTTTGCAGAAAAGTATCGCCAAGCCTCGTGCGGGCTATATCCGACGATAGCCCACGTCCACGCCCATGCCCATGCCCATCGCCCGCTCGCTGCAGGGCATTGAGCATTGTCGAAACGCGATGTGCGATGTGCGATGTGCTGCTGCAAGGCTCAAATCCATAGCATCGGAATCGACTACATCCCTACCTACCTATCCTATCTAACGCCCCCTCTCGCTTCCACGCTTCCTCACTCGCTCAGTCGCTCACTCGCGCTAGTCAGCCATCGTCGTCGGCTTCGTTTCCTGTTTCCGTTTCCGTCTCCGTCTCCCCCCCCCTTCCCCCCTCCGCCTTGACCGTATCGTCGGTGAGTTGTCAAAAAAACAAACCCAAAAACAAAAGACGTATCAAACCGGTTATACCCGGCTGCTGCGCACGGTATCTAAGACATACCTACTCCCTTTCTTTGTCTTGTTACTTACCTATGTAGATTCTTCTTCTACTACTGCTGCTGCTGCTGCCGCCCGCCCACCCGCCCGCGGCGAGATGATATATTACCCGGTCAGCACCCTCTCTGCTGAGCCAGCGAGTAGGAGCTCGGCGGGTCACCCGCCCCGGTAACTTGTAAGTGGGTTGTAGCATTGTCTTCGTGATATCGGATGGATCCTGGGTACGGAGGTAGTAGGATGTCGCTATTATCGTCCTTATCACTGCTACTATTGTTATTATTAGGCCGACCTAGTCTATTTTCCGACCCCAGAGAGTCCCCAAACGTGCGCCCTAAGCTTACATCTTTGGGCTTGGTGTTTCACAACCACGACATCGGCTTCTGGATCCGAGTGACCCGCGCATGCAGTGATCATCTCACGGCTAGATGACAGCCTCGCAAGGGCGCCTACCATGACTCCCGAACCGGTGAGACGATATTTCTTTTTGTCGTGTAAACGCGGTTATCTCCCACGATCTTCAACATGTGACACCACCTATCTAGAAGCCCTTTCCCCTCCTCCCCTCAATCCAGTTGCCGACGAGGACACGTGTGAATTCTATAGTCGCTAGTGCTACAGATCGAGCCAAGGCCAAAATAAAAAAAAAAAGTGCGTGAGATGAGACAACAAGCCCCTTTGACCTGTTCCGGCTACGAGCTGCCCTATCTTAGTACAACGTTACTTACGTATGCGTAGTCGAGCCAAGAAAATGGGTGAGGAAAATACGTAGGTATCGTACTACATACATACTTACCTACCTACTGATGCGACGGTAGGGCCTCGCAAAACACTGCGCTGTCTAGGGTACGCTCTCGCCAATCGGTCCGGGGTTGGACTACCCAGAGCACCGTATACCAATAGGATCAGAGACCCGAGATGGGGTTACGGGTTCTCATTGCAGCATCATTCTCTTCCGCGACCTCTATCCACCGCCATAGTGCACCGTATTACAACACCGTTACAGATTCCGGCGCCCCTCATGATTTCACCTCCTTTTCCAGCAATCTCTCGGGCTTCTAGAGGACGCCTATGTACTTAGGCGTGGTGGCAAATTGCGACAAAACAGCTCCAACGACTAGACTCAGCTTATACTAGGGACACGTGCCGCCCAACCGGCAGTCGCGGATCGCATCCGGCTAAGAACTACACTACCGCGCAAGTGGATGACGAGCATCAGAGATGCTATGTAAGTAGTGCGACCTAGTGTACGGATAGTTAAGATTGAATGGTACGATGGCTATGCGTAGTACAGGGTAGAGTCGTCGGCGACCCTCCGGTGGGGTCGTCTCAAGATGCCCCGAAAATCATCATGAGCGCGAATGCTTGCTGACGTCGGGGCTACGTAAGTATTTAGTGTAGTTCTATAAGTTCGACGATCTTGCTATCTACCTCGCTACCTACCTAATCTACATATCATTATAAAGAACGCATCAGGGCTCCCCATGAGGCGTTGTAAGCTTCCATGCTTGTCAGGGACCGCCCTGCTTATTATAAGCCCAACCGTCCAACTAGTGCTTGGGAGTGGAGTGCCGGATGCTTGCCGGATACTACTTCTCAGGTACGGTCGTGGTATTGTAGGGTGAGATACTCCCCCCCTGTTGTGTATCAATGTTTCTGCAAGGAAATTCCTTGCACGAGGTAGGTAGGCTAGGGCTGAAAACGAGTTGGTAACCGTTCGTCATTGGCCACGCGTGAGAAGAAAATGTTTGGTTTAGTCTTCAATATCAAAGTACCGGCGCCGGTTTCTGCAAAATATTTTTTTTTTCAATAGCCACGAGACTCGCGATGGGCAGCTAGACCCGGGTGCCCATCCTCGTGCGCATCCCATCGCAGATCTCGGCTAGATAATACAGAATAGATTAATTAAGTACCTACATACAATACCAGGGCGGAGAAAGACAGGGACACGGTGGGCCAGTAACTCGTTCTCAACCCAACCTAATTTCTTCTAGAAAATATCTATACACTAGACTAGGTACTCCTTATTAGTAATCTCAGGCGCATATACGCGAGATCATCTGACTTCTTCACGCCAGAATACGAAGGCTTGCACACCTTGCGCTCGGACGTGATATATGTCTGCCTACCAGGATGAGATAAAGAAATGGTGCATATGTTAGTAATTGCTGTGATCAGATCTAGGGACTTTACCGCACGCCAATCTCTGGCCCTGAAGTTATGTTGTGCAGCTCCAGAGCGCACTAGCCAACAACAGTTGGTGTCTTCCCGCAGAAGCGGAAGCGTCAGATAGAATCGCATGCGATGTCAGTAGCTCGGGATCTCACTATTAAACCACACCCACATGTGCCCAATGGCAATGCTTTTCAGCCTAACAGGATCTAACGGTTCGGATGTAAATATGAAACTCGTTATTCTATGGAGATACATCAAGATCGTACGTAGACCGCCACAACGATCCACCTTCATAGCGTTATACATAGTGTGTCACTTATTCTCGAACCAGGAAAAAGGTACCGGACTATGGAGCAATAATGCGTCCCCTACTGGTTTTAACCTCGTGGCATCATGGTGTCGGGTGCCTAGTACTTAGACAGGTAGTACTAAAAGCCCTCGTGTCATGCCAATCAAGAAGCTATCTATCCGTCCGTTCCTAGAGGTACCTCAAGTGTACTCTTTATTAATGAACCGACGGTGCGGAACTTGGATCGAATGAGCCAAGTCTCACCAAGCGCTGGGAACTGTCCCGAATGGCCATGCCTCTCCCCGCTAAAAGTTTCTCCCCGGCTAGCGTCTCCAATACTCTGCCAATTAATACGTTCCGTTAGAGCGCCATTAGAGGCGTGTAGTGATCCGTAGTTAGCGTGTTCTGTAAAGTGGAAAAGGGGTAAGGTTAGCATGGCGGATGTGGCGCTTGTTTCTTGACGTGAAACCCTGTCGCTTTTTTTTTTTTTTTTTTTAATGAAGGCAGAAATATTTTTTCTCTCTCGTAGGTAAATGTGAACATGTAGCTGAAACGATACCCACCTAATCTACATACATAGGATTTGATACTGAACGACCCATACACAAATATCCACTCCCCCCTCAAGCCACGCTTCCTGGGTACCATAGTGTACGCGTAGCGTAATAATGATGACCCCAGGTTCAGTAGGTACATACCTTGTATGGCGCTGTATGGGTACTACCCCGACTACAGGATCTCCATGGGATTCACATATAGCCCGTAGTAGGATACGAATGCACATCTGTGGCGCAATCAATCTACCGGTCACAACCAACGGCGACGCCTAACAAACGGCAGTACGTCACACGTATTCGTTGTACTATCTATACCTACGCTGTACCGGTACCGGCACCATTCGTCCATGGGGAGTCATACTAGACTCCACCGTTGGGTTGAGCAGTGCAGGCGGTGAGCGAGAGAAGATCAGGCTCGAGCTTGATCATCTCGTTCACATGACCAAGAATATGATATCCAGGGGCGCCACAGCGAATGAATAACCCTTGCTTCATGGTCGTGTAGCTGGGCATGGCATTTCAATCAGACAAGGGTGTTCTGCTTTCCATGGGATCACGGGGTCGAAACAGCGTCGGTATGGCTCTTGATCAGGATCCACGATAAGACCATGGAGAGATCAAACTCCCAGACAGCAACCCCAGTCTTGACGCACAGCTAGGATAATATGTCTGTATCTGTATCTGCAACAAGGTGAAGAGTATGTCAGGCATGGTCAGCCTTCGGTGCTGATTGCTGACAGGGAAAAAACCGGGAGAGGGTGTTTCCCCATACATCAAGGTAATAGCCAGACTCCTGGGGTGGAAGCAATGCACTGGGTGTCTCGGGGGCCAATGGAAACCATCTCCGGTTGTGAGTGAATCTATGTATATACAACCCCGGGATATCATTCTTGCTATTTTCCGGGGTGCATTGGAAAAAGCCGCGTACAATAGCAATGAGACTGGATAGGCAACCGACCTTGCAGACGCCCGCGGAAGACAAGGCAGCTTCAGGCGCCTACGGGCTTCTACTAGCTACATATGCTCCATCTGGATAGGGTGCACTCACTTGGACAAAATACAAATTGGTAGCACAGGAAGAAATGTCTATGGCCACCAACCTGCGGCGCCATGCACGTTGGAGGTTGGGGGACCCTCCTCGCAGGTAACGCCGCCACGTGCCGAAGTACTGTACCCAGAGTCTACACACACCGAATACGTGAATATACATCCTGCCCTATAGATTGATGTACCAGGACTCTGGGCAAGACTGGTGGTGGTAATTCGCCAGAAAGTAGCAACTCGGGGAGCAGGTAATACATACCTAGTATATGCTTACTTATCTATTGCTATTTATCATACTTCCCAGGTTAGCAATATTATAAATTGTCAACTAAGCATACACGCGATCTAAATAAGAATATTGCTAGAGAGATATGCCGCGTGATATGTATACATAGATACTCGTGTCTAGGCTGGTAGGTAGGACATGTAGCCTGTATAAGTGGTTGGGCACTTCATAAGCCTGCTCCCGTCTACTTACACATCTAACTAGCTTCTAGCCTTTACGCAGTCTATTAGTATGTAGGTCAAGGCGAATCTTGCATGTTTCATCTTGTGTCTCTTGATCATACATACGTCCACGACTCATAGTATTCGAGACCGATGTAGTAGCCGGCGAAGTTAGGGTATCATGGCTAGGGGATGGCACACACGTCGAGTAAGCAAGTAAACCTCGGGCAGTGCATTTCAGCATCTCGCGCCTCGGATAGGTCTCACATAGAAGTGGAAAGTAAACACTAGACATGTAGATACCATATGCAGTCATTGACACATTCATGTCATGATTTACAACATCTACATAAACCCGTGTTTCTTAACATATCAGAATACCGTCCATGGTAAATTCAAATGCAGAGCATCTCTCCAAGTCGGCCCGGTCAGCTTCCAATGCATTCTCGTATTTCTCTCCATACCCCCCTCATGAGGTGCAGTGCAATAATCCGACATTCACCGTGATTCAAGGACCGGTCCCCGATCTTCGCAGTATGGCCATCGATCCATCAGGGGCATGCAGAAGGCAGCATACGGCCAGCAATGGGCATATCATCACATCAGCTCTCCTTGTGTATACGTACTACCTAGATAAAATCAATTCTGCACTAGTCCATCAGTTAAATTGATATGTGTCGACGCAACATGCGTGGCTTACACTCACCCTATTCGCTTAACAGAGCTTTGACTAGGGGCATCGTATCTTTGGAGTTACCTATTCCCGCTTACGGCCAGTCCCCATATTCTGTACGGTAGCACTCTCACCAGAATGCCATCTTATTTGAACCTTTCATCGAACTAAGTATGAATGATGCCTGCTACGCATTGGAACCGCGAACCCCAGCAACAGCTTACGACAACCGAAGGGCGCCCGGATAATGGGTATTCCGTTGCCAAGTACAACACGCATGTTGCTGCTCATGTGCCAGGTTGTATGTAGTGTATGTAGGTAGGTTACGTTCACAGCGTGATCCTATATGTATACGACACCAATCTGTCCAATTCTAAATCGGACAGCTAGACCCTCAGCCTTGTGCAATACACTAGACACCTTATCGGGAAACTTAATATGTTATAATAGCGTTGGTCATACCTGTATACTCTACTCTGCAAGTAGAGGTACGTGAGATGCACCTGCAGCCAAGTCAGGCCAGAGCTGCATCAGCTCCGGCCTGTCCCGCTGAGCGATTAAACACGCTCTGACTCAAAGCATCTCGTGGTGATCGTGCGTATGAATTCAAGCCCTTGGCTCACACTCCAATGCACGAAACGAGTTAGATGGAAGGTGAGCACTAGACCAATACAACGACTGCCGAGACCGCCTCACTTCGCCTCACTCCGCAATTCTTACCGCTAGGTATCTGCTCCTTCTACACATGCTCTGTACTTCAAAGGCCGAGGGCTTGGGTACCTTGTCCGGTTGACGTGCTTGTATTGGTGCCGTTTCTCCGAAGCCTGCCTCAACGATTAAAGATTAGACTAGTTGCGTAGGCATCCATCATAACTCACTATCATAAC
The DNA here is from genome assembly GCA_022432375.1 of Nemania sp. FL0031. Lineage (NCBI taxonomy): Eukaryota > Fungi > Ascomycota > Sordariomycetes > Xylariales > Xylariaceae > Nemania > Nemania sp. FL0031. The sequence goes on from JAJKKK010000056.1 coordinate 85,767, forward strand.
TCACTCTAGAGAGTACGGGAAACGCTTGCTCCTCGTTGGAGTGAGCACTACCTACCTTGTTCGATCTCAGCTAACTAGATTTCTCCAGCCCATCGATCGCAGAAACTTTGATCACGGACACCAGGATGCTAGCACTCCCACTCCCAGAAGTAGTTCAAAACAACAAAGCGCCTTTAACTATGATAGGATAGGTATACTACGCGCAAGACTGCCAAGCTCTGCTGTGAGGACTCTCCAGGGTAAAACTACCCCATCATGTCTAACACCGCGTAATGGCCATCCATAGACCCCAATCTTGGCAGCTAGGAATATGCATAGAACGACGCCTTCCGCGAAAAGTTTCACGAAAATATCATGATATAAAATTATAGCCCGTTCTGCTGACTACACCCGTCCCTGAGGACTTGGCACGCCTCCCGCCCATGCTGCGCCTCGGCCCGCCTGCTTATATGTACCTCTACCCATCTCCCTATGCCATGCCGGATTAATCTGGTGTGGATATATAAAGTGTCAGACGACCTATCTCCGGTCCCAGCTAAGCCCAACCCTAAACTACTCTTAGATAGGTAGACAGTCGTGCAATGCGGAACTCTCGGGGTACCTTTGCCCAGGTACTCAAGGTCCCAGTTTAGACCATGTATAAGGCGCTTATTCGGAACGCGTGAAGATGACAAGAATATCGTCCAATTGTGTATCAATTACAAAGACCCCTTACGTAGGATCGGCGGCTTATATCAAGTTCTAATGCCATTGACTCTGCCCCTCTGGTTCAACAGCGTGGACAAATCAATGCTACGGAGCATGACCGTATATACCACTAGCAACTCGCCGATAGAACCCTGTATATGACGGAGCCTGTGTTGTTGACGGTCTACCTCCTCGCCCGCCAATGAGCTGGATTGTGAGCGACCGGCCTAGGCCCTGAGGCCATCATGTTCCATTCACGGTGTGATTAGCCTAGAGAGCTCCTATTGGGTAGTGACCTTAAGTAGATACATGGTTGGCTTTCGCATAAGCTTGACAGCAGGGCGGCCGCCGAACAGCGACCAGTCGGTGTCACATACACTACAGCTTTCAAGATGCAGCCACCTCGTCAACCGCTCTCTTGGGCTGACATTGGGACAACACAGAAACGGCACGTCTTGCCCGGTCTTGATTTGTCCAGGTCTGGCGGTCAGTGCCAAATCTATTCTGGATTCAAGACGGTACCTATTGGGCATGACCGTTGAGAGGCTGAAGACCCACGGACGTTGGCAGATTCTGGTAGCGAGACATACAGGCCCTATGTAACTACAATTGCCAAGCTACAAGGACCAATTCTCCAGCGAGGTAACCGCTTTAATTTCCGTGCAACTTCTCGAAACAATAAGCCTCGACAGTTCGTCTTCTGCTCGCCGCCGATCATTGTGGCTGCACCCATCGTCGCATTGCAGCCTGAGGACCCAGTCGCTCTGCGACCCTGGACCTGCCCGGACACAACTTGCACGTTGGACCACGAGGCTTGGTACTTCTTCGGGACTGGCGTATAATACTGGGACTCGTCATGTATCGGCGAGGGATACTTCGCCGGTTACACCCACCTCATCACACCCGGAACCTGGATGTGACGGGGGAAAAGCAAATCCCCACGAGCCACGACGGTGCCTAGGTACAGTACTTTCCATATGGTGGTTCGCCGAGGCAGCAATTGAATCGGAATATGGATCTGTGACCGGTCGAATCTGATGCAGTGTGCCCGATCCAAAAACAGCATGGACTTAATGACATACCTGCTTGAGTAACCACGATGATCATCACCCAAACCCATCTGCATAACGCCCAGTGCATCGAAAGTGGACAGCGCAGCCCTGCCCGAGACCAGCTGCTGCTGCGTGTAGGTAGGTAATGCTGGTCTGCCGCCGGCACCAGATCAGATATAGCATCGCAAAAGATTCCCAGTCGAGATATCGATGAGAATAGGTAAGCAGATCGCTCAGCCATCCCCTGCTACGTCCTGGTCGTCCAAGCAGGTATGTATGTATATGTATCTGCTGCATGTAGGTATGCTGTAGACCCATGTGAGAAGAATTGGCATCGCAATCACATCCTCGACCATTTTCTCACCTACACAAATCGCGCCCAGCTTTCAGTAATGTATAATGTATGCTGTACAGTACATAAAGTACACCATTGTACCAGCCCCAGTCGGTATGTAAGTACGCATAGGTAGATAGACCTGCTCCAAAACCTAGCTCGTGGCGTGGGTATCGTTGAGCACACTGTGCCTCTTCCGTCCACAGGGTATGCGTCTTAATCCATGGCACCTGACCGGGATGCTTTTCTCGGGATCCCAGCGAGTTAGTGATCACACCACAGCATGCAGATAGACAGCATATCGTAGACATCGATAGCGAAGCAACCTTGCCGACTTGCGTATCGGTCACCCCCATTCGCCCATATACTCGGTGAGGGGTACGCATTGAGGCGCGACTCGATGCGAATGTGTCTCGCCCGTGTAATAATCGGGAAGAAACGCCCCGAATAGAAATCGCATTCGTCAGCAAAGGGTGCGTCGCTTCAAGAAAACACCTGGGAGTCCCGCCGCTGCGCGTAACTCGCAAGCAGAAATCGAGTCATCTTTGCACCCGTTGCGTCTGAATTCGGTACCGTTCTTCAATGTACGTACTTTTGTGTCTTGTGTCGGTTTGTTGCTCGCGTCAGGACATACAGCCCGAGTCTCGGGGCCCTATCCCAAAGTTCCCAGAAGATAGGCACAAGTAGATCTTCATCACGCTCGGATGGCGCCCGTAGATGCCGCCTAGCCATTCAGGAGAGTAGCCAGAGATACTCCAAGCGCTAGGCGCAAAAGCATCGATTTAGCTTGAATGTCGTCGTAGATTCTATACATGCGCATCTATACCCTCCGTTTTTCCTTAGTGCGGGTCTCTAGAAACATTGCAACCGTAGCACGGCGAGACTAGGAATGATAGAACTCGCCTTCTTTTTATATACTACGTCGGTGTAGAAAATCAAGCCGAATATGTTCCGAGCATATTTACAACGCGGCTAACGTGGATCTCATCTTGCCATCGCCGGAAACACGATATCCGAACAAAACGGAACTCGATGTGACTGATCAATTCCATCCCAGAGGAAGGCACTCCAATAATTTTACTAGCGCATAATTGTAAGGATGATAATAAGCACAATGCAATACCTGAATTCAATATTTAGTGGCGTTGGTGGCTGGCCAACCTATACTTGTCCCCTGTAGCCTTGTCAGTGCCTGCAATCGGGAATGTTGTAGATAATCGGCTTATATGCGCGATACAACTAAGCTGGAGATGAGGGTATGGACCAACAGGTCATCAGCAGGAGCACCAGTCATTAAGCAGTAGATTGGGCTGCCATTCTTCAACTTTCATCCTCACTCGGCACTTTCATTTAGAAGAACTACCGCGCGGGGATGGAGGTTCGGGAAAAAAAGGCTTCGTGTTGCATATCCCGCTAGCAATTCGTGAGGCCATGATATATGAAGTAGCTAATATCTCGATAAGACTATGGCAGTGTTTGTGATTGTAGCCGGACGGTATCTTCTTGCTATTTCCACTACTCCAAGTACGACTTCACGTTTATATTATAAAGTATAGCTACATAACCAGGCGAAAAGTGTTCGCACCTCATAAATCCGAATTGTTGGTAAAAATATTATATAAATAGACTACTTCTACCAAGGAAGATGGATCTCACTTCGAATTAAAATAAAACGAGAAGTAGCAATGGCATTAGTTCTAGAATATATCTAATTTGGTATTCTAATGTTTTCATATTGAATACCGTAAAGTACGAGACGTATCTCTTTGTGGCTGGATTTCTTAAAGGGAGACCAATTAAATTTAATATTACCCAAGATCTAAGCCCACTGACTCGGCTGTGATTGCCGTATATTCTTTACTCCCGTCAGCTTAACTCATCAGCAGTCGTAGTGCCACGGATCCCCTGACCCTTCTCTACCAATACTCTCAAACTGAGTGTATGCTATGCTATTTTCCTCAGAAAAAATAACTCACTTAGTTAAAAGGAACTTGGAATACATATATTAGCGGTAGTAACGTATATATACCGGGTCTGAAAATACCATGCTCCTTTTGCTGAGGTACTAGTGTATTCAATATCCGCCCCGTTCAGGCCGCAACGATACCCCACCGGATCTTCCGAGATGAGCTAGTTATGAGCTTGCCTATGGTAGTATTTATTAATATCCTGCATGTGCTGTTGATCGTCGAGATCCCGCCTTGTGAACCGGGTTCCCCCTTGCTAGAACAAGTGAATTTGTCCATAAAACCCGCGGCATATTATACTAGGCACAGACAGTCATTCCGGGTGGGAAGGGAGTTCAATGTTACCACATTATGAGTAGCCTACATCATATACATTCGCCACCCTTCGTAGTTAAAGATGCCACCTTTCCCAAAGGATTAAGCCCTCCAGCAAGGTTCGATATTTTACAACCATCAAATTATATTAGTCTTTAGAAAGCGCTTCGAGTATTTTTCATGTGTTTAAGGTCATGTCCTGAGACCCTTCAATCGCCGAGAACTCCGAGCAAATAGCTTTAGAGGAAGTATGTGCAGTAGTCATATGACAAAACAAGAGAGTTGGTGGCTTTGCAAACCATTCACGTAGTATGTATCAACTTGACGTGCAGGCAAATGATAGAAGCTGCTAGTCATTCAAGACTCGCATGTATGCTTTTAGTAGCCTTACGACCGATAGAGCTTTATGGTTGGCAGGCTCGAAGCGAGGGGATGCATGGACTAAGCGAAGGCAACGTCGAATATGCAGTGTTACAATACGTTGGAGTTCTTCATATTGGCCATTCAAGCCGGTCTTAAGACCTGGAGTTGAATTTGAAGCCGGTGACCGTCTTGCTCAGCCTCCAGCATGGGTAGAAACAGGGCTGACTGGCCTTTCGCTGTACCATTTTCACTGCACTATCTATACGTGAATGGTATTAAAGAGAAAATATAACAGATCATGGTGAAGCAGATATCATGGTGTTTATGTCTAGAGTGATGGTAAAGCACTCTAAACCCTGATCGTTGTTTTGGGGTGTGGGAACTCTAGCCTAAACTATCGAGTCTTGGCTGCTCCTTATGTCCTGCTAGTCCCTTTACTCAGTGTAACGTACTCTTCTAAGGTCTAGGAAGCGTGTAATAGCCGTTGAAATATCAGGCATGCTACTGATCTTATGACGATAAACTATAGTACCGAGAATATAGCACCGAAACAACGCTTTCAACAGGTCATCGTTGTTTAGCCAGGGACGGCAGAATTACCAGCCGTATAATATGTCGAGCAGGCACAGTATTGTAATACGACCCTGTTAAGTTACACCTAGGTGAGACGCAGCCTGTTGCCCCTAGCCGTCTTAGCGCTCTAGCCTCTGGGGTCTAGATTTGATCAAATAGCCGACGTACTTTTGATACACTAATTACTCCTAGGTAAATTCCGAGAGGCTAGCTTGGATGTAGTCTAGACTGGGCTAAGCCAACGGTTTCTAGAAGTTCTTCTCTCCTAACCACTATGAAAACCCATTTGCGACGTAAGATGCATTTAAACGATAGAAAACCTGGACTAAAACCTCGAGTCCCCTAAAACACTCGTACAGTATAAGGAAACGACCCACGTAAAAGATGGTGCAAGTTTTAAACCTCCAGATTGTAAGAACGGTATTCGAATATCCAAGTTATCATAGATACCAGCCTGGAGAATAACATTCTACGATAATGTCAAGATCATTAATTGTCTCTTCTAATGCTTATTGGTCTGTAGTAGATGAGACAATGGCAAATAAAGAGTAATAATTACAGAGCAGGGGGGTAAAAGATACTAAGCGGAAAATACCACTATTTCGTAGTTACCCTAGGGGTGGTGATATCGCGACGCTGGTTTTGCCTAGATGCCCCCGAACCCTCGTTTGCTTTGGGCGGTATAGATGATCGAGACAGAATCGAGATTTTAACATGCTAGAAGCCCAGGGTAGATAGTTACTACCTCACCGCTAGTAGGTTATAGAGCATGTATGAACCCAGACGATCTACAACAGCCAAAGTATTATCAAACATGTGTACGGAGTACCTAAGAGGTTGGGTCTTTGTATATTTTTACCTAAAGCCTAGTAAATTAACCCTCCGTAGCGCCCCAGCAGCCCGGCTCTAGCCTAGTACTAGTATGTAGCATTAATAGATAGGAATGCATCCTGGCAAGCCAAAGTTAACGTCGATCAGATCTGTGAGGAGAACCTGGTTTTTTCTAAGTCTGGGCCGGGGGAAGGGTAGTTCATTAGGGAAGCAGATTACACTGGTTGGGGCGGTTAATCATGGGGGTACACCTACCTATGCTCTGCTGGGTGTGATTGTTCCCTAGAATGCTCAGAATGTTGCATTCTTAATGACGTAACCTGCATGACAAAGAAGCGAGGTTCGTTTGACGGAAGTTCTGATGGGAGTATATACCAGGGTGGCACATATGGGGTGGTAGGTACGGTATGGTACTGTACGTGCGGGCTCTGGTCTGGGGAGCTTGGTAGGTACTCTACATAGATTGTGGCGGCCCCGGTCAGAGACAGTAGTATTGGGATAACGGGTAAGCCCCTAAGAAGAGTTCTTGCATAGGGATGCTCTGAAGCTCGACTAGGCATGCTGATCCGAAGTATAGCACTATCCTACATCTCACCTAACTCTATGGGACCGGATCGGGACGATATCTTGGCTTACCTACGGATCCTAGTGTATGTATCTTTCACCACTAAAAACAAATACGTATGCCTTCTCTGTCACGTACCAGTCTCGGTTAAATAATTACAAGGATCAAATTTGCTACAAACACGAACGGTGGCTGTATGGGCTTTTAGGCGCAATACCGACATATAGTAATAGCGGTATCAAAACTAGACGTATAAGATTTTATCACAGAAAACAGAGACAAATGCTAGAGAATTGCAATTCTAAAAATAGGAAGTAGAATACTTTAGTAGTACGTGGTTCGTGAAGAGGGTCTAGTTTCCAGGCGGTATACGCAGGTGGAAGGGAATTCTGAAGAGTACCCCTATAAATATTTTCTTCTCCTTGCTGCCGATCTTTCTTCCTGGGGATTTAAAATGCGATCAGGAAGGTCTGTGGGGAAGTATTGTGTTTTTCTCGAAGTAAGGGGCTGACGCTTAGCAAATACCGCGTGATCATCTGCCTAGATAGGTGTAGGTATCTGACTACCTAGGTAATAGATACCTATACAAATATGAAGGAAGGTCATCCTTGACGGAACGGAACGGCACGACGAGTTTACCGCCGGAATATCGTGCGGGATGCAATTGCCGGGATCTTCACAGCCTTGTGATCGACTTACTAGGTAGTCGAACTCAAACCTCTTGCAGTAGGTATGCATACTAACGAGCAGCCAAGGCTGCTTTCTTCCCCCTTTAGGAACAAGGCGCCGCAACGCACGAGCAGAAGCATGGGTTGTTAGTGTACATAAGCCACCGATATGACTTTGTCGGATTTGTTTCTCGATCGGTTTTCGATGGTGGTGTACTGGGTAGGGGTTTGTTGATCCAATCTTATCGACTTCTCGTCAGGGAATGGGGAATTCGATATGGCAATGCGAGCCGGGACCCAACCAGATAGGGTGGGATTCCCTTGACGCCACACCGTTCACCTGCCGTGAGACCGCTACTCCACTGGACACCAATCACCTGTTTTGGTCATTTATCTCGTATTTATACATAATGATCTACATCGCAACCCTTGCTGTAACAGAAAGAAAGAAAAAAACATAATTAAGATACCTAGTTAAGGGGAACGGGGAGAACAGCCGGGGCAAGTATTATGCCAGAAACGCAATACCGGCTTCACTAGCGTAGCAAAGACAACCCCAGGATCTGGTCAGGAAAGCAACATGATGAATATGTACAGTATGTGAGCGTCAGAGCGATTCAATGTTGATGGTGGGTCCTCGACTTACATACACACATGCATCTTAGCTAATCGGGCTGAGGAAACGGTTCAATGAAGATCTCGGTTAGCGGGTCAGGACCGGTGATACCCGCCGACTAACACGTATCTGAGCTAGGTAAGTGTCTATCTAGACCGTCCGATTGACTCACGTAAGAAAAATTGCCATCGCATACCGACCCAAAATAATAAGCAAGTAAGAAGGGGAGAACAAGAAAAAATAAAAAATAAAACAGGGAAAAGGACAAAAAGAAAATCCACCACGACAGAGTGAGGCATCAACTAGACCAGCCTCCGACCTCTCTCATGTCTTTCCCCCGAGAGGGCGACGTAAGGACCGCTGGTCCGGGGGATGATGTTGAGCAGGGTGGGAGCCATAAGACGCGGGGGCGAGAGCAGGGTAAGCACACCAACGGCCTAGTATCTCTGCTCTACGTCGAGGATGGCGTCGTCTATAAGCCCGAGGCCGAGGAACACACGCGATGGTATCGGCGGCTACTAGACGCCGGTGTGGAAGAGAACGGCATCAAGCCGGTGCCGGCTGAGAAGCGCACAAACACACAGTACAACAACCTGTTCACGGTATTCTTCACCGGCCTGTTGTGCATCTTACCGTAAGTGATCGCTTGACCCGACATACGTGGTACTCCAGGGATGAATTGGGTTAACGCGATGATTCATTTCTCAGGCTACCCACGGGCATGCTTGCGACAACCGTCTTCCAGCTCAGCTTGCGCGATGCATCCCTGACCATATTGTTCTTCTCCGCTCTATGTACCACCGCGCCGGCCTTCATGGGGTGCGGCGGCTATAAGACCGGACTGCGACAGATGATCCAGGCTCGCTATTCGTTTGGGTAAGTCAATAATCCCTGTCCCTAGTCACTTGTTGTCCCGATGTCTAAGTCAAGGCGTCAGCCTCTATATCGTCACCATATTACTTGTTTTGAATGCCGCAACAGTGACCGGCTTCTCGATTGTCGCTGCCATAGTAAGCGGACAGACGATCGCCGCTATTAATCCGGGAAACGTAAGTGTGACAGTTGGCATTGTCATTGTCATCCTAGCTAGCTTTGTACTATCGTTACTGGGGTACCAATTTTTACACGTGTGGGAGCGATGGCAATGGCTTCCCAACCTCATCGTCATCACCATCACCGTCGGTGTTGGAGGAAAGCATCTCGCCAATCAGCAGGAAGTCCCGCCCGCCACGGCCTCCCAAGTTCTCTCGTACGCCGGCCTGATCGCCGGTTATTTTATCACGTTTGGTGGAACTGCCTCAGACTTTTCTATCTATCACGATCCAAAGGCGCCGTTGTAAGTATATCACTATGGCCGTGCATGTCATCACATTATACTGACCCTTATGTATAGACGGAAGGTTTTTACGTATATATATCTGGGCATTTTCACACCATCAGTGCCCCTTATCATACTTGGTGCAGCGATGGGCGGCTCTGTACCTGTTGTCCCGGGCTGGACGGAGGCATACGAGTCGTATGGCACAGGAGGAGTGATGGCAGCCATGCTCGAGCCTGCCGGTGGGTTTGGAAAGTTTGTACTAGTTCTTCTGGCGCTTTCGGTCATTGGGAATATTGGCATCTCTATGTATCCGGTGGCGTTAAACCTACAGATGCTGGTCCCAGCGTTTACGAAGGTACCGCGGTTCCTTTTCACCCTTGCTGTCACGGCCTTGATGATTCCACTATCAATCGCCGCATCTCGCGCATGGGAAGAATCGCTTGAGAATTTCCTGGCTGTCATTGGATACTGGGCCGGTTTCTTCGACGCTGTCCTGATAGAGGAAACCGTTGTGTTCCGTCGCCTAGACTGGGAATCATTTGATCATTCTATCTGGAATGTCGGCCGTAAGCTACCGTCTGGAATCGCAGCTCTTGTGGCTTCATTACTGTCACTTGGGCTCGTTATCCCTGGTATCAGTGAGGTTTGGTTCGTTGGGCCGCTTGCAAAGACAACGGGTGATATTGGCTTCGAACTTGCCTTCTTCGGCACAGCGTTATTTTACCTCCCATTGAGATGGCTCGAGATAAGATGGAGAGGTCACCTATGATTAACACATGAGTAAAGGCTATAAGTACCATATTGGCTTCGAGGGATAGGATTAAAACGGAGATAAAACGTTCAACACTTGGGGAACTACATCAACGACACATGGACGAAATGACTACATGTAATAAATCTAGACTTGAAGAATCTGATCTGCGAGCGAAGTAAGATAAATTCAACCTGTAAGTCGACTAACCTATAAATACTTTTCTTTACATGCAAAACATGTGCTAATCCTGCTGCACAGGATGGATAGGGCTTTGCCCTTAATACTGATTGGGACATGCGAAGAGTCTTCGATGAAGCTCTCCATCGGCAGTTAACATTTTCAGTGATATTATTAACTGAAGGTGAAATTATTATATACACATCAAAAATGCGACTAACAAACAACATGATTTTATAAGTCGCCTATGAGTTATATATCTTTATTTATACCTATCAAGGAGCCCGCATTGGTTAGATACAGTCTATAAGCATAGCAGAATCGCAAATTGAGAACCCTATAAGGTCTACCAGTTTATAATAATCCTTGAAATATGGGTTGAATTAATCACAGCGGCCTCATCAGTTCTCATCCGATTCCTCTTTCTCGGCACTCCTTACCAAATACTCATCACTCTGATATCTCGTAACGATGCTGTTACACACAAACACTCTCTTGAAAGGGGAAGTTCTTTTCTTCACACCAAAACCACTCTAAAAAAGTTGGCTAGCTAGACGCTACTATTTCTAGATGTCTGCTAGCATTAGTCTAGGTCACTTTTTAGCAACGCATGGCTGAGCTAACGTCCTACATGTGGCTCTCCAACGAGGAATGGGAGGTATCTATCGCTCTTGTTATTATTTAGACTTTTGTTCACATTCATTCTACTAACCCTCTCGTTCTACTCATCCAAAATTGGTCTATTAGAAACTCGAAGCTCTGCGCCTAGGCCCGGATTTTCTATATGCGGCCATCTACTTGAAAAGGACACGCCGTGTAATATTTATCAGGCTATACTAAAGCGCCATTGCCGCGAAGTGCCATATATACTATTAGTTCCACTGTAAGAATTAACGGCGTCGTTTTTTGCTCATCATAGTAATCGATACTAGTAAGATCGATCCGCACCGCAGAGTCTGTTTACACGTATTATATCCATGTATCCAAAACATTACAATTAGTATCCATTTCGGACATTGATGGCGCTGCGAACCATAAGCCCACTGAACAAAGCTCTAAGCCTTTGTCAATGGGTTACAATAGAATTATCACAAGGCTACGCTTGTTGGGGGCTACGAATGAAGGAACATAGAGATGGGCAGTCCAGCATTATCTATTAACAATGAAGCAAGCAATGCTAAAGACGAGGCGTTTTATCGTTGCAAGTATAAAATTTCCAAGGAGGGAGGGGTAGCATAATTGGTCTTTTCTCCCTCCTTTTCTTCAGAAAACATAAGAAAAATGCCTAGAACTACTGGTCAGCGGGTATTAAGTTGGATTCGCGGTTCAATAGCCGTATTTCTTCTCGTCCTATCCTTGACATCAATCATACAAGTTAATGCTAACTCAACTGTCATCCAACCAACTCATTATGAGATCCTACAAATCCCTACGAACGCATCAGATTCGGAGATCAGGCGTGGATATCACCGACAAGCTCGTTTATACCACCCTGATAAAATATCGAAGCTAAACATCAGTGAACAAGACGAAGCTAGAGGCAAATTTCGACGGATCCAACAATCTTACAAGTACCTCCTAAGCCCCGAACGGTGTATTTACGACGTATTTGTTTTAAATGCAACTGAAGAACAAGTTGAGCGTTGTCTCTCGAATGCAGAAAGAAAGGAACGTGAGGAGAGAAGCCGAGATAGAGCCCGGGAATTAGAAGAGAGACTACAGGAAATCGGGGAAGCAAGACAGCGGAAGGTGAAAGCTCGATCCCGAGAAAGGGAACGGTTCGAACGGTCACAGGAAGAATTAAGGCGGGGTATTTTAATACCGTATTATGTCGTGAATATGGTAGTGAGCCCCTGGTGGGAAGTATATCGCTTGTTCGCGGAAGCGGTGCATTTCGCATTCTGTTTCTGGCACGAAACTTTAAGTTATAAAATAATAAATTTCTCATTTAACTAGCATTAAATAAAATCTCCCTTCGCAACCACTGAGCAGAGATATGCCGCGTATATTTCATTTTCTCCTTTATTCCCTGAGGTAAGGTTATATGACACATGGTTTCTGGATTTGACTTTATTGAGACTTATCCGATATATATTTATCCATAGCTAATACTTTAGTGGCAGTGATTATTTTGTTCCTTTTTTTTTCTTGGATTATAATAACTATTGTGTAGGTTTGCTGGCACGGGTGGTTATATTCAACAATCTTCGTAGTGGTAGAAAGCAAATGAATTCATTCAACCTCGCTCTTAAAGCGAGATGTATCTTCGTTGATTGAACCATAACCGCTTTTTCCAGCCCCCTTTTCTTCTGCCCCTATGAATATGACTGACATCTCCAAAATGGTCATTGGAACTCCAAGTCTGTTTCTCCTCTTTTGACATCCCTAACGCCTCGAGTATAGCCTGCCTGGATGCAAATAAACGCAAAGCCAAAAAGGGGAATGAGAAACGAAGAGTATCATACAAATGTGATAACACATACAATACGATTCATTACCTCGTCAATGCGCACCGTGAGCCGCTCAGCCAGTACCTTCCATCTAAAATAAACACGACATGGAAGCCCATCCTCCTACTGTAGCGTGGTTTCTGCGTCATACATATATCTAACTCATGGAAATGCGATAGAGAAGTGGATATATGCTCGCCCGAATTCATTTCAAATCCTGGGCACGATAGGTTGTATCACTTAGATGATTTTAGTGACTTTCACATGCCACCGCCGCCTCCACCTTGCTGCCCACCAAAGAAGAATCCGTCAAAGAGGTCGACCTGCTGTCCGTCGCTGAAATCGTGGTGCATCCCCTCCCAACCAATACCAAAGCCCATGTCCATCTGCAAATCTGGGTTGATGAAATTATCGCCACTCGATTGATCTTGAATATTTTGCAGGAAGTCCATACCCTGAAGGTCAGATAGGTTGAGGGCGCTGGGTCCCGGTGCAAAGTTGGCCGGCGGTGTCCTTAGCATATTGAAATTTGAATTAGAGCCGCTCTGGGGAGTGTACTGTTGATGTGCGGATTTCGGCGTAAGACTGGATGCGGATACTGGTGAATTCACTTGCGAACTATGCGAAGGCAGTAAAACAGGGTCAATAGCTGAATTGTCCGGCATGGCGCCCACCTCAGGAAGGCCGCCAGGATTAAGGACCGTCCCAGGCATCTGCCGAGCTATTGAGTACCCATCATGTTCGGATTTAATGTTTGCCAAGTTGAGACGATAAAGAGGGGCTTGCGCAGCTGACTGTAGAGCTGCCATCTGAGCGACCGGCTTATGCGTAGTATAGGGCTCGTAGGACGCCGTTTCGTACATCGTAGTTGAACGAGAACTGGACTGATCTGCTGGTGAGTGAGGATTGGGTTTCTGGCGATTTACTGTTGCCTCCCTGGCAGTGAGATAATCGATCCTATCGCTACTCCCTCTAGACCCACGTGAATGCCGGTTCAGGACTTGTCCGAATCCACCGTTGGAATTGGCCATTTTGATCGTGGCCTTTGCCGTCCGATCAAAGGCATCACGACAAGCCTCTGCTGGAGGGCATTTATCAATAAGATCACTAAAAACTGATGTCGCAGCTAAAATGGTGAAATCCACTTCATCCATAGTCTATATTCCGATTAGTAGACAGATTCATTTTTATAAAGCATAAGTACCTACAAGGCGGCTCCTAACGACAAGCGAATGCCAAATTGCGTATAGATAGGATATTCCTGCCATGAAGAGATGGTGCGTAGCTAGGTATGTGTAGTTAACAAGTCCTTGTAAATGTAATTGCCTGTAGAGGCGCAGAATCTTCTGTCCCGCTTCAGCAACCTTAAGATAGACTCTTTCTTGGTCTTCTTGGCGCTCCTGTGAGTATATTGATGGGCTGTTGACTTCTTTTGAGGTATGGTATTCGCTTTCGAACATGGCAGGAACACTTAGACTTTGCCGGTAAAGCATAATGATTGCTTGCCAGTAATTGAGTTCCAAAAATTCAGGTGAAAATGCTACCCCTGAATCTTGCTTTGTCGGGGCGGAGTTCTTCCAAGAATATAGTCGCTCATCAATATTTTTGCGCCAGCTTCTAAATGAGTCGAATTTGGACAGGAATGGTGAAGGCAGCTGGGTATGCATATACTCGTTCTGTGAATTTTGGCCGTGGATTCTGGCTGTTTGCGCTTGCTGATATTGTAGCACCTGCAGAATCTCGGATTGCAGCAGTCGAAGCCGTAGATAGTGCTTGGCAACCACTTTATACGTAGGCCCGCCATCAGCAGGACCATGAGTAATGCCCGCCGGCGTAATGTATCGATCTTCTAACATTGATGGAAACTCTGTAGTTATGACTTGATCAGATACCCCAAAGGGTCGACCGACGCAGGTACTGACAATCCTATCAAAAGCATACGTGCACCACCAAAGTCGCCTTCGGAGATCGCGGATGTATTCACGTCTGCCTCTCTCTCGTAATACTGCTTCGCGCGATTTGTCACTTGCATCTGGAATACTAGCGTTGATTTTTTGGTCGCCTAAGTCAAATTCAACATCCTTCCCATCCTCGTAATAGAGGCCTAGGTCAACTGCCAGCCTCACGGCTACACCAACGATGTACCTGAACCACGTTAGCCTTGAGTCACATCCCGGAAGAAGGTCGAGTTCGCTTAAACGTACCATAAACCTGGTGGCACTGGGCGGAGCAGGGCAAAACTCGCTAGAAGAAGCACAGCTTGAAGTTCTTCAAGTCCGCCACCGTTCAGACAAGCTTCGAGATGAATGATTGCGCTGGCATGATATTCCTCTGGTTGGGCTTGCTTAGTCTCTTCTCCTGAGGCTCTCGAGGTAGTTTGGCTATCCATGATGATCCCACCACCAATAGCAAATACCATGTTCAATAAGTAGAGTTCCCTAGGGCCTCGTATCCTGCCTTCATCTGCGTATGCCTGTTCAAATATTTGCATGAAATCTACACGGTGGAGCACTGGTATCTGAGGGTTGGCATGTTCAAAATACAACTCGACGAGTTTAAAGGCCAAATCTTTATCGGGGAACGGCGCCTGGCTGATGGTTGGACGTGTATGGAGGCCGAAGAAGGAGTCGCGCATCGAGGTGCCCCCGGTCACGTCTCCATTCCCAGTCATAGATTTATAGGGTCGTATTCCCGCCTTGTCTGATGTTGAACGATGGTCCCCAACGGAGGACTGTACAGCAGCGAATACAACGCGCGCGAAAGAGACGCCATTAGCAGACCCAAGATACCTCGATCCCGAGGAGCCGCCTGTTCGCGCCATCTTGTTAGGTCTTACGGAATCATCGCCATTATGAAATGTCTGCGGAAGACCCGAGGCCTCGGCAGCCTCGGAGAGCATAGAGAGTGCGCCATCATTGGGCGACCGAGCATGGCCGCCGTCGTTACCCGGCCGGGAGCAGTACTCCAAGTTCTCGGGTGGGGGATACTGTATGTTCTGGGCGCGGAGAAGAGCCTCCAGTTGATCGACGCGAGTCTCGAGGTAGTAGACGTAGCTTAGGAGCGGTCAGCTTCTCGCACATACTTTTAGGGCCGCTCAACTGCATAACTAACCTGCGGGGAATTTCTCTTTTTGTTATGGGATCATATCCGACACAGGCGACTCTTGCTTTCTCGCAACTGGCGCAACTAGGCAACTTCTGGTCGCACCGATTCTTACGCAGCCGACACCGATTACATGCACTAACATTTCGAAAACTACTGCTGCTTTGGGCGGCCTTTCCTCCACCCTGTCCCAGCCCATCGTGCGAAAGGTCTGCAGAGGGAGAGATAGGGCCGGCGGAGCCTGAGGTCGGCGAGTGTTTAATCTGCGGCGGCGATGAGGGACGAGGGCGCTTCGGGGGGTGAGGATGCGGCGATGTCGGCGTATCCGGGGGCATGATGTCAAGGTCCATAGTTGTGGCTGCGGTTGCGGTCGCGGGTTACGGCTGCGATCACGCTTACGCCTAGCACCCCGGCCGATACAGCGGATGAGTGAGACTCCTCGACGAGTCGCGGTGAGAAAGTGATCGCTACGGGTGGTGGATGTAGAGGCTAGGTCTACAGCCAACGAGGCGATGTGCGGCGCAACAGCACACGCCTCGGGTATATCTGACCGGGTTCGTAGTTTGGATGCGCCCGGCTAGATAGATAAAAAAAAATTCAGGTTCTCTTGTGGAAGTCGGGAGTTGGATTAGGTTGCTCCATGTCTGGAATAAGACTTTCTGGGATACCTGCACTGTGGACAACAGCCGCGTGAGTAATTCACCACATCTATACAATCATTCAGGCTTTACTCATAAGAAATGGCAATGATAGAAAGGCGGCGGTGCGGCATGCGTCCCGACCGTCGTACACACGATATGTTGCGTTGGCGGGCAGGTGGTAGTAGTAGGTGGTAGTAGGTAGTGGGTTGTAACTTGTAGGTGATAGGTAGTCAGGTATTGCGGCGCGGCGCGATGCGGGGGAGGCAGGGTTGCCGAGGGCTGGGAAGCGGGAAGTGGGAAGCTGGAAAGCTGGTGAAGAGAAATGAGCACTGACACTAGGTAGGAAGGTAGATAGGTATTATTGTCATCTGGTCTGTCGACGACAGCAAGGCTCAGCAGGGTGCGGGTTGCTGATGTTGCTGATGTTGCTACCGTTGGTTGCTACCACTAGATATCTGGTATTGGTACTGGTACTGCTGCTCCTGTTTCTGTAGCTGCATGTAGGCAACCTATAATAGGTACTATAACCACTAGACAGATATGGAGGAGGTAAGGATCATGTAGTAAGTAGGTAGGTAGGCAGAAAGAGAGACCCCCAAGCTAAGCATGCAAGCAAGTAAGGCAAGTAAGGCAAGGGGAGCAAATGAATAGGTAGGTAAATGACCAACGACTATTTACGCATAGGTAAGCCAGTAAGCAGGCAAGCAGGCAAGCAGGCTATCGGGCAAAGCAAGCAACAAGCAAGCAGGTGCAAGCAAGCAGGACAAGCTTCTTCTACCTAGGTGACTAGGTAGGTTAGGTACTTTAGGTTAGGTAAGCCCTGCAAATAAGTAAGTATGTGTATACCTAGGTACGTCGTTGCATCTATCATGTAGGTACCCAGTACTTGTAAATAGTGGGTTAGGTAGGTAAATAAATATTAATGTTGCTGTGCACGTGAATCCCTTGATGCAGACAGACGTTGACTGTTGACCATTGACCGTTGATGGACCGTTGACAAGAGATAGGTATGTAGATAGGTAATAGCGGCGTCAGTCGAAACGCAAACCAAATTATATCGAGCAATTGAATTGGCTTTGCGGGAGTCACCAGGGTCTATCGTCTATCTGGTCCCGTCTAGCGTCTCTAGCGCACGCTAACGGCCAACGGAGATGATCAAGGTGGGCTCGGGGGTGTTCGGGGCACTGGTGCGCTGGGATTTCTTCAGGGCATCTGATTGATTCACCGATAAGAGCACCAGCAAATCAGCGGCGGCTACAAGTTATACAAGGGCTGCCAGCACCGCGCTAGACCCAAGCTCGGTCAAGTCAGCATTCGCTTCAACAGGGATCGACGCCTATACCCCGAAAAACCCCCCACGGCTCTGTAAAACCGAGCTGTCGAGCTGTCTGAAGTCGGAGACAATCTGGTGAAACTCCACGCTGGTGGCTTTCTAGCTCTATCTATCGAAGCAGTTCGCATAGGCACTTCAATAGTGCCTATTAGGAGATAAGGCGAGACATCTCGAAAACAAGTAGCCATGTATTACCATACATTAAGTAGGTATGTACATATGCGTTGTAGTTGGCTATACAAATACCAAGGTACCTAAAACACTTGTAGGTACTTATTTATGTATCTGCATACTTACCACCCATCGAATGCCTACCTCCTATAGATATCTCGCACAGATCAACTTCTTGAAACCGTATTTTGCATGCATGAGACGGCAGGCTAGGTATTCAAATGCGCCGCTGCATCGACAATTGAAGCACCAAGCCGGAGTCGACGGTCTCTTTAAAACGCCGGTTATATAGACTGGGGCAAAGTCATTCGACTGTAGTTTGTATTTGATAGTTAGGGATACATAAGCATGTAAGGAGTCAGGTCCAACCTCACCTCCATTTCGTGGCACATGTGCTTGAACTATTCCTAAGGCGGCGATAGCCTAGAACGAACCGAGGCATTCTAACCCAAAATAAAGCGAATTGACCGGAACAGCGAGGCACTCACTCCACTATCCACGTTTATATCGAAGACCAGCAATTTAGGAGGTATAGAACAATTGAATATTCGTCTATTTTATGTCATCTTCAAACTGAATCTTATGTTGGCCATATAAAGCTACTGATTGGAATGAAGGCTCGTTCTCCGAGGCAATCAGAAGCCTAGGGGCTAAAGATGGGTTGGCAAAAGTTGCAAGTTGCAAATGTATTGTAGATGCCAAGCACACCCTCCTGGTCTACCTAAATAGGATAAAATGCGAAGCCTGTGCGGAAGACCAGCGGAAATATTCCCTAAGTAGAATAGTACACCTAGAGGTTTGTCGGTGCTGTGCAGCAATCCTGGCGATGCGAGTACGGGATATTGCAGTAGTACATGTAAAGACAGCCGGGCGAAGTGCAAGGCAAAAAATGGAGTTAGCTTTTAAGCCAGCGCTAGGCCCAGCACTCGAAAGCAAGATACCTACGCGTCTGAGGCTCAAGGGCACTTAATATATTTATTGAGAGAGATAGATGCCCCAACATAGGTCTTGATGTCTCAATCGTCAAGAAGGCCTGTTATGATTATCGTCCGGTCCTAAATACTATAGCAAGAGACAAATAAACTGCAGCTTTGATTAAAAGGCTTATTCTATTTGTATCATTCTTGAGCATTCCCCCCTCCTCTCATCCTTATTAGACTTGATAGTAGACCTACAACCTATATATAAGTTGATGTTTACCCATATATAAGTTGATGTTTACCCATATATAAGTTGATGTTTACCCATATATAAGTTGATGTTTACCCATATATATACTTATATATCAAGTCTTTTATACTTATAATTACGGTCTAGTATCTCTTAACTTCGCGAGAAATCGGTCTACCTGAGCTTATAGGTAGTTATAGCTTTGTTCTGCGACAGACAACTTTGCCACCGTGATCTTGTAGACTTGTCTAACAAATTACCGCTCGTCGTCATCGACAACCTGGAGTTTGTAAAGAGCGATACCTATCTATATTTTCTTATCCTTGTTGGTGCCTACCCCTTCTTTGACATGTCTACATTCATACCTCGTAAGGTGCCTTGGGTTCCCCCACATACACGTTCGAACAGCCGTGAACAGATGCTGCAGCACTGTTGTTTATCCAGTTGTATCCATAACCGTAAGTTCTCTGTATGCAATATCCCGGCCCTACATATTATTTCACCCTCTCGAGAAACTCCCAATCCCTACTTAATACTCAACAAGTCGTGATCAACATGGCAAACCGTTACTGTGGCACCGCCCTAGGCCTGCACAGCTTTGCGCCGGACCTTGGTAGCCATCCGCACTCAGCCGGTTTCTCTCATCAACCCCGTATATATCGTTCCGGCTCGAGACTTACCGTCCACAAACCCAAGTACTCCGAGCAGCACCAACAGTATCTTAAAGACTCGTAGGAAGAACTCGTACAAAGCACCCCGCCCGAGGATGCTGGTGTAGGCGAGGTTCGCACTTGGGTATTGGAAGTCTTCCACCGGCGATGCCATCCGGATCCTAAGGTAAGAACAGACCTATATTTCGAGACACCGACCCACGTGCCAATGGGCTGATGACTAACAAGATATGTATCCGTAGAGGGCTCTTAATGGATTCTACTGGAAAGGTAGAGATCTCCATTCCCAGCGCCGCTATCTAGCTCTACGACTCCGATTCCGGCGCGAGCCATACGGATACCTTATTGCGCACGATATACACGATGCTGTCAAGGTGAGTGAGATAATTGTTCAGGCCTCCTTTCGCCCCCTTAATAGCCCTTCACCCCCTACCCGCTTATAACTGGATCAATTCATTAGAAAATGAAACGTCTTGCTGACTAAATCGCTTATAGGAATTCCGAAAACGAACTCGCCAGCGCGAGAAAGAAGCCGCAAAAAGGGTCAAGAAAAGGAATCGAACAGATAAGGGCGCTGCGCCGGAATCAGCAAGTACGACCGCAGCACAGGGATGTCCTTCAGTGCCCTCACAATTCCCGAGCATTACACCTAGCAAAGATAACCCGGAAGAAGAAGGTTTTACAGAGAGGCACGCAGCCTACATGGGTGCTAGCCGAGAAAGACAGTCTAGTCACCCAATAGGAGAAGACCAACTCCAAGACGCCGAGACCAGCAGAGTAAAGGTAAAGAAGAAACTGGCAAAGATATTTACAATTAGTCCTCAAACATCATCGTCGTCGTCGTCGAGGGCAACAACGAGAACAGAGTCCGCATCTGGAGAAGATCCGTTTCAGGACCCAATTCCTTCGTCTAGAAAAACGAAGGCGAAGACCAGGAAAGCGAAGAGGAGGGGAAAGGCCAAAGCTCGCCTCAAGTCACGGCACAATGTTCAGGATCCGTTTAGAGACCCCGAGCCCATGCGCCTCATTGACGAGGATGACTTTCGCCTCGAATGCCCTCTGAGTACGGGCCGGTCGAATGCTCTGCGGGGAGAGGAGTTATAATGAACGCCCAAGTGATGGTCGTAAGCGTACGCCACGGTGATATATAGTAGAACGAGGAGGTAGTTCCCCAAAGAACTCCACGGGTCCATGAATCGATCAGCAGGCGTTGCCATTCTAGAAATCGAAAAAAAGGGTTAAAAGGTTATTACTCTGCTTAGGTTACCTGATGGTAGTAGCCCTTAGCTTAGCTAGGATATCAGCTTCCTTAATTAGTATAAGTTATCTAGCTAATTCCTATCCAGCTTCGTAATGTCTAGAAAGGTAGAAATGAGTTTAGGTATAGATCTATGTATGCCTTAGACAACCTGAAAGCGCTAATACTAATTTATACCGGTGGTTCGCTTAACAACTCTCTAATACTCAAGGGGTTTACTATCGCTGTCATAACTAGCGAAAATCTCCCCTCACGTGCCCGCTAATTAGAGGTAACGGCACGCCGCTTCCGGCTTGTTCTACTCTTAGAATGCCGGCCATGGTATGAAGCCCTATCCGTTATTGTCTTCACCAAGTGAATTCCTAGGGTCGAGCCTTTTATTCGGTTGCGATACATCATCCACAAAGTCGCTTTCTTTGTCACCAAATGGTGTGAATCCATACTTTCATGAGCTGATGGGAACTTAATGTCGTCTTCCCTAACGTGTGCTTCTTTTGATAAACCAATGCTCTCCGTGGAAAAAGGAGCATAGTAGTCAATTCCACGCGGCTCCCTCGGGGTAATTTGAGCGGGAAAAAGGGAAATTGTGGCTTCCTTAGCAGCTGCGTTATTCGTGACTGTCGTTCCATTGCAAGAAGTGCCGTCCTTGAGATTATGATCTTCGTTGCTAACAATACTATGATCGCGTAGGGACATAATCTCACCGGAGATTCTGGTCTTACCCTCTTGGTCTTTCCGGGGAAGTGATGTATCTTTGAGGGAACTCACCCGAGGGTTTAACCTCTCCATCAACCGTTTCTGATCCTATGGTCGTTGGCTTGGGAGAGGTTTCGGAGGAAGGCAATACTAATGAGCTTCACCAGTGTTCCCGTTTTGTTTTCGAGTTGCCTTACTAGCGTGGCGCTCATAGACCGAGGTTACCGGCCAGAGAATCGTGGCGCCAACGACACACAGGAGAGTGGCAAAGAGCTGCCACAAGTAGTAGAGTGCCGACGCGCCGAAGGGAGCGATGAACTTGAGCATGTCATTGGATTGGTAATGGTCCTGCTGGCCATGAATAAAATAGAGGCTCTTCGATGAATTCGGAGCCCCCTTTTCATCATTTTGCCGTTCGTGCCCATTTTCAACTAGTGGTAGCCTCAGGTGTTCATGCACATCTAGACGCACCAGATTCAATAAGCACACGAGTTTCACGTTGGCCTGCCATAGAGAGAAGGGCACGATCCAGAGCGTGAAGGTCTGTCGAATCGTGACGTAGAGGGAATTTGTCCGCCTATCGAAAGCTGGAAGAAGCGCGGTTAGTAAACAATACTCTGCTCCGGTGCGCCAACCTTATAACTGAGTGATAGCCCGGATGCTTCTTATTAAATGCGGTTCTAGAAGCGGACTGACTTACATGTAGAATCAACCTCTAGCGAGATCTTGGGGCTCATAATTTTGTACCATTGGTAAACGAACAGAACCAATAAGCGTGAGTTGATCGTCCATTCTATATTGGTGAAAGGTACTTGGATTTGTCTTGATCTGAATGATGGCACCCGACAAAATGGGTGGATGAAGTAAGCGTTTTGAAGAAAATAACTGTGCAGGGCTTCCTTTTGCTCTTCGCGGGTGCCCATTGTTAAGGATCGGATAATATCCGCGATCTCCTCTTCCGGGTTTTCCATTTCGTCAGAATCGAGGGAGAAGGTCGTGTGGTAGGTGTTACTATCTGGTTGGACGTGTGTAGGACCCGGCGTGAAAATGATGGCGTTAGCTATCTAGTTAATTAGGGGCATACAAACAGTCAATGATTTTATTTAAGTTGGCTATAAGGTAGGGACTGAGAGAAGGGAAGTAGGAAAGCTAGCTTCAGACATTTAGATGTGTAGTAGACGCGTGCTGTTGAATTGCTGTTGATGATGTCATAGTCTACCATTGGGAAACGTGGGAAAGTTTCCCCACTATCTAGTTAGGAGACAGCTTTAGCCTAGCGTACGTTAGGTAGTTTTAGGTGACGACGTTATGACGGGGTTCTCAGGTTACAGTTACAGCTCCATCGATCGAATGTCGTTGTTTTTCAACCACGCCAAATCTGTAGCGATTTGTACCTCATAAAGAAGCTTAGCCTTTCACTTGATCGCATGGAATTGACTAGTCAGATGAGTAATTCACCAAGATACTTGGTGGAGACTTTGAGGGCCCACAGAGCCTCACATAAAGCCCTAGAGAAAGATAGGTCTCGTATTAGTATGAGTGTATATAAGAACTTGTAATATTAGGTGTATCGTACAGACGACTACATCGCAAACAAAGAGGTAGATGTATATCTCGCCGTTAAGACGAGAAGGCAAATTCCAGACATATGCGAACCTGGCCCCTACGGCCGAAAACAATGCGCAACTCCGGCCCTAGCTTCGCTATGCCTGTTTGCTTCCCCCTAACTCCTCATATAATGGCGCAAGGCCAGCCAATATATCCCCGTATTCCTACAAAAACAAGGCATCTCTCGTTGGCGTAAAAACCCGTTTCTCTGTCCCTGTCCCATATCTTTCATCGCGTAGGGGCAGCTCACGCTCTCGAGCGGCTTCTTTGTCGACTGACATCCCGCATATAGACATCTTCCCTGATCGAACCTCTGCGGTGGCTCCTCATGCTATCTCTCCTCCTCCGCGGCGAGGGAGGCTCCTCCTCGACGATAATCCTGTCGTCGTCATCGCCGCGGGGTCTTCTCGGGGGAGACCTACTCACGCTCCGAGGCCTGGAGTGGGATCCCGACTGAAATTCCTCTACAATGATTTGGTCCCCGTGCTCGACACGGACGGGGACGACTCTTTCCCGCCGAATCTCGACCTTTTCGCGCCGCGAGGCGCGTTTGCTGCGCCGAGCATGCTTACGGGGAGGCCCGCGGGGCCGCGAAGTCCACGATATCACCGACGATGTTGGGCCGACGACCGATCCTTCCTCCCTCATCCGCGGGCCTTGGCCGATACTCACGCACCAGTATATAAGTGCGAGGAATAACAGGAACCCGGCTACCGAGCCGAGCACAATGCCGGCGACGGTTCCCGAGTCTGGGCCGAAGGGCGCGTTCCCATAGCCTTGCGGGACCGTAATCGCGCCGACAAGTGTGCGCGGCCGGAGGGCTCCGGGTGTCTCGAATCTGGGGATAAAGCGGCGTAGAGAGTCTCGTGCGACATTGGATGGAGGAGGAAGTGGCGGCATGCCGTGTCGCGTGTTTATCGGGCTAGGTTATAGCTTGAATAGAGGAGGGCGTGGAGGGCGTAAGGTGCGCATTTGTAGTGCAGCGCTAGACGATGAATTCGAGGGTATCGACTAAACGTGAGAACGACGATAGAGAGCGAGACACCCGAGCTGCCTACGCAGGCATTTATTCACTTGTCCACCCTAAAAGACTCGCGATCTGTATATTTCCTTAATTTTATGCGCGTAAGCTTCGAAAAAGGGTTGAAATGGCGCGAGTGTGGTGTTGGTTTGATGTTGGTTGTTAAGCGCGCAAATGCTGTTGGCGACGAGATATTGTGATGAATGGCGGGACGTTGGTCTTCCCTCCCTGGCGTTTACAGTAGCAATAGTGGACACAGCACAGCCCGCTATTGTACCTATGCACCATCGCAAATGGGCGACCGGGATTGCTGGGAAGTGGGCACTGGAGTGCATCAACTGGCTGGGGTACTTACCTCTTACTGGTAGATATGTACCTACTCTGAGTAAGATATTATCTGGACTCGACTAGAAATCGCGATTAAAATTCGAAATATCCTAGAGACGTTCTCTCATACCCAAGGTTTCTGCTCTCCATAACTACTTACGTACAGATATTTTATTAGGATAATACCTAGATACTTTAGGTAAGTACGCAAGTATAGTACAGCATTCACCGAGCACTGCCTACATAAGGTAGGTAGGTTGTCGATAGAGACAACTTAATCAAGGTTCAAACACAGCACTTGCCAAGTTGCTGGGCCTAAGCATTATCAGTATCAAAAGTTAGGTTGTCCAAGACTTCGGCTGAAAGGCAATCACAACATCATGAATATGAATTGCAAGTCAGCTAAGTGCTCC
The DNA here is from genome assembly GCA_022432375.1 of Nemania sp. FL0031. Classification (NCBI taxonomy): domain Eukaryota; kingdom Fungi; phylum Ascomycota; class Sordariomycetes; order Xylariales; family Xylariaceae; genus Nemania; species Nemania sp. FL0031. The sequence goes on from JAJKKK010000056.1 coordinate 110,851, forward strand.
ACTATAGAGAATAGAAAAACTACCTACCCAGACCGCTTATTACTAGTAAGTTCTTGTCGGAACCTTTCTGATCACTAATCGTCGAGATGATGCCTCGGGGCTCAACCTATATAAGTAGATATCTCAAAGGGTGACCCAACAAATTTCATCAACAACAACAAAACCCCCTACCTATCTACCTACCATATTAGTAATGGTAGAAATCCATATTCTCCTCAACTACTACCTCGCACTTCGCACAACCATAACACCGAAGCGCCAAGGATCATGATAACCAGAACCATACCCTTGAATGTGACAAGGGCTTATATAATAGGGCTTGGAACAGAAGTTCGTTTACTGCATTCAGCAAATAATAATATTCTGGGGATCTCTAGGGCCTGTGATTACTCTGGATCTCAGTGGGGAAATGCCTGTCCTATTTGTAGTCGCAAGATCTACTCAATTCTTCCCAAGGGATACGCTTCCTGACGCAGCTGGAGCAGCTGAAGTCCTCATGAACTAGGTAGTTTCGACTAAGAGGTTTCATACAAGCAGGAAGGTCTCAGTTTAGTCCTAGGATAGTCTCTAATACAGCGCTTTTATTGAGCAGGCGTGGCGTACAACCTATTCAGCTTCAGGCAACTCATCACCTTTACGCAACATACCTATGCGCAGCTATGTAGGATGGAGGACACTGTATTTATGAAGCCGAGAATTGCACTGTAAGGAACATGGGCTCTAATGTGGAATCCATTGGCTCGTTGGCGTACGAGGTAGAGAAGCGAACAAATGGAATATGTAATCCAGGCTCAGAGCCCCAGGGATTAGCATGACCATGTCGTCGGCCTATGACTCAGTCACCTGACAACGCGACACGAAATGATCCAGACCCCACGCCCTGACGCGGTTCCGCGACGCCGAGCTCAAAAGAACCCTGGATCGGGCGGGGTAGATAATGGTTGCACTTAGCACACTCTTAGTCTAGTGGAAGATACGAGTTACGACAGATCCAATCAAGTTGACAGCCAAGCATATCAGTCCTCAAACCTTGGGCTGCTCACCCAGCATTCTTGTGCATGCTATGTATGAGGATGCAGGCAAGGGAGTAACGACATATCAGTAAGCTAGGACGTATACTGTACCATGTAGAGTAGGATCTGTGGGTTGCAAATGAAGCTGACAAGCCATGCGTGAATATGGGTGACGGCCCTCGGACACTTGAGAAGACCGCTCCCAACAAGTCCGTGCTGCTTCTAGAAATGATCTGGGAAGAGCGGTCGGACTGGGTGTTAATGAGGCTTGAGAGATATTGGAAGACTATCTAGTGTCGAGTTTAGACGTTACCGTGCTGTATCCATGTACGCCTTGCATGTTTACTTCGCATATATATATATATATACGCCCATTTCCGTTGGTCGTTTGCCTCTCGAGAATTTCCTTTTCCGTAGCACACTGCATTATCCCCTCACGCATACCCTCCCGTCTTACATCGTTAACTCACCTTCTCAATTCACGAACGTATATACATATACCAACCTCCAAAATGTCTGAGCAGCAAGCAGAACTCAAAACTTACCGGGGCAACTGCCACTGCGCAGCATTTATCTACGAGATCACTCTGCCGGAGATTAAGCAGGCGTCTGCGTGCAACTGTAGCATCTGCTACAAGAAGGCTGCCCTCTGGGTCTTCCCGAAGCCTACTGACGTCAAGTTTGTCAAAGGCGACCCGTCAGCATTGACCGACTATACCTTCAACAAGAAGCAGTTCACTCACAAGGCTCGTTCATCCGCTTGCATCGTGGCAATCGCGAGGATATGGAAAACAGAAGTGTTAACATTTAGATCTTTAGTTTTGCCCTACATGTGGTGTCTCACTAATGGTTGTTGGGCATCTGACCCCGCCCAAGGACGGGGAGGACAAATTGCCCGAAAATGGAGTCAATGTGAGTTTGCTTCAATTTTCGCTCGCGGTAGTTCCTAACTTAGAGGTGTGTTTAGGTGCGCACGCTCCAGCATGGCCAAGTCGATGTGTGGAAAATTGATACCCAGACGTAAGGCCTTACTCTTAATAATACCTACTCAATTCCTTTAGGTTTATGCTCATATCCTTGTGTAGATTTGACGGATCTTCTCTGCCCCCAGCATACGAGGCTCCAGACTACAAGGGACCTCAACCTGCTGGAGATGTCGAGGGTGGCCAAGTATATACTGGCAGCTGCCATTGTGGTGCCGTCACTGTCGCCTTGAAATCGAAACCTCTCGATAAAGATCTACAGGGGCTTGTTGAATGTAACTGCAGTAGCTGTGGCAAGGTAAACACATTTCACTACACCACCTCTTGATTCTAAAAGAGTGTCTCGCGAGACTGACTACCATGGATAATATAGTATGGTGCCACGTGGGCCTATCCACCTCATGCGCAGGTCGTGATTGAAGGAAAAGAAAACCTAGGAGCGTATTATTTCGGGAAGAAATTAGCGGGCAAGATGTTTTGCAAGATTTGCGGTGTTCCTATCTGCTCAGAAGCTGTGCAGGATGCGCAGGTTTCTCAGATGGATGAAGCCACTAGGAAATGGTACGAAGGCGCCCAACTGGGCAAGGCATTCAATCTACGGGTTATCAATGGCTTAAACGTCAACGATTTGACTGCAGCTCACTTCGACGGCTATAACTATATCCAGCCGAAGTATGTCGAGCCTTAAATTGAGGGATGGGGATGACGAGATAGTCGGATAAAGGCTTATACTATAAATTGCCTAGTATCTTTGACTATATTTACCTCGGTAGTCTGACTTACTAGCTATGAACAACCAAAGTAAGGACTAGGAATATTATTGAGTAATCCCATATGTCGGTGCGCTTGGCTTTCTGTATCGCGTCTTATCCCAGCTTGGTATTCCATCATCGTCAAAGTCTGCCCACTGAAAGAAAGAGCAGTTCTCCTTACCCGGGACGTTTCCACGATGGCACACTACCACGCATACGATATTAGTAAAAAGCCATACTACGAGACGTATTTCAAGATGTGAGATGGTGATTGAAAAAGGCGAACAGATACAAGTAAATTAGTCTCCAGCTGGGCGACCAGTAGGCAACTAGACTTACTCCAGAAATACCTCCCCTGGCTCTCCTTCTTTCGCTGCACGGTCCTGAGTATAACTGGAAGGTTACATTTACATCTTGGCGTAAACATCGGGTGGAAGTTTGGTTTGTAATCTCGATAAGTGACATTGATTCTTCTATTCCCGGCTATGGGGTGAGAATCGATAGCTTGTACCGGAGCGATGCTATGCTTCCATTCCTCCTGCATCTCGGCGTGCATGACTAACAGTGAGTTGTGCGGAAGATGAATAGAGATCTGTCCCTGTGCATCGGCATCATCTGTCAGGTTGTTGTCGGTATCCTTCGGCACTATGCGACGAACGCGGAACTCCCGCGCAACACCTAGGGAAAGAGAGCCTATGACGGCCCGGGGGCCTAGGTATGTGAGATGGTCGCTGTGGTATCCAACGGATTCATGAGGTCCATCATAGCAGTTCACAAAAGCTGCATTCGGTTGCCATGGGTCGGGACATTGGTATCTCAACTTCTTGCCACCAGGATACCGTGTCCTAATACGTTCCCGTATCTCTCTATTGACCGCTTCTTGCACCTTAGGCCTCACCCGTAGAAGTTGAGGCGTGATTCTCCGGACATCCTTTAAAGCGTTAGTAGTTTGAATAAAGGCTTGTATGAGAGCCTTGACAGGAACGGAGTAGATGGTTTATTCTCCGTCCCAGAACCTTGAATTGGCCAGGGATTGACTTCGGATAGGTTTACGAGTTGGAACTCACTGCTAAGCGCCCCCCATAATAGAAGTACTCGTGCTTCTGCACATTGACCTCGGCTTCGGTAGCTAAATAGAAACTCGATGTATGTGGACTTTGAACAACATTATCGAAGAGCTTGAAGGTGGCTTTTTCAAAGGATTTTGATTCTTCAAGCATTTCTCGTAGTAGGTCATTGGCCTCCTCCGGCGGGAGGAAATTGTGAATGATGCTACAAGGGGTATGTTCCGCGATTTCTTCAGGTTCGTATAAGTAGAGTGTAGAACCCTTCTTAGACATCAGCTTGACCCTTTTTGCGACCCCAGTCCCTTCGGCTCTAGGCGGTCTTGAAGCAAAGGACCTCAGCGATGTCTGAGAACCCACAATTACGGCAGGGCGAGGCTTCTTTGGTCCCGTCTGAGCATCTAAGAGAGAGGCAGCAGCTTGATCAACAGATCCGTCATTGGCTGAAAGAGCATCGAGGAGCACTTCTTGTGATATATCCGGGATTAACGAGGCAAGCATAGCTAGCTTTAATTCAGTCGACTCGTCGCCGTCGTCGTCGTCATCGTCCACAGCCGAATTTTGGGCGACGGCCGACTTGCGCTTTATTCCTCTCAGAAAAGCATCCATTATATGGGTTGATTAAGGATAATGGTTCTATCATGGTGTTCCCACGGCCCTTGGCTACCTGGGGATTACGGACTCCATATAGAAATCAGGTGTTAGTCAGGCCCGCCGATACCACCACTTCTGCCTATGCGTATGCTTATGTTATGTGTACGTTGTACGTGTAAAGGGCGTGTGTTAAGACGGGGGCTATAAGTAATTATTTGCCTCGCTATTAGAATTCGATGGGGCGTAGGTAATGGTATACATAAGGTAAGCGGGTGACGAGGTAGACTAACATTGATTGAAACCCTCACATGCACTTTACCTTAGCACTGTGCTTATAGGTACCCCGCGCCTATCCGTCGATGTGTGTTGAAGCCGAGGCCCCACGTTGTCGCACGACTTAGCTTCTACGCATAAGCTCCGTACCTACCTACTTTTATGTACTTACCTAGGTACTCAGTAGGTAGATGGACATACATTAGGCCCTCAAACCTTACCTCCCATATATCCTTCAGTCTTTCAAATAAGAGGAAGATCTTCAGCTTCAGGTATGGTCTAACGGACCTTCAATTGGTGCACGCACAAAGCAGGCAGCAGGCATAGACCATGGCGTCCATGCTGGAATTCCGTACAGCGGGCTTCAACCCATATGCGGTCAAATACTCCCCCTACTACGACTCGCGCATCGCCGTCGCATCGGCTGCAAATTACGGCATTGTTGGAAATGGCCGGCTCTTTTGCTTGGGTCTGGGCCCACAGGGCATTCAGGTAGAAAAGACGTATGCAATATGCCTCTTGCCTCTTGCTTCATGGCGTATGGCTCATGAGCAGTAGTGCGCACTGCTAACCCTGCTTCTGAAGCTTCGACACCAACGATGCCCAGTATGACCTTGCCTGGTCCGAGATCAACGAGAACCAGCTGCTCGCCGCGTGCGGAGACGGGTCGGTGAAGCTCTATGATGTCAACGTTGACGAGTTCCCTGTCATGAACTTTCACGAGCACAAGCGTGAAGCCTATGCCGTCGCCTGGAGCCCTGTTACCAAGGATACGTTTGCTTCGAGCTCGTGGGATGGAACGGTAAAGATTGTATGGTCGCCACTGCCGCTATCTCTTTCGCTATGATACTAACACAAGCTGGCTCGAAGTGGTCTCCGGCCAGAAAAGAGTCTCTTAGGACCCTCCCCGTCGGTAACTGTACCTATAGCACGTCATATTGCCCTTCAAATCCAAATATAATCTCGGCTGTATCAACCGACTCGCACCTCCGCATATTCGACCTCCGAACGCCCGTCAACGCCCAATACCATCTCACCACAAAGATACCAGTTCATCAGCCCCCATCTGTACCGATGCCCCCAGGTGTTTCGCCCCCGTGCATGCCAGCCGAGATATTAACGCACGACTGGAACAAATATAGGGACTCGGTAATAGCTACAGGGGGCGTAGACCGGGTGATAAGAACATTTGATATCAGGAACCCAACGGCAGGGCCTGCGTCCATAATGATGGGCCATGATTACGCCGTGCGAAGGCTTGCTTGGAGCCCACATGCTGCTGACATTTTGTTGAGCGCTAGTTACGACATGACGGTGAGGCTATGGACAGATGGTTCCACTATGGCCACTGATCAAAGCCCTCCGGTAAACCCGGGTCTACAGCTCGGCATAATGAACAGACATACAGAATTCGTGACCGGCGTTGACTGGTGTCTGTTTGGTGTGGGTGGTTGGGTTGCTACGGTAGGATGGGACGAGCGTGTCCTTTTGTGGGATGCTAACATGATGCTCCAAGGGAGGGGCTGATATGTCCAAGGATCACCTATCGTAGATTTATGATATGTATGCATCAGAAGGCGTTCAAGGAGCCAAGATGGGGTTTTGTTTTATTGATACCACCTAAGCCATATTTTGGGAGGGCACTCATGTGGTCATGTAGCCCGGAGTATAGAGGAAAACGCAGCTAGAACTTATATAAAACGTACTAGGCGGAAAAGTACATGAGGGTTCCTTTAAATCACGCCTGCTCCTCAGAGGCCTGGTGTTCGTTGTTTGCATCGTATATTAGTACCTGCTTGCGCACTATACATTAGATACATTCTTACCGCTAAGCATTCCGCCAACTAGATAAATAGTTACCCAGTGCGTAGGACTGGGAATTTTCTTGTCCCTACAAGTGTTTTATCGCAAATTAAGGCATCTTATAAGTCGTAGTTGATCGTCTACCATCCCCGGTCCCATTGACACTAATTCTCCGGACTTAACTCATTAATTAGTTAGACTTTTCGCCTACCATAGAAGCTCATACATCCCTTTGATACATGTAAAGAATGATACGGGTGGGAAGATAAATCTCTAGACAGCTAAGAAGCCCAATGATAAATACGCCATTATTCGTCCCAGATCGTCATTGATGTCTGCCTTGAGTATCATGGGGCGAGGGCGAATATAACAACTGTCTTAAAACCTCAGGGCCGGAGACACCAATGTTAGCAAGTTTTAGATACCTCTCATCTCCCTCTATCTCGGATTCAAGCTCATTAGGATTCCTCATCCTCTATTGAATGAACGCAACCGGCACTTCCCATGATCCTCCTATGCCTTCAATAGTGTAGTAACCCCTTTTTGTTGAGCCTGGCTAGCCTTTAGCACCCTAGTATACTGTTAATAGTATAGCTTGATATCTCACTTTACTCTACTCGTTGTTCTTCAATGCGATGTACTGACATAACCTAGCGCAAGGTGGCAAGACTCAAGTCATGAGAAGTGCCCTGCCTCGCAAATATTTTCTTAGCACCAACTCTCGCCAATACACATGTTCGGTTATACCTAAACGACGTCCATGGTATTGATATCTCGAACGGGTTAAGTCGTTGCTGATTCTAGGAGACTAGATTAGGACGTTAGTAAGTTACATGCCTAATGGAATGAATTTTAACAATCATCTATATTGTCTCTCGTATCAACTACAATCATTAAGTTGGGCTAGTTTCTTCGTTATTAATACGTTAGCGTCATTGGCGGTTGCCTCTGGATTTAAATACAGACTCATCCTTCTTATAAATAGACAATGAAGTAGAGATTTTGGCAACCAATCACCCCGATTTTGCCTTGTTCCGAGACGGAACCTCAGCCTAAGCCGTGATCGCCCCTGTTTTACCCAGTTCAAGGACAACATAACCTCAACTCCGTCACGCCTCTATATGAATAATTGCTATTCATATTCCTGTTGTACATGATCATAGAACCTGATAGTTTACACTGCGAGAAGATAAACCTTTCGTGAAAATGGGTTTGCTAACGTCGTGGTAGAGACAAGCGCTTCATAACCGTGGAGAGGAAGACATTATGGCCTAGAAGCTGGCGCGGCGATTGTAGTTGGATTGGCCGGATGCGCGTGACTCAAAGCGGGATTCGAAACTGTTGCGATCCGAGCGGCCTTGGCCTCTAGAGCCGTTATTGCGGTCGCGACCGAATGAACCAGATTGATCGCGGGAACCAAACCCACCGCGGGAACCAGATTGATCGCGAGAACCAAATCCGCCGCGGGAACCAGACTGATCGCGAGAACCATATCCGCCGCGGGAACCAGATTGATCGCGAGAACCATATCCACCGCGAGAGCCAAATTGATCGCGAGAACCATATCCACCACGAGAACCAAACCCACCGCGAGAACCGAATTGATCGCGAGAGCCGAATGAATTATTAGGAGGGCGGATTTCATCCCGCTCTTCTTCATCATAACCAATTCGAATTCCGCGCACACGAGACAGGCCACGATTCTGGACAGTCTTTGGAGGTATAGCAGGGGGCTGCTCCCAGCCCATGTATTGAGACCACTGATTCATTAGGCTGACGAGATCTTCGGCCTGCAAGTACCTGCCAAATTTCTGACCAAGGTTTGCGAGGTACAGGGCACGGAAATACGCCTTAGACACACCAGGGTATGCGTCTGCAATTTCAGTGAAAAAGGTGGATGAGCCCTCTGTTGATGAGGCGTCTGCCACCTGTTGCTGTGGAGATTCTAGCGCATCGTGGGGCTTAATTGGCAGACCAGGAAGACGGTTACGTGCTTCCTGTACCTCAGCTTGAGTGAGGATCAACCAGCCCTTGCCAGCATTGCCGGCACGGCCTGTGCGGCCGAGTCGATGAATATATTGTTCCCGGTCAGGTGGAAGACCGACCTGAATGACGTCTGTGACGTTAGGGAAGTCCATTCCTCGCGCAGTAACATCAGAGGAGAAAAGAATAGCCGAGTTTGCCCGGCGGAAAAAATCAGCGCTTCTTGTGCGCTGGCCTTGCGTCAACCTTGAGTGAATCTCGAAAATATGGACACCTGAACTACGTGAAAACGACCGAACTTGTCTGAAGACCTCGTGGGCAAATTGGACGGAGGCGGTGTTTGAGAAGAAGACAATGGCTTTGAAGGGGAGTTCCGAATCCTGTGCGGCTTTGGCTTTGTGTGCGATTTCTAAAATGGTGGGGAATATGTTCTCGAAGCCCTCAACTGTGATTAGATGCTGAGGAACACGCTCGTGTGTCGGGGAATCATCTGCTTTGATAGTTTGTACAAACTCGAAATTATCAGGGCGGACCATGCTCTTAGCTAGGTGAACAACGTCACGAGGTATGGTGGCAGAGAAAAGCAAAGTCTGTCGTTCTACTTGATCTCGAGAAGGCAGTGACCGTTGGATTTCACGAATTTCATCAGAAAAACCAACATCAAGCATCCGATCCGCTTCGTCGAGCACGAAGGCCTGCAATTTAGGCGCCGCAACCTTCGCGCTTGGGTCTGTAAGCAGGTCGTTTAATCTTCCGGGAGTAGCTACGAGAACGTCGCAGCCTTCTCGCCACATTCGGAAGAGAGATTCTCGCTTCCTAGTACCACCTACGGCAGTCTGGACAACGATACCGGTATTTCTGGCTAGTTTTCGGGCTTCGACACCAATCTGCTCAGCGAGTTCGCGCGTTGGTGACAAAATGATGGCACGGATATCTTCTGAGGAAGAGCGACGTTTGGCCCTGGGGTCGGCTAGTTGGGGCTGGTCCGCTAAAACGCGCTGAAATAGAGGGACCAGGAAAGCCAAAGTCTTTCCGGTGCCAGTCTTGGCTTGGGCAACCCTAAGATGGCGGCAATTAGCTACGATGGAACGAGCCATGGAGAGGGACGATTGGGTTCACTCACATGTCGGTTCCCTTTAGGGCAGGATTGATGGCCATGGACTGCACCTCGGTCATGTTTTCGTAGCCCATACCTTGAGTTAGGGCCTGAACGAGACGCTCATTGACGCCGAGTTGGGATAGCTCGCTGAAGCGGGTGACGGGGGCGTTTGCCACGGGAGCAAATTCGCCCTCGCGATTAGCCTGGGCGGCAGCTGATTGACTTGAATAGAGGCGGGAGAGTGCGTGTCTGGGAACGAGATGCTGCAAGGATGGCTGTGATGATGCGGCCCGGCGGAGAATGGTAAGGCTCTCCGGGCGAGCTTTTTGCGTGAGTGAAACAGTAGGGAATCGGCGAGCAACATGGCTCAAGCGGACTTGCCGCTGTACAGAAGCCCTAAACATGACGATGGCTACGACAAGACCGATTGAGGTGGATGCTGGTAACCAAGAGGGAGTGAGAATGGGAATGGGGATGGGGGTGGGAGTGAGAGTTATCAGGAGGAAGAGAAAATATCAAGATGTATATAACTACCGACAGCACATACAATCTTGCGATAGAGGGAAAAAAAAGGCTGCGGGTGGCGCGATAAGAAGTTGAGCTATCTATCTAGGTGCGAAGGAAAAAAAAAAACTAGAAAAACTCGAGCTAATCATCAATCATTATCTATCAATGTAGACTAGAACGAAAAGGATCTGAAAGTGGACCCATTCATTACCCACACATATACATTGTACATTGTTGTACCGTAGTACCTAAGCCGAACTTGACGCGACAGTTGATTTCCCCATGACTACGGCTGTTCACAGCTGTTTTCTCGGGTAGTTGTGGGGTTGATGAAGGTTACGGCGCCGAAGAGCCATTCAATGGCAGAACTTACACCCTCCTACCAATCAGACGCTTAAAGGTCTTATTCATGTTAGTGCGGCTCGTGGAGCAATTTTTAAGCCGCCACCGTCTGTCTGTCCATCTACTTGTACATAGTTACCTAGGGTTCACTATTTCCAACATTCTGCAGGTGTAGTAAGTAATATATGGATAGAATCCCAATGCTTACGCGCTTAGTCTCAACGCTCGGTTATCCCTCCGTCTCTCTCAAATACGTATTCACAAAAAAAGGGTTGTCATGAGGTTATATGGCTACCTCCTACCTAGGTACTTGAGGTAGGTATCAAGTTGTTAGGAGGCGGGGCAAGATTTTGTCTGCTACCAGACACTTAGGCATCTAGACTAGGTATGTATGCAATGCCGTCTTTTGCATGTGATTAACACTTACATGCACGAATTTCAACCCCCATTACCCACCGTCGTGCTACTGTCTTTAATCAACACCTACCTAAGTACATGAAAGGGCGTGTGGAGAGCCCAGCCCGGCTGATCCCGACCCTATCTAGCCCCGAGTAGATGACTACATAGATAGATAGACACTTGCTCCTCACATCCGCTACATCATTTTGAAATCAGCGACTGTGATGGCTGCCTACCTCCTGGGATAGCATGGATGGGCATATATATACGATCTACGGATGGTTGAAAGTTTCCTAGCAGCGCTTGAGCTATCTGATAACTTTTATCTGTTGTACTGCGCCTAAGACCGGGGCATCCTGAACATATAAATTACCTATAATCGGTCTCGTATAGACCTAAATCCTCGCCCATTGCCATTATCTTTACACTCCTCGCAGCATAATAGCGTACAGAAGAGAAACATCGCCTATAGAAGCTGCACATCTACGCAATACTTTGGCAATACCAGCCTGGTGGTATTTCGTTTCATCTTATCTACTCAGCCGCTTGCGTGTCCCTCCCTCGAAGCGGAACTGCTCCGAGTAACGGGAGTAGTTCTTTTCCCGGCGTAAACGGCATCTACTCTTGGAGTCCGCAGTCTCTCCCAAAGTACAACATTTTCCTGGCACCCGACGAATTAGCACGGTATCGGGCGTAAGCAGCCTCTTCGTGAAAGCTGACGAATCCTTTGCCAGAGTGTTACACTCGATTGGGTCATTATTCGCCGAGTTAAAACCTTACTTACGAGATGGAACAGGGGGATGTCTTTGATATACTTCCTACGTCGGTCCGGTCGCGCATATCGGCCTTTAAATCCCTGCGCCGGTCCAATTTCCTCTCCATCACGTCCTCGCGACACCAGTTGACGGGAGGACAGGAGACCGAAAAGCTGGTGGTAACCAGCCGCCACGAAGAGAATCAGATCCTTCAGGTGCATAACACGGCCTCTGAGGTCAAGATGGAGGTGGCAAGCCAGCGCGAGGAGGAGACACAGATGGATTCGGCCATCCGGTGGAGGTACGCTGAACAGGGTAGGTTACTTGCTGCACGGTGGAACAGCATGAGTTGAGCTAATATGCCTAGCTAGGTATGAATATACAACGTATCGCGTACCTTGAGAAGGGGCAGGATCCCACCTTCTCCCGCAAATCATATATCGACGGCGTCACATACCTGCTGATGGCTCTGCCAGAAAACCTCAGCGATCAAGAGACCGCAGCTATTCGAGAGGCTCTTCCGCCGCCTATTGCGGACACGGGCCTCTCCAGTACTCAAAACGAAAGAATGGTTGGCTGGAAGCCGCCTCCTGAGAGCCGCACAGTCTTGCAACGGTGGGTTGCTGGCTGTGTAGCTATTCTCGTGGTTCTGGCACATCTGGCACTATCATACGCAACTATCGTGGCCCGCGTGGGTGCCTACTACGAGCGCAAGCACAACATCTCACAACAAATTGCATCTAAGAGTTTTATCTTTGCCACGGCCATCGGAAGGCATGGCGTCATCCTCAGCGCTAAAATATGTGCTATGAAAGATGGGCGTGTAGGAAAGGTTGTGAGCAGTATCGCGAGCTGGACCATGGAGAGCGTTTCTTATGGCATCCAAGAGGGTATCGGACAGGGAATGATGATGGTTGATACAAAGACAAAGGAGGCGTAGAGTGCATTAGATCTAAGCCTATAAAAGAAATGTTTTATAGAGACATAGTTGGTTTATAAGAGAAACTTGTAGAAAAAATACACTACCAGAAGAGTACACTCTAGAATTACGAATGCCCACAGACGCTTAGCTGGACGGTACCTTATACGGAGCTTCTACGATACAAGATTATCTTATTTACTTTACCATGACTCAGCGCCTAGAGTGAGCAATGGTCTCTAGCACGACATGTCGGGTCCATCAGACTCGAATGCAGTGAAGAATAGATAGTTATGCAGCCCGTGAGCATAACATGCCAATACAAAAATTAAGAGTACGCACTAATTTAGATCCTATACTCTCTTGCCTCCAACCAAGAGAAGACCCAGACATGGCCTCTACTGGATCGGGAACTCTGGACCCTGTCAATTTCTATCGTCATATAATAGCTACAGGAGCTCATGTGCCACCAGCGGCGGCCTTCTCAGCGGCCATCTTAGCCTCCATCTTCCTCCGCGCGGCTAATATCATCTCGTCGCGTCTGCGCTGGAGTGCCATCTGCCGTTCTTCGCGGCTCGAGCTCCACGCCTTCGTCTTCGCCCCGGACGATGCGGATTCAGGCACTGAGCTCGAACTTTTGCCGCTTCCGCTGCCTTCGTCATTTTTGAGCTTGTCCTGGAGCTTATATCGTGTTATCAAGTCTGGCTCGGCGGGGCGCAAGGGGGTCTTGGCGGCCTGCGACGTCAACGGCGGAGTTGCTGATGGCGGCGGCGGTGGCGGTTGAAACGATACTGGGGGCTAAGAGTGATATAGCGTTAGCGAAGACAATCATAATAGGGATGTCTACCGGCAAGCAGATAGAGCTAAGCTCATCGTAGGGCTGTATCGTAGGAATGAGAGGGGGAGGGGAAATCTGATAGGCTATTCGAGATTGATAAGGCGCAGTGGGATGGCCGCCACCATCGGGCTGCTGTAGTCAACTCTCACAAGTTGGGATCAATCAAATGTCATGGAGAACCTGAACCTACGGTGTCTATGCGGCCGGAGAGTATCCGCTCCGTCGTCGCCGCTATACTCCCGCCATTGCGCTGTAGCTCCCACAGAATGGTTCGGCGGTCGAATTGTGGGAACATTTGCTGTATCCTCTCGACAGCAGCCTCTCGAGCTCTTGAGCTTGCTGCGGCATCTCTAGTTCGGCCTGCCCCCGAGGACGCCGTTGGTGATGAAGGGAAGAATAGGTATCGAATTACGAGCCCGCCTAATACTAGGATTAGAACGAGTGAGGTGAGGGAGACTTGTTCGTCCGCCATAGTGGACTCGTCGTCGTTAGTGGAGCAGTCGGCGCGGTCGAGTGGCGGGTTACTTCGTGTTGTCGTGTTGTCGTTCGAACAGAAAGAAAACGGTGATCTCGATATCGCCGTCCGTGTATTGTCCTTATCCGTGTCCGCAATGGTGGTAAGTTAGGCCTGTCCCTATGCCCCCCTTTCCTCTTGCCTTCTATCTGTTAGTCGGCTGTGATTTGGCTGGATAGAATGAAAGGGTCAAGTATAGGGAACCCCAAGTACAAGCTATAAAAAAGAAAGAAAAGTTGTCGCAAAGGACTCAATACGTTTTACTTTGTAGATTGTAATGGAGGGTGGTTGAGGATGACGTTAGAAGGCCGGAGTAGGTTATGTCGCGTGGGCTGGATACATGGAATCTGGGCATATTTGGGCTAGTACAGCGAAAGTACCTAGGTACCTTAGGTACCTTAGGTAGGTACCTGTTACGTGTAGGTAGCTTACCTAAGGTAACCGTTCTATCAATTGAAGGTCGTTTGGTTTTGCTCGATAACTTTTTAATGTACATAACGCTCGCTTGCCTTTTAATTCAAAAACACTGCTTCCTTAAACATCATATCTTCTTACAATAACGTTAGTTTTTTTCTTACTTGTGGTGGCCGAAATACGGGTCAGGGGAATATGAGTAAACAACCGCTAGCTACGTGTAGCTAAGTGTCGATGTTGAAACTCCCGCCCTTATTATCTCGATATTCGGCCCGTAGAGAGGTGTTGGTGTTTATGTCCTCTATGTTACGGCATCTACTCGATCTAAGCTAGTTACTTAGTATCCAACGTACACAGATGTCGGCTTCGGTCCACCGTCCTTCTGCCGCTGCCTACTGATTAAGTATAAAGCAAGAGTATTGTGACTCAGGCATAGTCGTGACAGGCGCTAAGACCACCACTCACCATGGTTATAGTATCATGCAAGGGCTTCAGTTTCCAAGTATAGACCTTGTTTTGATCTAAGCATCACAATTTCCGCCCGACTTCAACCCGGCTTCAAACCTAAGCGGTTTTGCCCAAGGGAGATAAGTATGTGGCGATTGGCTCTGTCCGTCTCATGCTATGCTAATACTTTGGCCAACAAGGTTCAATTTTTGTGTAACTTCATGAGCTCTAGGCTCTCCTATTATAGCGCTAGCCATGGTGTGGCGATAGGAGGAGAGTCTAGCTCAGGCTCCAACACCCACGAGAAGATTTTGCTTCAGCCGAGAAGCGTTTAAGGCACTCTTTAGTAGTATGCTATTGATAGCATATTGAAGCAGACGATCGAAATTGTTCATGGGGCGGCCCTACTAAATAGTAACCCATTGTAACGCAATGGATAAGTAACACTCAACTTCCCTTGGACGGACAACATTGCAGGATTTGAACTACCCCAAACTGCCCCCCCTCCCCCTTTCCCCCCGTCTTTCATGGCCTACAGGTTTGACCATCCGTTCTACTTGTAATCGACATCATGTCTACGCCGGAGTCTGGCTCATAGTAGTCGGCAGGATATAAGCCCAGGCCTATGATTAATTATAGCCGTCTATATGAACTGCCAGTGGTATAAACTAAAATAACGGCCAGAAATGCGGATTATTAGGTCGCTATTTCCACCGCTCAGTACTCTAGAACTAGTGTCTCGAAATCGAAGGCATCAAATAATTAGGTCCTTGTTATAAGAGCAGATGCGTGCCAAACTGCGACGGCGAAGCAAAACCAAGATTACACTGTAACGTGTAGTTAAAGAGGTTTAAACTTCTCAAGAAATGAAGTTACATAACGTTGTAAGGATAATGCAGTTCACCGACCTTGAACTTGAGGGAATGGGTAAGAAGGGTCTTAAGAATCTATGTAGCGCTTATTTGCAGTGGAGAATAAGATGAAATTGTAGCGTGCGTAGTGATAACGTTGATCATCATAACTAGAGGGATCTAAATGCTCTTATATGAACCGTCATCCGTAGTACAATGCCACTGTTCTTTACGTTCTTCTAAGCGTATACATATCTAGCTCGGGTTGTACTCACCGAGGGATCAACATTCTACTTCACTACGATCGAAACGTATCAATAGAAATTCAGTGTCGGCACCCAAAGTTTAAGGATGCCTAGATTCCTAACTAATTTTTACGTACGAATATTATTTAGTGCTAGGTTCGTCAGACTTCGCGTGTTTTCCTGTTGTTGTATTATATTATCTCAGCTCTCAGAGATGCGAACTGGGCCTATTAGCGTGAAACCTTGAACGGTGCCTTCGACTCAGGATTGAGGACCGTAGGTCCTGGGAAAGACGCCTCTTGCTTGTACTACCTGCCTCGCCGCTGACCGTGGGGGCTATGCATGCGCAAGGCAGACAGTAACGCAGTACCTAACTTCCAGTCAGCCACCATTGGGTTGTCATGTACTTTTATAGCAGCGGGGTACCTAGACATATCTGCGCGGGGAAACAAATCGAAAGGAGCACGGTGATCAAGCTGGACCATCATTCATCGTTGTGATCTAGCAATCATGGCAACTTCGGACGGCCGACATAAGCAACATGACCGCTACCGATACAAGAAACCACATGAGGTTAAAGTACACTACAACTCCGATGACGAACAAGGACGACGTCAACGTCGCCGTGAGCCGCCTCATTCTTATTTTGCACGCGTCCCGTCTCCGCCTCGTCTAAATCGGAACCGGAGTACTAGCAGTGACAATCGACACAACAAGAGTGAACGTCGAGAGCCTAAATTTGAGCGTGCAGATAACATCGAGGAGACGAAATACCTGAGCCCCTCTCAGCCGTACCGACTTAAGCATAATGGTGCTAGCTCGCCAACTACAGGGTTACCTTTTCCCCCGAAAATTGTAGTTTCTGAGGATGCCAGGCGTCCTAACTCCCCATCACGACATACATATCGATCCCAAGAATGGCATGCGCCAGCAACCGACCATGTACAACAATCTCTCCAATACTCGCGCTCATCTTCGGGGAGCCTTGGCCACGACATTTACCAGTATCGGGGACTAGGCCTTTTTGAATTCAGACTCGTGCGCTTGTTCGCTAAAAGGATGTCAGCCATCAAGTGTGAGATCATACATTTCTCACTAACTGACCCGCCTCCGTACACCGGCATATCATATGCATGGGGGGATGCTGACGATAAGAGATCGATTCAAATCAGCAACTTAAATATACCCGTTGCGGTCAGTCTTTTTGGCGCTCTCGACGCCGTAAGACGAACCGATTCTGATGTCTTAATCTGGGTTGACGCATTATGTATCGATCAACAAAATCGGGACGAACGTAGCGAACAGGTCCAACTGATGACCCAGATTTACGCTAAAGCCGAAAATGTAGCAATTTGGCTAGGACCATCCACAGACAGCAGTGAGCTCGCAATAGAATTTTTACAGGAGATCTTTAGCGCAAGAGATGACGATTCGAAGAAAATTACAGCGCTTCTATCATCTTCTAACAGGCTCCGCGCTGTTGCTTCCTTATTCCAAAGGGATTATTGGAAAAGACTTTGGGTAACTCAAGAAGTGTTCAATGCGGGGGCTATAACGGTTTACTGCGGTAACTCCGCGGGGGTCCCTTGGAGCGTCTATGACACAGCAGCATGCATTTTTCAAGAACACAAGAAAGATCTAGACTCTTATTTTTCGATTAGTACAACTCCAAGGAACCATCGCCTATCCGGAATGCAACAATCCTTCAGCTACTCTCAAGCCCTTGTGTATGAGGGTCCTAATAGTCTGTGTGGTTTTGGATCGTTGGATGGGCTAGGGGAAGAATCCCTTCTCATTGTGATGCGCGCCTGTCGGCGAAAACTCACAAACGAACCTCGCGATAAAGTATACGGTATCCTCGGTGTGCTGCCAGATAGCGTACGCAAAGAGTTCCCCGTTAATTACAACAGATCAATTAAGGATATTTATACCACCGTGGTAGATTTCCTTCTTCATACGACGGGGCGAATGGATGTCGTCTGTGAATCAATACACTTTCCAAAGCGGACAAGCGGCGTCCAGTTACCTTCATGGGTGCCAGACTGGTCACAAAACCCAGAGATTACGGCTTTGGGTTATTCCTACGGATTTTGCGCTGCTGGCGAAACTCGGGGGAACTATTACCAGTTCGATGAATGTCGGAATGAACTTGAGATATCAGCAATGTTGATCGACATAGTCCAAGTCCACGGTGTGGCTGTAGGCACGCATTGCACACTCGCCGACTATCTAATGGCATTTCTACATTGGCGTGCGATACTAATGGATTCTATGTCCTCGCAAACAGACGAGTTGCGTAAAAGTATGGAAGAGAAATTCTGCAAGACGTTATGTCTCGGCCAAGTTCCTCCAAGCACCGACGACAGCTCTCGAGTTTATTCGCCGAGCGAGTGGAAGAGATTATGCTACAACGCATTTGCCGCACATTTTCATAGCCGCTTGCCTTACGTTCGCTTGGATGATGATCTTATAAAATATATAAATATTGGATTAGACGACAAGCCCAACCTGCGCCAGTTCTTACAAGATAATTTTGGGTCACGAATGATGGGTCGCTGTTTCTTTGTGACTGAAACAAACAGGATGGGGATGGGCACTGGTGCCATGTTGCCTGGCGATATCATAGTAGTACCCCGTGAGTTACCGCTGGAGTCATTTTCTTCCCTTTCCAGTAACTCCAACGCTCCCAAAAATGTCTCGAGAGCATGTTTCGCGAGCATGTTTTAAGAGCACTAGAACTCCTTAAAAGATTAATTACTGACTCCAGCGGTTACAGTCGGCTGCCGTACGCCCATAATCATCCGCAAGGCAAACCAACAGGGGCGGTTCCAATACGTTGGTGACGTATACCTAGACGGGTATATGTACGGTAAAGCTGTGGACCATCTGAATCATGGCGATAGGAAGATTGAGAAGTTTGTGCTCATCTGACTTAAGATACTAGATCTAGATCGTATCCCAGTTATGTGGCAACGTCGGGCTGATGAGGAAAAAACATTCGGTCAATCAAGCGATTACGCACCAATATCCCCGGAGCGGAGATGTTTAACTACGCGCTTGTGCACTGTTCGCTATGGTTTAGAATATTTTATACTAGATAGGTTAGGTACTCACATCCTACGCCGATACACTCAATAGCGCACGGAGGCTATGTCCCCCACGTAGTTGGCCATCTCTGTTGTAGGTACTCCTACCAGATATGAGATGACAGTAGTATCTTTCGTTTCCAAATGCTCGGCAAGAAGCCGGATAATCCTACGAATGACGGGCTTTTAATGCGTGCTCAATATTCAACTTCTCCTTTGGCTATGCCGAGTCCCTGTAAACCCATTTTTATCTCGCATTATGATTTGTCGTGGCTGAGCGACACCTCGGAACAGAATGAATGTGTTGACTTTGCTCGACTAAATCTCGTTCCGCATCACTAGCTCCTGTCTCGTTGGAGGCCTGAAAGCAATATAGCCCTTCTTCATCGCGCTAGACACGCCAGCAACGGCAATGAAAGGTGAATTCGCGTCGCCTGGAGGCAGTGTAATACCGGGGACACGGTGAAGGCGATCATGCGCAAGCACAGTGGATACGTCTTCAAAGGCAAAAATTAGAATAATCACGATAAAGTCCATTTAGGACTATTTCAGAGATTAAACTGAAAAGAACAGATACTACACTTGATCTAAGCCAAAAGGCAAAGAGAGCTGAAGAAGAAAAGAGAAGGAAGAGGGAATTCTGGCGGGAGACGCAGACTTATATATGCCAAACAGGGGTGGGGCCATTGTCAAACTCACCGCCTAAGTGGGTCTCGATTATAGGTACCCACATACTGCCTACAATTTCACCTGAGCCGTGCCGCTTTTAGTCTGAGCCTAGCTTGAGCAAGACCCGCTTTTGCATAAGCCAAAACGAACAAACTTACATAGCTTTCAATAACACGTCACGATATTACCGTAAATGTAATAAATTAAGTCAGTTGAAGTAACCGTTTTATTCTAAAACGGACCCTTAATTGTACCCCCATGTTTTTAACAATACCTATCCCACGATTTCCCACAACAGGCTTTCTACCGAAGCGGCCATGGCTCCGCTCAATCCGTATCTCGCCTACAAGCGAGACACCAGCCGCCTCATATTTTGGATCGTCAAAGCATCCAATGCCATCATCACCTCCTCGGCCACTCTACCAGATGATGCGCCCAAAACCCCAAACACGAATGGCCAGATCACTGTGTCAAGCCTCGTGTCCCTCTCGAAGCTCATCGCTAAGCACATTAATCCCATCCCATCCGCCATCTTAGCGCTATTCAATTCAGCGATACAGGCGCGAACGGCCACTTACGAGGGTTTCCAGCGGCTTGTTGCCAACAAGTCCGACCCTGAGGTCGAGCGAAGTAACGCCTCTCACAAGCATTTCATCGATGCCCTTGTCGAAGCCTTCGGGGCACTAGGAGGAGTTGCATGGGCTGAGAAATGTAGATTGGAAGGCCCTCCTCCCGACGACGATGAGGCCGACCTCGAACAGGCACTCTTCGCCAACAAATTCGCTGTCCTCAGTATTGATGGAGAAACAGTACTGGAGGATGAAGCCGCATGTGATGATGGGTCTGACCTAGAAACTCAGCAGCACCAAGCCTCTCAGAGACGTCAGCAGCAGAAGAAGTCATCCGGCAAAGGAAAGAAGGCGAAACATGGGAAGAATGCCAATAAGAAGAAGCAACGTTTGCCAGCGGCCAAGACGCAGAGCCTCGATGACGTCCCAGTGGAGAGCTACCGCATCATCCAAGATGAGGAAGGGATGATGACTGATTACCTGATGGCTGTCTATGCCCTCGTTAAGGAATGGGCTGGGCTTCGAGCCTATCTGCAGGGACTGTGGCAAGACGTAGCATACAACGGGCTCAACAGCGCCGTTGCCGGGGCCTTGTCGAACATGGCCATTAATATGATCGAGTGCTCAGCTGCCGCCATGTTTGTCGACTTTCCCGGACACGACTCTTATGAAACCGTCATGAACACCATCACCCGTGGAGACCCAGACAAAGCGCAAGGGATGTTCTTCGTGGCGCTTCACATGATAAGCCCAGATCAGGCCAGCACCAGGAAGGTCCAAGAAACTGCAGTTGACATCAAAGAGCAGTTCTTGATATATGCATACCGAGACCTCATTGACTTTGTCACCGACTTCCAGAAGACGCGAGGTGGAAAACCGACAAAGCGCATGCTTAATCAAATCGGCAATTGGGACCCCAATCTCGACCTTCGACGTGCTAACGAGACAGAGAGGCTGAAGTGGCGCCGATCCTACACCATCAACTGGCTCTACGACCTTGTCAATACCTTCTCGTCTATTGTTGTGCAGCGCAACACCATGCGAGGGGAACAGCACGCGTTGGAATCGGTGGACTGGTCTACTGCTGGCCCCTGGGATGAGCACCGGCGGCTTTTTGGGCTGAACGAGTTTGCTGGTATGGTTACGCATCTTGCTATGCAAAAGCCGGGCTCAGATATTCGCCATAAAATTCTCCCTCATCACATCTTCCAGCTGCAGTGCATTGTTGACTCATTTACCATTTCCCGTGGCTGGTCTCTCAGTGGCCTCCGAGGCCATGTCCTCAGAGCACCACCCCAGGGCTTCCGTCCACGACGAGATGTTGATCTATTCCTCGATCGAAAGAATGATCGGCCTGGCTCAGGGTTTCTCCAGGCGGTGGATATTCTCAAGCAGCTGTTCCAAAAAGATGGAATACTTCATAGCGATTTCAATCGCCATGAAGCGAGCTACGGACTGTTGGAAGCCCTCCAGTATGACTTCATCAATTGGCTCGGGGAGTCGAAGTATATGCATGGGCTCACTAACATCCCTCCATCTCGATTCTCCGCCACTAACTCCAACGGTCTTTGGGAGTATTCACCGTTCCTCTGCGGTGTTGGCCTCGAAGAAGGACTCAGGGAAGCCTATCGGTACAGCTTTGTTGTCCTTGATACACTCCCGGAACCCGTACTGTTGGTTCACCTGCACAACATGCTCGTCCAGAAAGGCTATATCGCTGAGCCAGTCGGGCTGTATGCATCGTTCCAAGAGCTATTTCCGAAGTCGTTTTTCACTGATGGTAAAGTCCCAACTTCGAACTTTGGCGAAGCTATCCAAGCGAGGGTCGTCGAATTGCCATCACGTCGCCGGAGGGCCCCACGTACCCCTGACAACCTCAAGGAACTCAGGATAAACCAGTTTTTCAAGACAAAATCATATCTCATGGCGTGTCACGGGGCGGGCTGGAATCCCGATCGCATTCCCGACAGTGATATTCCCATGCCGTCCCTGCTGGGAACTTACCGTATCAGCCAAACAAAGCACATTGCCGATCCAATTACGAGGCAGAAACGAATGGAGGACACAGATTTAGTCAACCGTGCAAGGGCTCAAGGCATCTCTGAAGAGGATTTAATGGCGTTGGCTACATTTCTCCCTCGCATAGTCAGAGGGGAGCAAACACTTCCCGAGGCTGTTCGGGAGGCGGTGGTACCGGAAGGATACACAATAGGCAATCTTTCCAAGCCAAGCAGCAAGAGCGGCATTCCTAAGTTGTCAGGCCAGGAGCTACTCAATCTACTAAAGCTGGACATTTCCAACGACATTTGCGGAGATATACCACTCTCCAGCCTAAACTATGTCTGGACCATGGCTCGATTCATGATGCTATTCCATCAGTTTGAGAGGGAGCTGGGTAAGCTCCGGAACCCATTATACGTGCAGGCGTACGAGACCGATCCATTATGGCAGAAGCAGAAGCGAGTCGGCCTTGCTTATCTCGCCCTTCATCTACAAGACGAGGAATGTTTGCATGTCATGGCGCGAGAGTTCCAGAACCCCAGGGCTGGATTTATGAATCATATTTACTGGGATGACTTGGAGTCGACGGGGGAAGAACCGAGGTCGAACAGAGGAGACGACGAATTGCCAGAGCAGTGTACCGTGATGTAGGGCCAATAATGCGGTGGTACATTGTTATTACAGGGTGTTGAGAGTGTAGCCATCGCTCAAACAGGAACATATAAATTGAATGCATAAAGATGCTGTAGAAATAAGGATGACTGCGAAATGGTGCTTAAACTATAAAAGGCAAGGAAATGGTCATGCGCAAATGCTACTAACTAACCCCTGAAATCACTTGCCAAAAGTCTCCGAATCACCTATAAAGCCAGTGCCTGGCATCTATACTCTCTTTCTATTTTCCCTTTATTTAGACACCTATAAGAACATTGGCAAGTAGCCTTAGCCCTAGGCCACTGCGCGATGCAAGACAAGTGCTCATGTTAGGCTCGTTCTCTTTTCCCTTACTAGGTGAGCGCCTCTCATTATGCAAGCGCCGTGCTTCTCAAGTTCTCGATTCGTTCCGAAAAGGCATTGGCGGACCCCGTAGGGGACCGGTCTCCTGTATGTATTCCACCACAGCTATTAGCTGTTATAACCGCCCACTTCTTGTTTATGCATATAACAACTGCTCGGATCCAGACTATGGGGTCAAACATTTTAAAAAGAAACACCAAACAGTGACTATAGCTAATATCTGCCAGGAATATTACGAAGGTATTTGATAAACCTGGATTGGCTTCATAAAAACGCCGAGCCAACATGTGAAACTTGCGCTCCCATCTCTTTAGTCTTCCTACATTCACATGCTTTCCCTGGCATGTTGCAATTCGATGTGTTTCTTTTGGTAAACTGTCCAGGCCTGCAGGGAAACAAGGTAGCAATCATAAGCCTCAACCCTTAATATCACTCCGTACTAATCTAAGCCTGTACCAGTCCGAGGTCGTACTGGTACGGGGCCTACGGCTGTACTGGTTCGAATGTCGTACCAGTCCGTGGTCCAAGCCCGTGCAGGTTAAATAATAATACAGTACAGCTCTGGTCGGTTAATAATAGTACACACTTACAGACACTTAAGAGTCACATTGGTTCGGTTGGGTCAGTCACGCTCTTGCGTAACAGGAAGATTATTGCGTCGGGGTTAAACAATAGTACTATACGGCTCTGGAATGCGGCTACGAGCGAACACCTACGTACACTCGAGGTCGTTTTTAACGAGTTTTAGTTAACTTTCGTTTCACTTATTCGTACCTCATTCGTTAAAAACGAAGGCAAAGTGCATAAAATGAAAACAAATAACACGGGTATAACAAGGTCTTATACTGTTGCCTCTGAGCTTAACCGTTTTGACGACGGTTTCCCACTGCATAAATAATACATAAATGTAGCTCCTCAGTCACCTGACTGAGGACAAGGTGAGCCGAGCCTGAGCAAAAGCGGCGAAAGCGCTAAGCCCAATTTGTCGAGCGCTACAAGATTGGTAAAACCTGGGACCTAGGTACTTATCTACATAGGTAGTGAAGATGGGAGGGGTAGTACCTACCTGAGAAGCGGGGCGGATGGGGCAGCTGTGGCTTGTGCTACCCCCTGCAACGTCTGGATTGTTTTGTTGACTTTCGCAACATCGCATTGGGCACGCGTAGCAACAGCCAGTACAGCAATTTTAGCATCACCAAACCGGGCGACCTGCGAACTTTCGCATTCGCCAGAATGAGGGTCATAGAAGTTATCATAGACGTAAGCACCTACTATCGCACTTATCAGAAATGCGACGCTAACCAAGCGCAGGGTTTTAAATCGTACGCTGTGCGGACTGTCATCTCAGGATGGTAAGTAAACAATGCCCTTATCTATCTGCGGGCGCATGGTGGGGACTGACGTCGCGTAGGGATGAAAGCTTCAATTCCATTACCGGCCTAAACGGTAGCGGGAAATCCAACATTTTGGATTCCATATGCTTCGTTCTAGGTATCACGAACATGTCGACGGTGCGGGCACAGAATCTCCAGGTACGGGCAACCTCTCAATTGTGATAGCCAACAGCTGTATACACTAGGTATTATGAAGCTGACCACTTCGCTGGATAGGACTTGATATACAAGCGCGGCCAAGCGGGCGTAACGAAAGCAAGCGTCACCATCGTCTTCGACAACAAGGATAAGCAGAAATCGCCCATCGGTTTCGAGGAGTATGCCACAATCAGCGTCACCCGGCAGATTGTATTGGGTGGGACATCAAAGTACCTGATCAATGGCCACCGCGCCCAACAACAGACCGTCCAGAACTTGTTCCAGTCTGTACAACTCAACATCAACAACCCCAACTTCCTGATTATGCAGGGCAAAATCACAAAGGTCTTGAACATGAAGTCGGTTGAGATCCTTGCCATGATTGAAGAGGCCGCAGGCACAAGAATGTTTGAGGATCGCCGAGATAAGGCTCTGAAGACTATGGCGAAGAAGGAAATGAAGCTGCAAGAGATAACGGAACTCCTACGCGAAGAGATCGAGCCCAAGCTTGAAAAGTTGCGAACCGAGAAGCGCGCATTCCTAGACTTCCAACAAACACAGAATGACCTCGAAAGGCTAACGCGGGTAGTGGTGGCACACGACTATGTCAAGTACCAGGAACGCTTAGAACAGTCAGAGGCAGACCTCGAGAAGAAGAGACAACGACAAAAAGATCTCGAAGAATCTGCCACCCGACTTAAAAGCGAGATATCCCACCTTGAACAGGATGTCAAGAGAGTAAGGGCGGAACGTGATAAAGAGCTGAAGAAAGGTGGCAGAGCCCAGGCACTAGAGGACAATGTAAAGAAATATTCAAACGAACTGGTTCGCCTAGCGACTGTGCTGGACTTGAAGAATTCTAGCAAGGGGGAGGAAGAGGAACGCAAGGTCGCTGTGCAGAAGAATGTCGCCGAATTAGAGGCGGCTCTCCAGGAGAAGACGAAAGCTTACGAAAAGATTAAGGCCAAGTACGATACAGCAAAGGAGGAGAATGAGAAGCAGGCCCAGGAAGCCGAGTCAAAAGAAGAATTACTCCAGACGCTACAAACCGGTGTCGCATCCAAGGAAGGCCAAGAAAGCGGATACCAAGGTCAATTGCAAGATGCAAGGAACCGAGTTGCAGCTGCTGCTACCGAGCAGGAACAAGCAAAAATAAAAATTGCGCATCTAGAAAAACGTGTCAAAGAAGAGGAGCCACGGGCGAAGAAGGCGAAGGAGCAAAATGCTGGCCTCCTGAACGAGCTAGAGGGGTTACGGGCACAATCGCAGAAGCTTGAGGCGCAGCTCGGTAAATTAGGCTTTGAGCCTGGGCAGGAGGAGGAAATGTACAAGAAGCAGTCATCTCTACAGCAATCCATCCGAGGTCTTCGACAGGAAGCCGATGCCCTCAAGCGCAAGGTCGCCAACATCGACTTCAGCTACGCTGACCCAACTCCTAACTTCGACCGTTCCAAGGTCAAAGGTCTAGTTGCCCAACTTTTTACCTTAGATAAGGATCACACCGAAGCAGGCACAGCTCTGGAGATCTGTGCTGGTGGTCGCCTTTATAATGTTGTCGTCGATAGTGAGGTTACAGGGACCCAACTCCTCCAAGGGGGCAAGTTACGGAAACGCGTTACTATCATCCCCTTGAACAAGATTGCAGCATTCAAAGCCTCTGCTCAAACAATTGCAACAGCCCAGAAGATTGCGCCTGGGAAGGTCGACCTCGCTTTGTCGCTTGTTGGGTATGACGAAGAGGTTTCTGCCGCTATGGAATACGTATTTGGTAACACTCTTGTTTGCCATGATGCCGAAACAGCTAAGAAGGTGACATTCGACCCTAATGTCAGGATGCGGAGCATAACACTCGAAGGTGATGCATACGATCCTTCAGGCACTCTGTCTGGTGGTAGCTCTCCTAACTCTAGCGGTGTACTGGTCACCCTACAGAAGCTAAACGATATCAATCGCCAGCTTAAGGAAACCGAGTCTTCTCTACAAGCACTCCAAGCCCAGATAATGCGTGAGAAGTCCAAACTCGACCAAGCTCGTAAGATCAAGCAGGAGCTTGATCTCAAGACGCATGAGATCAAACTAGCGGAAGAGCAGATCAGCGGCAACTCATCGTCCTCGATTATCCAAGAGGTGGAGAATATGAAGAATAATATTAGCCAATTGAAGAACGACAGTGCCGAAGCCAAGAAAAGGCAGACCGAGGCCAACGCTGATGTGAAGCGGATAGAGAAAGATATGAAGGATTTCGAGAATAATAAAGACTCAAAGCTTATTGAGCTTCAGACATCTCTTGATAAGTTGAGGGAGGCACTGACCAAAAATTCGACAGCCGTCAAAACCCTGCAGAAAGAACTACAGAACGCACAGCTGGATTCTGAACAGGTATCCTCGGATCTTGCTGCTGCTAGAGAGCAACTTGTAGAAGTTGAATTAGCCATCAAGGCACAGCAAGAGGAGATTGAGGGGCTAGCGAGGAAACAGACGAAACTGCAGGAAACTCATGATGTTGCCCAGGCTGAGCTTGACGACGAGCGCGCCAAGCTTACTGGGTTCGATGATGAGTTACACGCCTTAGAAGAGGCAACTCGATCAAAGAATACCCGTATTGCCGAGGAAAGCTTGGAAATGCAGAAGCTGGGTCACCAAGTCGACAAATTCAACAAAGAACAGCAAAATGCTGTGCAAGCTGTTGCACATATGGAGCAAGAATACGAGTGGATAGCGGACGAGCAGGACAAGTTCGGCCGTGCCGGCACGCCCTATGACTTCAAATCGCAGAATATAACCGAGTGTAAAGCAACTTTGAAGAAACTAACAGAGCGCTTCCAAGGCATGAAGAAGAAGATCAATCCCAAGGTTATGAACATGATCGACAGCGTCGAGAAGAAAGAAGTTGGGCTCAAGACAATGATGAAGACAGTCATCCGGGACAAGCGTAAGATCGAGGAGACTATTATCAGTCTCGATGATTACAAGAAAAAGGCTCTTCTGCAGACGTGGCAGAAGGTCAACAGCGATTTTGGCCAGATCTTCTCTGAGCTACTTCCTGGTGGTAGCTTTGCTAAACTCGACCCGCCAGAAGGCAAGACGATCAATGAGGGTCTGGAGGTCAAGGTCTGCTTAGGAAAAGTCTGGAAGCAGAGCTTAACCGAATTAAGTGGTGGTCAACGGTGAGTCCTTTTCTAAATATGAACCAACTCTGACACTTATACACATACTAACTCTGGCCTTAGATCTCTTGTCGCCCTCTCCCTCATTATGGCGCTCTTGCAGTTCAAACCGGCTCCTATGTATATTCTTGACGAGGTCGACGCAGCGCTCGACTTGTCTCACACCCAGAATATCGGTCGCCTCATTAAGACGCGCTTCAAGGGCTCCCAGTTCATCGTCGTCTCGCTCAAGGACGGCATGTTCCAAAATGCTAACCGCATCTTCCGTACTCGGTTCTCCGAGGGCACAAGTATGGTACAAGCATTGACAGCTGCAGACTTCAAATAAGCCTAATGCTAAAATGAGGCCGGGAATGATTGATGAATTATATGACGCGATGTATAAAGCACACCCAACTGTGTGTTGATTCGTGTAGAAGCACGATGTCGGGCTGTTGACGAAGATACGACTAAGCGCAGGTGGCGTATGTTCGCATAGGTTGTTGAATTACTGGACTTGGTATATAAATAATAGGCAGGAGTGCGGTACGGTTTCGAAAAGGGCTGTTTATATGCTGCTGTTGGCGGGCTACTGAGGCGCTGGTGATATATTTTATATGAGGACATGGTTCTACGTACCCTTTCGTACAAGCAAGATATGACACGTCCCGGTTTTGTATCTGAATCTGCTCAGTTAAATGACCTTAGTGGTTTTCACGGCCGAAGAGGAATGAATATTTATAATGGTTTGATCCTTTCTAATGCGCGACGCTTGCCCTTTCCTTGCACCTAGTTATATTTACATAATAGAGTCGGTAATAGATATACAGTTATTGCTACACAGTTATTTCACCATATAAGTGACGCAAATACGGATCCCCAACAACCCTACCGAAACTATTTTATATGGCCGTCTACGCAACAAGCGCAGCTTTAAACTTCTAGCTGCGGCATAAGTAAGTCTGTCATGCCAGAGCGCTAAAGTCAATACAAGAACAGACCTGGCGTACGCGCCAAGCCAAACTCTCCTTCATCACGCGCTCAAGGGCCAAACCTTAGCAGAAAAGGTAGCTGTTTCGAGCTCGCCGACCAAACCTTATCCAATACGCCGCGTATACCTAAATTGCAGCCCACGGTTAAGCATGTGCGCAGATGAAAACGCCTGCCGCCATAAGGATAAAAGAAGAGGAATGAATATTTAATTTTTCCTATGACGCTACCGATATTTTCTTTTCTAAATCTTCACAACTCCATCTCCTTTCAACGCCGTGATTGTGGTTCCGAGACCATGCCACTCGGGTCGATTTTATGCGGTATGACAGCCGATGCCCACCCACCGCGCAAGTAAGCTTTGCAACACCGAACGTTAAGCTATTGTATAGGCATTTATAACTTTTTATCATCCGCCGTTCATATATTTGTACACCGTAGTTTATCTCTATTTCTATATATACCTAAGTCCTTACTAAACGAGCTTGCTAGCAAGGTATTTTCTGCACTAAGGCACAACCGTCCTCACTGCTTAATGTAGAGATGCACTCCCCTTTCTTCGACGTGGACCGTCATGCCGACAGCGATCCAAGAAGAACGGCCGTCATCGGGGTCATCGTCGCCAAGCAGGCCAGAGCCGGATGTAGGATTAGAAGTAGGGGCCTCATCCACCTCGAATAGCGGCGTCAACTGCATCCCGAGGCACCCGTTTAGGGGAGCGCCTTCATCTACGTTTCGTAGCTTGCGTAGAGAGTGATCCGGCTCGCGCGGATGTCTGTCGCCTGTATATGGGTCTACGTTGGGCATTTTACACCTTGGCGTGTAGTGTCAGTTTTTCCTCAGCTTTAATAGAGATATTGTATAATGTGTCGCTTGGTACATACCTAACCGTCCGGCAGGAGATGTGGAATACAGCGTCATTATGCAATCCCGATTTTCCTGGCTTGAAACGTGCTTTGATCCAGGTTTCTTCATCATAGGCAGGGACACCAGACACTAGAGCAGAGGAGAGGGGGTTAGTTATATCAAATTGTTTCCTGATTATACAGAAAAGTCTTACAGATTATATTACCACGGAATCGCCGCACATCAAGCTCTTTGAAATCTTCATCCTTGGGAACCTCTTTACTGAACTTTTGTAGACTATTCAGGGTTATCATGTGGAGGGGGTACTAATCCCAACATTAGTCTGTTTCCAACTAGTGCACCTAGGGTAGTAGAAGTAGGTATCGTAATACTAGCAACATACCGCGTCTTGAAACCCTGTGACGGGTTGGTATCCAGCATCTTCCTTGAGGGGTGCACACCTATAGACCTCGCGTAGTCTGGAGGGATCGATGCGGAATAGGCCCAACTTATTGCTTACGCCCAGGTAAAGCATCAGCTCTCGAGGCAGTTCAGTAGACATGTTGAGCGCTGTGACGACCTCTTTCCAAATCTTAACTTCTTCGAACGTGTAGCCATTTGCCTTAATATCTACTGCAGACGGGAAGTCGATAGGAAGCAAGATTTCCTTCCCGGGTACCGCAGAGGCGCCTCCGCTAAGCTTGGCCATGATGACGGACAGGAGCCCGCGCCACCCATGCTCTTTCCACGGGAATTTCAGGATCAGGAAGGCCTCCCTGGTAGGCTTCATAGATTGTTTGCGCAGCTTCATCTCGTCGGGGAGCCAGAGATCCACCTTGACGGTAGCGAGGCGCGGGAACTGCCTCTGGGTGATGAATTCCCATCCATGCTGGCCCTTCGCCTCGTCGGCGGAGTTCACGGACACGGGGAACTGGCTCTTGAGCTGGGCAAAAGTGAACAGACGGTCGAACTCGAGGCCCTGGGGGAGTACCCGGCTGCGCGTCACCTCGATGGCGCGGCAGGACTTGACAGGGTGAATGAGCAGGCTCTGCACGATCGGCGGTTGGCCGTCTCTGGGCGCATGCTCGGCGGCGTGCTGGCTGGCGAGGGCGCTCTTGGACCTCGTCAGGCCGGCCTTGGTGTGCGTCTGCAGCAGCGCATCGCTTTTGCGGACGGGGACGGGCGGCAGAACCACGGCCACCGGGACCATGAACGCGCACACGGTGATGAAGAGCAGCACGAAGGCGCTGAAGTCTAGGTTCAGCTCGCCTAGGTCGGCCAGCACAGATTGACCCATCTCGCTGTCGAATCCAACGTGGACAATATGAACAACAGCAGCAGCAGTAGTTGGTTGTAATTGTAGTTTACGGCAATGTTGTCCTGCAGCACTGCGCGTCTACTTACTACTGCCTACCTCCCCAATTGCACCTTAAAGCGCCTACGATCTACCTATGTAGGTAGTTAGTTGCCTGGCTAGCAAGAAGCGTCGTTTTTAGTATGGGTTTCTCAGTGCATTGTAGCGTTGTCGCATGGTGGGTACACGTTGTTGAAAATTTCGAGAATATGCACTACCTAATGTAGTACATAGGTGAGAATTCGACAGTGACGTATGGTTAGTTTCATTTCTATTGAGGTATCTTTTTTCCCGCCTCCCGTTATTTTTACTTTTCTGCTCCTTCTTGCCATTGCGTGATTCGAAACATCATACTCCTGAGTACCTAAGCAGCACCTGTTTTCTCTAGAAAAACAAACCACCTTGAGACAATGGAGAAACGCATCAGGGGTTACGCCCACGTGACCAAGAGTACGCTTGTAACAGCCATACCTAGATCTAGATACCTAGATACACGGCATGGGCTAATCATTTTTGGACCGATAGTGCGGCCCAGTTGTTGTTTATATTAAGCATATTATAGTGCGGCGATAGCTAGTGCGTTTACTGTTGACCCGGTCCCGAAAAAAAGGTTCTTTCCGCTTCAATCCATTCGATACATCGGACGAACAGGACCGCGAACACGCCTAGACAACCGGGCATCCATGCTTGGATCCCAACTAGGTAGGTACACACACCAGACCTGACCAGATACAGATACGCTGCAAATCCGGTCGAATCGTCGGGACTTCGCACTGGACTGGGTAGACTAGGTAGACTAGGCAGACTGTGGGCGGCATG
Source organism: Nemania sp. FL0031 (assembly GCA_022432375.1). NCBI lineage: Eukaryota > Fungi > Ascomycota > Sordariomycetes > Xylariales > Xylariaceae > Nemania > Nemania sp. FL0031. The sequence goes on from JAJKKK010000056.1 coordinate 142,675, forward strand.
CTCAATCTGTGTACGCATACGCATATGTAGCCTGTTTACGGTGCAGTAGTGCATCCCTAGCGCTCTGTTCTAAATTTGGGGGTGGTTAGCCAGCCCGTGCTGAAGCCGACAGAGCCGCACCGATGGATACGGCGGTACCTATCTGCATCTCCACGGTAGCGCTAGTGTTAGGTAGTCGTGGGAGAATGCGCTGTAGGTAGGTACTTACTGACCTATGCGTACATGTATGTGTAGGGTCGTAGTGTAGATAGCGCAGGGACGTTCGATGCGTACTTACATGGTGTGCTTAGTATCCAATTTACCTGGGACCCAATCTACCTACGGTAATAGGCAAGGTAGTCGGAGGCTTTGTGGCCAAGACAGCTAATTAACACAGCAGCCACAGGTCTTGACATCTCGGGTCTGCTGTCGTCATCTACAGTAACATACAGCGCTGTGACCACTGTACTCCGGTGTAACCCTCTAGGTTCTCACCTCCACATCCTAACATCGAGGGCGGTCTATCAATCTGGTTAAACGGGTCAAGTCGCACAACCTATTAAAGTTGGATAGTACTACGCTATGGTATGTGAAGAGTCGTCATAATAAGAACAGCTTTTTTTCTTCAGATACTGTACCTACATATAATATTAGCTACACTATGTAGGTAGGTATTAAATAGTTAGTCCTCGTATACATAGGTACGTAGGCGCACGAGGGAAGGCCTGGAACCCAAATAGTGCCTACTTGAACATTATTTAGCATTTCCAAGTCCTTAAGTGGTATTAGTATATGCAGCTAGTTCGGCGTACACTCCCGACCGGGTAGTTAGGTTTACTTAGCAACACATCATTACGACATAATTACTACCCGTGTATCCTGTATATAGCGCCTTGGTGCAATATTAGTTTGATCGGAGATATCGGTACCACTACCTATAGGCTCAACTACTCGAGTTCTATTGCAACAAGGGTTGAGAAAAGGGTGCTGTTTATAGAAGCTGATGGTACCTAGATATATATTGCCACTCGTTACTACAATACATCCATCCATTATGGATTTATACTCATTGCCTATAACGCTGTCATATATGTAGCTGTGTAGATAGATATTTACATAGTACAATCGAATGTGTGTGCGCCTAGTCTTTTACTTGCTACGCATAGTCTTTCGATTAGTTGGCTTAGTTGGCTAGTTTGTCCATATTTTCACACAGGGCGAGGATATCCTTACGGTAGCCACCTACATGGTATATACCTACTTAGGAACTACAGATATCTCCTGTATTACGAATACGGGATCCGCGTCTAATAATTTGCGCAACTATAGATACTTATACATATATACTGCACTGGCACTAATTCTCTACTGTAAACAATAGCCTATGGTAGCTATGCAATTGTCAGTAGGTAGAAGGTAGTAGGTAGATCAGAGAGCCAAAGGCGCACGCCACGGTTGCAAGCCAGCTTCCCGCATAGCTAGGTACCCTGGGAACCTAATTTACTCACAGATTCATAGATGTATAGTATGTGTGCACCACAGAATACGGTACGTCGCACAACTTCATATAATATATTCATGCGCATGTGGAATGTTCCCTGCAGCAACATTAAACCCTTACTACACTACATGACTTGTCACCCCGGACCTTACCAAGGTACCCAAGGTCACAACCCTTCTTATTCAGACTTACATCCCTACCTGAATGATTGATAGCCTTGTCAAAAGCCTTGTCTACTTAGCGGAGAGACTTCCCAAAGGTATGTATATAATCCCAGCGTTGCGGGTTCAAACGTCGCCCGATCCGACTGTTCCCGGGACCCCTTTTTAATGGCCAAACAAGTCTTGCCTAGAAAAAAAAAATCCCACTTCTCACTTCCTACTTCCTACTTCCCGCCGCCCGCTGCCCCCAACAGGTGAAGCGCAGGATTACTGATACGAGAAACGCAGGAATATTGTAACATGACAAATGTCACATGCATATCAGAATGCAGAGGCAAGGGTTTACGATGTGTCAAGCCCGTTAACTGTCCAGTAGAGCGCCAGCAGAGCATCCAGTCTCGAGCGTAGTGTACGCTAGGGGTGTCAACGGGCTTTCAGGGCTGCGATGCGGAGTAGTGGCGCCAGGCTTGGCAAAAGGGGCGTTAACGCTATCGTGTGCTGGCCAGGCAGCTGAAAAAAGAACATATCTGCATACCTCCCAAGTACGGAGTACCTAGGGCTGTTATACCCGCCGCCGTATGTACTCGAGAGTGCAGGCAACTAACCACCTAATGGTACCACATACATCCGCCACACACATCCGCTCCCTGGGTTGCCGTGGAGTGTGATTCGGGGGACGGGCGCTTCCCGGTGGACTGGGAGTCATATCGAACAATGCATCGTACTAAGGGGTTAGGGTTGTATATGTAGTGTAGGTAGGTACTGTAGCTGTAGGTACGGTAGTAGTGTAAGCCAATGCGCTTGAGTGTGCCTGAAAGCCTCTTTCATTTGTATGATCTGCGCACGTAAATCTCGGCTTACTTCTCCGGTGATCATAGCTGTATAGTAGGTACCTAGCTGCAAGTTGGAATTACACCACAGCTAGGCGCCCCTAGGTATGTAAGGCAGGCCAAACGCCTCAACTACAGACTTATACCTACCTGCGTCACTCGAGGTAGTATTGAAGGTGCCTACATGTGGGCGGGTACGCATAAACCGTACCACGCCAGTACCTATTGAAATTATTTAACCTACCTAGCCTACTTAGATCCCTAGTGCAAGCGTGCAACTAGGGGGAGGACTATTCGAGCGAATTTGCCCCAGGATAATAACATCTCAAGCGGTCTAGTCTAGACATACATATAGACTCAGGTAGTAGGTAATAAAAAGCCCTCTCCTTGCAGCACACAGTTACCTACGAGGTACGGAGTATTAGATACTACCTACGTATTACTTGTCCCGGCGCTAGATGCTTCGGCGAGACTGTTAAGAGTGGAGTAAGTAGGCTTCTTTGGCCTTGCCTTGTTAGGTAGTATACTGCCGGTGGGTAGTGTAATACCATTTGTCTACTGTACCTACGTGCCTAACTACAGGATACCTCTACCTAGGTACCTACTTAACCTACCTGTATGCATCATGATGCAGGGAGTCATCACTACATAACGTGTGTCTATACTACATGCGAGGTGTACTACATACATATGTAAGTGTCTATGTAAGGAGCTTGGTAGATATGGCATGTGGAGAGGCGGCGTGCATATTCGCGCTGAAGTCAGGGAAGGTCAGTTTTTGACCTGTCATCTTCAGTCTACGTACGTACAGCGCTCACTCAGGACAACTACCTAGGTAGCCTACCTACAATGTACATATATCTGAGATCTATTGGGTATGCCTCTAGTCCGTATGTAGGTGACTACTTTCGCATCTACAATGCCATCATACATACTTGGGTAGGTAGATTAAAGATACCTATGTACCTTGCGTATCTCCTATGCGCACAGCGTATTTAAGTACCTCCCTATCCAGGTACCTATACAGATGTATATAGGTACGTAAATGGCACCCATGGCTGTGTGCCCCAATGTTACCTACCTTCCTCAGCCGTCGTCGGGACAAGGTCATTAATTAGTGCGCCATCTAACACGTGGTAGATAAAGGCTTGGCTTATTCAAAGTACACTACCCCAATACGCAAATACATGTCGCACGCACTCCTTGCATCGATTTCTCACGAACTACGACCCTATTTAGACAGCCATGCATAACAAGGGAGAAGACAGGGAGAGAAAGAGTCGAGGAAAAAAAAAAAAAAAAAAAAAAAAGACGCCGTGATCGTCATCTGTGATGAGGTAAATCAGATAGATTCCTGTAGGTAGGTCACCTAACTACCTATGTAGTTTCCAATTTACATAGGTACGACTTCCCTGTAAGTTTCGGCTTTTGTTGTACCCATCTTCAATACCTATCTAACCTTTCTTTTCTTTTTTTTCTCTCTCCTCATCGGACCTAGAAACCCCTGATCAAAACATGACGGCGTATCTGCTCCTGGATATATCCCTAGTTCAAACCGTCGCTGCATGGCGTTAGCTTCATCACGGATGACACCTTGGACAGCCCTTGGACTTGTTCGCTCGATCGCGGGCACGCTATTTGCTCTGCCGATCTATTATTCGTTGTCTTCCCGGCGGTCGTACATGTGCAGATGCGCAAGGGCAACCCAACGGGCAGTTTTCGGCCATGACGTCTAAGAACCCATGGCCCTAAGCAGTCTAGCGACCCGAAAATTACGTGCAATCCTCCACAACGACCACCTGTGCCCTGAGTTTCCGGGTATAGTCAAATACCCATTACGGTCCAACCACCCGGGGGAGGCTGTCTTGATCGGCCAATCAGCAGGTTTCATCCCACACAGCCCTGGAATCTCGGCATCCACACCAGAACCACACCACCTTCATCACCCTCTACATAGTATGTACTTAGACTGGCCCCCGTTGTTGACATACCTACCTATGTATGTGTGTGTGTGTGTGTGTGTTGTAGGTAGGTAGGTATTGATTTTCGCAGCTGAAGTGGTGCAGTGTAATGCCCACTCACTCACTCTCCAGTCTACCTACCTACATCCATATATACCTACCACTTACTGTAGTGAAGTTCCCCCAGGCACCAAGGCTCCTTGCTAGTCCCAAGTTGGTTGGGTCTGGCTCACCAAGTCCACATACATACATACATTATTAGTATGTATACCCATCTATATATGTACGTATGTATGTACGTATGCATGCGTGCAATATTGATGTCCATCCCGGCCATCCTCCCGAAGCTATACTACAACGTTGTATCGGATCACTCTAGCCAAGTTACTGATTCAAAAAGAACTTCTTTAGAAACCACAAATCCGTGACAATTCCCCATGCGCAGTACTTTCGCCCCAACTAACACCATCCGGGGCTAGACTCGAGACAGAGATGGTATTGGTCTTGTGCGGGTCCCTCATCCAAGCAGTCCACACAGTGTGCTTCCAACCGCCGGTCTTATACATTCTGAAGTTAAAAGTAACTTTCGTGAAGATTAGGACTACTTAGTTACGTATGGAGGCAAGGGTAGGTAGGTATCTGAGAGCTCATCGCTCGTCCGACTGCTATACGTGTACCTATCCTCAACCAACGTCAAAGCCATCTCAGACAACCTAAGCTTCTTACACACCCACCGACGAATCTGCTGAGCGCCTCTCTCCGGTTTTCTGTAGATCAAACGGCGGGTAACAACTATTCACTCTTACCACCGCCTACGCGGCGAGTGCGCTGGCTCCTCGAAGGCGCCGAGGGGCGCTCTGAGAGGTTGAACCTCCCCAGGACGATCAAATCATCCCGGCCTGTCGCTCCCTCTCGGGATTTGGTTTTGTGCAAGGGGCTGAGAATAACACCAATATACGGGATAGTTGGTAGTTGACGTAGTGTATGAGCTGAAACTTTTGAGGTCCCAAAATAGAGGATCAAATACATACCATATTGAGAGGCTTGGATGACAAGTGTTGGTGTCCTGGACTAGCCTGTCGATAATTGCTGCACCACTCCTTATAACCCCTGTCTTATTACTCTTGGCCCCCGTTGCAAACCATGCCGTCAGTATTGTCTGGGAAGTGATTACCAAAACACTGGTTAGGCCCTTGCAAGGACATAACTCGCCCGCCAATCTTAACTGCATGGGCTAACTTGGACTCTAGTCTCACAGGGTCCAAGAGTACAAACCTAGGGTAAGTCTACATCGTCTGTGAATAAACAACTCGAGACCACATTATCGTGGAAATGCCTTCCGTATGCTAGGAAGAGCGACGTTGAAACTTCACATCCAGCCTGCGTTATCTGGCTGAGCATCCTATCCTGCTACGCGGCAGATCCGGCTCATCAACCCAAAGCGATCTTGGATCGAAGGGGAAACCACTACGCTTGGCATCTTGCTCCCCCACCCGATTCTAACCAGTCTTTGGTCATTGAGCAGTTCTGGGTCTTCTATGCACAGCGTTACCAGCTTCCTAGCCAACCAGGACATAAGCTTCGGCCCGCCGGTAGATCCCACAAACTGCTTTTCTAAAGAAAGCGCAGGCTTTATGCTCTATAGGACTACCTACTCTACTATACTTTGAATATCGCAAGATCGGCCATCACACGATCCAACCCCTTCTTTGGGCTGTCAACCGTGCGACTCTCATCCACACATAGATGCCCAGCAGATAGAATATCTCTTTGTGATTCTTACACATATTCTTGAATTGCAAGCTCTCGACTATACAGTGTCTCCCAGTGTATAAATATAGAATTCGAGAGTCCCGCCTCTATCTGCCATATACCAAGACAGAGTGTAGGAACTAACCCGCCGAGCCCCGCTACACCTACAATAACGATCCCGTCAGCAGATCTTTGACAGGCTTCTCCTAATAAGAGGGCGTGTAACAGCAGGGAGGGGGCCCAATACAAGATAGACAGCGACAGTCCCACTACGTCTTCACTTGGACCAGATACTTAGTACTTGGGGTCTCAAGAACTTGTCAACTTGGGGAAGTACTTATAATACCTAGGTAGCGATAGCAGTGTGCTCAGCTACCTATAACAGGTTCTACCTATACATACTTCATTTCTCCTCCCTGTCTTTCGCGGGTCCGTTACCTAGTCCGATCTCCCATTCGAGGATTTAGTCCATTCAAAAGCGCCAGGGTGACTCGAGCCGCTGCCAAAGGCTAGGTCCAACACTCCAATTAATCTGGGGTGGTCAACCTTGCCCATATCGAGTCCATCCATTGGCCCAAACCAATTTTCGAATGGGCAGTTAACCCTTCATTGAGCCACGGATAGTCTCCTAGACGGCTCGACTCTTCCCGTCTATTCAATGCCGTCGACTCTACCACGACAGGCCTCTATACTTTCTATCATACCCATTAGATCTATCAGTCACCCGTCTTCTCAGGGATATTGCACGATTCTGTGCGCCTCGTGCAGTTCCCGTTATACCTCCCGTCATTGGCACCGCGGATAAATTAACAGCGCCCCAGAGAAAGCAGTATAACAAGTACCAAGGAGTTGTCCACGCCATATCAGCCTAGCTGAGGGTTCATGCCCGTTGTGTCGAGTGCATAGCTAACCATAGCTTCCGATGAGTGGGTTCTACCGGTTACCGTCCTCCATGGTGGAGATGGGGATCTCGCCAAATACAAGTCTTCAGGACGTCGAGGATACGCACTATCAGCCGCACGCACCCTCACAGATGGGCAACCATACCGGGCCTCTAATGAACCAGTTTCCAGGTATTGGATACTATACTGGTTTTCCTGACCCGGCCGCGTTCCCAGAACAGAAACCCCAGAGTAGCCGGAGCAAGAAGAAATCAGCCCCAGGAATAGATCACGTAAAACATCGTAGAACACGATCGGGATGCTATACTTGCAGAGGCAGGCGAGTCAAGGTCAGGGAACCCGAATCAACCCGACAAGGATGCCGTACTAACTTGGATGCAGTGTGATGAAAAACACCCCATCTGTGATCGTGAGAAACATCCTATGCTCGAATCCGTATACTTGTCACTAACTCCGTTAGGGTGTCGCAAAGGGAAGAGGGATTGCGTATATCCGGCGCCACCTACAGCCAAGGGGCTTAACAGTAGTAGTACGTCGAAAGAAACAGCATCGACCAGCCAGGAGGCGAGTCCAGAATCTTTAATAGACGATGGGGACGACATGGAAAGAGAATCAAAGCTCGAGTCTATTCGTGACGAAGAGGAGCCGATCGAGCATTCACCTCAATACTTCCAGTCGGCAAAAGGGTTGCGTCGCGAACACACAGTCTCCAACCTCAATCTAGGCAGGATGGGGAATCGGCAAAACTCCGAAACGCCATCTATAGACGGCGCCAAGAGCTCATCTCCATCCATCTCTACGAGGACTTCCGTTAGCTTCACCACTACCATCCAGACCCCCGATCCAGTACCGCAATCCAGTACAAACAACTCAGAGTGGGCTCATCTTCAAAAAGACGTACAATATTATCTCGGTTATTTTTGTGAAAACATCACCCATTTCAGCTACGGGACCCCTAACGACCCAGACGGCTTCTTCAAGTCCACCCTGCCTTCGCTCGCCGTGCAGGGGAATGATGCCCTACTCTATGCGGTAGTCGGGTTTTCGGCGTACCATGCTACACTTCGGCACCCATACGGGAAGATCGACGACTTTCTTAAGTATTATAACAAGAGTGTCACAATGCTTTTAGGCAGTATCAAGCGGGGAGATAACCAAAACCTATCAACGTTGTTAACAGTACTGCAGCTTGCTACAATAGAGGTGAGAGCCAGAATCGCAAGCATATCCTAACCATTTCTAACTCAAGTCAAGGAATATCTCGGTGACTGGGTAAACCTTTCTGGGCATCAGAAGGCCGCATTGCAGATACTCACACAACTTTATACACCCGAAACAATCACGCAACCATCTATTAGCGCGCTATTGACCTGGTATATCAGGTTCGATGTTTTCGTTGCCATGATGGGCGGCTTTGAAACTGCGTTGCCGAGAGAATGGTTCGAATGTGCCGTAAAGGGGAGCGAAAAACAGGTGGAGGACAACCCAGACGATATATCGTGGAGAATTGAGGTGCAGGCCACAACTTTACGCATGATATCGATGGATATGTCTCTCCTTTATGCGAAGAGCGCGCGAGGGGATATATCGGATGAGGTCTACGTCGAAGAGTACGATGATATCTCAGCACGATTGTCGGACTGGAAGTCCGGTCTCGATCCCATGATCACCGATTCGAGCTACCTTGTGACCGATTTTCATTACGCACAGCCTCTGACAGAAGACGACATTGTGGATCCTTACAGGTCAGGTTCCCTATACAAATTCCCCCTATTTTCGACAACGATCCTTCTATTAGAATGGCATTCGATCATTATAATGCATAAGAGCCGCCAGGAAGGATATGCGCTGGAGCAGGAGCCTTCTAAGGAGCTAAGAAACCTTGCCCTCTCAGCCTGCGAAATTTTCGAAACAGTGAGGCTCTGGCCGGAAACTCCAACAGGTGCAACAATGACAGTTCAAGCCTGTCTTGCCCTCGCATGCCTTTTCATACCCCGAGAACCAAAGTACCACATGTGGATGCGGCGGCGGTACGCGTCATTAGAAGCAGCAGGGTAAGTTGTCCTTACCAGTCTAGGGACGCGAGTTCTTCATTTTCCACCAAGGAATTTGGATATGTGTTATCCTTCGACCCGGGGAAGCGTCCGCTGACCCGGGGCACTCTGCTTCGTTTTCTATCTCCAAGGGCCGAGTTTGGGCTCATTATGATAGTTAGACTGACGGCACAATAGATACATTTTCCCTCTAACGATGCGCGTCCGAATGGCGGAGTTATTTCACGATCCGTCGTGCAACCAATGGTGGCTTCCGAACGACGAGGGTTTGTTTCCAATTCTTCGAAGCATACGGACTTTTGCCGACGCGAGCAACGGAAACCCAGTGACGCAGCAGACGGAGGCTCTTCGGGAGATAAGCGCAATCTTTTCTAACATGCGCATTGACGGTGAAGACAGTCCAAGCCCGAGCGAGCCAACCAGTTCCAATATAGCCTCTAGGAGTAAGGGCAAGAATGTTCAGGGAAGGACGTGACACAGGTGCAGACGTTACGAAATGATCTGCTCGGATCGCATCCGCCAAAGGGACACCGCTGGGCTAGTTTGGGCCAAACCTGAAGATCATAGGTAGGGCGGTGTATGCAGCCCCAGCGGATCGGACACGGCTAGAAGCGAGCCGTAGGAGAGTGGGCCGTCGAACGGTGTCTGTGGAGGCAATGAGCCGCGATGTCCCAGGTAACCGGGGTCTGAAACGTGATTTTCCATGCGGCGAGACGGTTCGGCTTGGGGCCGAGCCGTCACTGTAACTTAGATTGCGGGACGGGCCAGGGGTCGGGGATCTAGGATCATGACTTAGAACTGCCCTGTTGGGTGGGCGTGTACCTGTACCGCATAATGTGACAGAAGGTCAATGCTTCTCATGTCGGTGCACCACATCACGCATCACACATCACACATCACACATCATCCAGGCTATATACACCTGAACCACCACCCGGGTTTCGGTACCAACCCCGCTTCCTGGCCCGACGACAGACCTCAGACGAACGAGTGGCCCAGAGATGATCACAGGGGTTTCCGTCCGATCTTCTCCGCGAGCATGAGGGGAAACTGAACACGCCTCTCCTCTCCTCAGACTTCCCAATAACCTGGTATGTACCTACATATACCAACCAGAGAAGTGCTGCAGGGCTTCATGGAAATAGAAGAGAATACAAATTTCTCCATCCAATCGTATCTGGCTAAATAATGAGACTTCCTCTATGTGTAGACTAAACCCCTTCACTCCCTGCTTCACGGCCAAGACATCGCCACTGCAGCTACAGCTACGGGTAAAAATGGAGGACTAAGTTTGATCCTAAATTTGCGCATTTTGCTTGCCTACTCGCCTTGGTTTGAGGCGTTTTTGTAGGTTTGGTAGCGGTTACACGATCAATTGGCTAACTATAATGCGTCACTCTCAAGCACACTAGGTTTTCATTTTCTACCCAATATTTAGTTGCTTGGAGTTTACCAATAGGTTTTCTATTGGCACGCCAAGTCTATTAGAGCGGCTACTACCTCGCTTTGATTAAACATGAGAGCCTTAGAAATCCTGCGCACACATCCCTCGTGCATCTAATCGAGACATACTCTATCTAGGTCCAACAATACATGTCTTCCATACTCGACAGCGGATTTCAATGACAGATCACTACACAAAACTTCAAAACCTCTTTATGCATATTGAGGGGGGAGTGGCAAGAAACCTAGAGAAGTCTAGAGAATAGAGTAATCAATATGAACCTAAGTTTTACGGCAATGTGGTGGTGAGAATGTTTACAATTTATACCATTTTCATCTGCCGCCGCTATGTTACTTACATACATCGCTAGTTGGAATGTATTGAATCAATCAGCATAAACGATCTAGTCTAATTAATCAGTACGTGTTGCACCAAGATTACAATTACTATCCCTAAATAAAAATCAAGAGTAAATCAATTTTGGAAACTGTATGGAATTGCCACAAGGCCTACACAGCATTTAGAGAGAGAGGGTTGAGGAGCCTCACGTGACAACAAGAGTCTATCAACTACTATATAGTGAAGGGTCCTGACAGGAATCATTAACATAGACTAATAAATAGATAATTTTTAGTACATAGTTCCTGTTAGAATGGATCGAAGCAATGTTGGCATCTTTTTATTCTCACAACACGTACTATCCCTCAAATAAATTGTTATCCAAAGGAAGAGGAAATAATGCATATGCTTAACGTCGCTTCAAAAGCGGTAGGTTTATATTCCCGATGTTGCTTTGATCAAAGTGTCAGAATAATGTGCTCAATCTTGCTTAATGGCGCTAGGTAGAATAATGTGCTCATTCTACCCCGGTACCCTGCCGTATAAACTTGCATTTCGTATGGAGACGTGGGTCTATCCTCCTTTTTAATATTGGTTCCGCGCTCGTAAGATGTAAGTGACCTACTCAATATCCAACCTCAGGGGTTAATTCTCCCTTACAGGCTTCACCGCATTGGAACTTGGAAGCCTATACCTCCGAGCAGGGCCGGAGGTTTGATGAGTAGTTGCAATCATCGTGGCCACAACATGCATGGGTTCGTACAGCCCTAGCTGATCAACGTGCTCCTATGCTGCCTATTATGTTTTCTTGGTCTGTTAATGGGCTGGTGATGGGGTAGTATAAAGGCAAGTATTCATGATATCGGTGACTCTGGTCTTGGGGGAACTGTTAACGATATCAAGTCTTCCATGATTACTACAAGCTTAGAGGAAACTGGCCTCCATTATCCAAGATGCAACTTCTCAATGTATTTTTACCACTGTTTATAGGAGTCTGTAGTGGACTACACAATCGTGAGGCCCTTAACAAGGCTGTCCCACCTAGCCAGGATCCATGGTACACAGCACCGCCAGACTTCGAATCTGCCTCGCCGGGAACAATACTCCGTATCCGGCCTGACCCAAGCAATATCACTGAAATCGTAGCAGCTTCGGCAGCTTATAACATCCTGTACCGATCAACAGACACGCGCTACCGGCCTTCATGGGCTGTGACGACGTTTCTCGTGCCCAAGGATCCCTTGGAAACTAGGAGTTCTAGTGACGGCGATGTTGGCGATGGTAAGCCGGCATTGTTGTCTTTTCAAATTCCTTACAATTCCGCGAGCGTCGATAGTAGCCCGAGTTATCTCCTGGCTACGAATTTTGGGTTAAACAGCCTAGGGGTCGTACCCCTTTCGTCTTATGCTAGCGAGGCGCTGAGTCGTGGCTGGTATGGTGAGTTTCCTTCAAGTTTCATTCCGCGACGATGTGTCTGAAGTGGCCTCTTACTACAAATCTATTGTCGCTTATCAAGTTCGGCATTTCTTGCCACGGATAATCAAATCCGCCTATATCCGTCCGATATCTAGTTCCTGCACAGATCAATTTCTCCCCAAGCGGCTGTTTAGACATATGTTTATGAATATATATACCTGGAACTATGACTAACTTGACAAAACAAAAGTGGTCGTTCCAGACTTTGAAGGCCCGACGGCATCCTTTGGTGCCGGTCCGCAAGAAGGCCACGCAGTTCTAGACGGTATCCGCGCTGCACTATCTTCGGATGAATTACACGACAACCGCGAGAATACTCGCTACGCTATGTGGGGATACTCAGGAGGCGCAATAGCAAGCACATTCGCAGCTGAATTGCAGGCCTCATATGCATCTGAGTTGAGCTTCGCCGGCGCTGCTGTCGGAGGCATAGTCCCAGATCTCACCGAGGTCTTCAGGAAGCCGATCAGTAACGTTTCTGCCGCAATCCCTGCGGGATTACTGGGTGGTAAGTATCCAAGTATAGTTCATACCATTCTCTATAACCTAGCCCGGACAGTCAATGAGGGTTCCGTAGCTTGGAGTCACAAAGCGAGCTTTGCTAACCTCTCTCCCTGCCGCGTGATAGTGACGGCGCAGTACCCGTCTGCGCGCGAATTTCTCATTAGCCAGCTGAAGACCTCGGGCCCGTATAACGCAACCGGGTTCCTGAAAGCGCTCAACTTTACCGCTGTACAATCTCAGGAATACTACGGCCTCCAGAACATAAGCGAGTATTTCGTAAACGGACTCGAGGCGCTTTACAACGCACCTGAGCTCATTCGGGTCTTTGGGGATAATGAGTTCGAGGGTTACCACGGTATCCCACAGATGCCCTTGTTCGTATATAAGGCGATCCACGATGACTGTAGGTGCCTTTTTCTTGCTTCTATCTATTAATTGTATCTTCTATCTGCTTTTAGTTAGCTATTCCCTATCTTATACGCATGTGTGTGGGAAAGGCATAAGGGGAGGTTGATCGAGCAAAGATCCATGAATAATCAGAGATCAACAAAGACTAAAAGATACTGACTTTCCATCCTTCCCCCACGCTTTAGCTAACGGTATCGCCTCTTCCGATGATCTCATATCTCATTATTGCAAAGTTGGCGTCAACATACTATATCATCGGAACACAATCGGCGGACACTCCGATGAGTTTATCAACGGCGTGCCACGGGCTTTCGAATTCCTGTCCGCTGTGCTCGACGGGACTTACGCGAACAAGTATAACACCACTGGCTGTACCTGGGTTGACGTAACTGTCAACGTTACAGCTCCGACTGCCGGCGAGCCCTGAGGCTAGTCAAGCACACATGAGATTGAAGTATAGCTGTTGGAGTTGTGAGGGCTAGCTGAACAAGGAGATCCTAGGACAGATAATGGATATCACAACTAAATAAGAGAGTGCTATAAGAGGAAGCTAGTATATCTTGATTATAGGCTTCTTCGAGATTAGGAAGATAGCCAAAAGAAGTGTGATTTCCTAGTCGACTGCCAAAGGTTAGTGATATGTGTTGATAGAGAGAGCTTGTTCTGTCTCTGCGTGGACTACCTAATCTCTACTGCTTCTGTCGCTATTATGGCATATAACGAACAAGAGGGGTTTCAGGATTGCGCATTATTCTATTTTTCGGTCTAGAATCGTTTCCCCCTCTCTTCGCCTTCGTCCTACCCCTATCGGTGAATACGGCCTTTCAAGTTTTCGGGCTTAACTATTCACGCTTTATACTGAGTAGTCTATTAAATAGTCCTGTGAGATCATAATGGATATCATGTAATTAGAGCACTAGAGAACACGAGAATGAAGAAGCTAGTAACGGTTATCATAAGCTTCGTTCGCACAGAGGTATCTAGTATATCGGCTGACTGTTCCTCATCAGTCTCCGATTATATCAATAATGTACACAAAAACCCAAGCCTTTATTATAGGCGCATGGGGACAAGCCGTCATATTAACTCCGAATTACCTACCCCCATGTTTACTCGGTAGTTACTCGTTAGCTTTTCGACGCCGACCCAGACCCTGACGTGGACTTCTAGATATCCTCATGCGTCGCATCTGGCGTCCAACTGTTCTGGCCTGTCGAATGACTTCATCCACATCTGACAGGCTCTCATTGTCTTCTTCCAACCGCTCGAGACGAGTTACGGGATCCTATCCCGTGCTCGGGTTCTCGCTAGTCGACTTTTCTTCGTCTTTCTCGGGACCTGGTTCTACAGTCTCTTGAGAGGTTTCAGCTGCAGTGGATAGCGGAGTTTCACTGGATGGGTCGATAGTCTCTTGCTTATCATCCTTGTCCGTAGGAGGCTGTGATTCTTCGGCTATATGTTCGCTGGGTTCTGGAGATATTTCCTGGCTAAGTAATGGCATATCCTGGACGTCTTCGCTCTCCCCTTGTGTACTTCCTGGTTCCTCGCTAGTCGTCTGTGCTTGCGCATGATCTTGATTGATGTCACTTTCGGAGGATTCAGTCGCTTGAGTATCCGTGGGCGTGGGCTCCTGAATCATGGCACCCTCAACGATAACGGGTACTTCCACCTCTGATTCTTCCTCAACGATGCTGGGTGCTGATATGTGCATGGCTTTTAGCTTGTGGGTGACTTCAGAATGCTCGTCTTCGCCCTCTTCGATGACTGTCGTGACGGCACTACCGGTCGATGGCCTGCTCGAATGCCTGGCGGTATTGCTTCTACGTGCAACTAGACTATTCCGATCATCGTCGTGATCGAAGCTATCACTGTGGTGTGAAGGTGGCTTGGCAATAGACGTGACCGTATGCCGCTTGTCCTCCGTGTTGGGTGCCTCCGACTCTAAACCCTCGGCCTCGGGAGGGAGCTTGTAGTTCTCCGCTGGTAGGAGGTCATACATGTCGCAAACGGTCTTGAAAAATGCATACAGGCCGCTTTGCGACTCAACAGACCAGAACACGCCTCGATGCTGAAACCAAGCATGCGCAAATATCCTATGAAGCCGCCTGAACACGTTAATCAAGTTCTTCAACACGGCGCTCTTGTCGTGACCCTCTGACACGAGGACGAATCGGCTGGGGAATATCTTGGGGTTGGTGACGACATTGGCTGCCCAGTCGAGGGTGTGGCAGCAGTAATCAATGGCGCAGCAGCTCTTGGGCTGGTCGTGTACGGCGCATAGAAACTGCCATTCGGAAGCGCGCATCTCGGGGCACGTGGCGGATGAGCACGGCGGGTTGTCGAAGAGGAAGCCGATGATTAGGTTGTTGCACTGGGCGATGAGAAACCGACAGAGCTCGTATAGCCACAGTGTCCGATCGATACCGGGGGGAGGCTGGGTGAGCTGGGCGGCTGCTGCGCGCGTTATGGCCGTCGTGTTGGAGGCAGTGTGGTGGTAGTGCAGAGCAGCGAGGTGTTCCTGAAGTTGGAAGGCCGAGTCGAGCTGCGGAGGGTAAGAATGGTCAATATTGCAGGCCTGCATCATGGGCGCGGCGCCACTGCTCTCGCTCTCGGCGAAAGGCTAGAAGAAGCGAAAGGCGATAGACATGGGACATGGATAGGTCTATAATAGATAGGTACCTACCTCGTTCAAGGGCACCAGCGGCGGACCCGCGGCCATGTCCTCCGATTTGGTTCCCGGGTGGATGCGCCGTTTCGCGTTCGCATCGTTGATTGTCTGCTCCATCTGTTGTGCCTGGCGACTCGCCGTGGCACTCAAAGCCGGTGATTTCGGTCCAAGCTGGATCTCGGCTGGTGGTGGTGGACTGGGCAGTCGAGGTGATCCTTGTGTTAGAGACATGGCTCTATGTTGGGTGCAGAGGAGGCCAAGTGACCCCTCTGTTTGCTTTATGGCCGATGATTCTAGTTGCTGATACCGTCGTCGTCGTCGTCGTCGTCGTTTTGTTTTGGTTTGGAGGGGTTGGACACAAGCGCAAGTGACACAACACGACACAGGCCAAAAGCTTCTGGAGTGGTGGTACGCGTAGGTATTTTGCCTAGGCTCACACCTACCTTAGGTAGTGCCCCTGCATTATACCCTTTATTTTGATATATCACTTATAGGAATATACTTCAATAAATACATATGTAGGTATCTATTTACGTCATCTAGAAGGTGTTTACCTACATAGGAACAATTGATGCTTCTATATTTATAGCCAACGCCTGCTGGTCAGATATTGTGACAAGTTGAACTAAAATCTCCTACTGCTTAGGACTTAATGTCGCCGTACTAAGCACTACAGAAACGCCGTGCGTCAACAAGCAGAGAAACATCATTCCAACCCCGCAACGATTCACCATGACAATAGAAGATGAAGATGCCCCTCCAGAGCTCGTCCAAGCGGGGCCCGGTGTTGGTGACGACAAGCTAATCAAGGTCCCAATAACCATTGTCACCGGTAAGTCCTGGGAACGAGTATTGAAATGTCCCGTTGTACCGTTGTATTGTATGCTCACATCGTGACTAGGGTATTTGGGTGCTGGGAAGACCACCCTTCTGAACTATATTTTGACAGCCCGCCATGGCAAGAAAATTGCCGTTATTATGAACGAGTTCGGTGATTGTACAGATACTCAGATTGCTAGGCTGAAATCCTGTGTGCTGATCCCCTATAGCTATCGATATTGAAAAGTCTCTCACCGTAAACAAAGGCGGCGAGCAAGTCGAAGAATGGCTGGAAGTAGGCAATGGCTGTATCTGCTGTTCCGTAAAGTATCAACTCTTGCCCCAACGTGTCGCGGAGCAAAGGCTGATGTTCTCCAAGAGACTCTGGGGTCAACGCGATCGAATCATTGATGGAAAAGAAGGGCGCATTCGACTACATTCTTCTAGAGACTACTGGACTTGCAGATCCTGGCAACCTTGCACCCTTATTCTGGGTTGACGAAGGTCTAGGCAGCACTATATACCTTGACGGTATTGTGACCTTGGTTGATGCCAAGAACATCTTACGAAGCTTGGATGACCCAGCTGGGAAAGTTGACGGCCATGAAGACCACGATAACCATGGCCCCTTGATGACGACGGCCCATGTGCAGATTTCCCACGCAGATGTGGTCGTCATTAACAAAGCCGATCTGGTCACTGCTGAAGAACTCGAAAACGTTAGAGCCCGGATACGGGCTATTAATGGCCTCGCGAAGATCCACGTGACCGAACAAAGCAAGGTACCTCAGTTAGAAGGCGTTTTGCTAGATTTGCATGCCTACGACCAAGTCGAGACATTGGATGCTACAGAGAAGGGACATAGTCATCTCGACCCTGTTCGTGACGAACCCCAGATCCCTCCTAGAAATGAAACATACTAATCGGTTTAGACAATTTCCACAGTATCGTTTAGCATTCCGTTTCTGGAGCCAGGTCGACTCCAGGAGATAGATGGCTGGCTTAGGTCCGTCCTCTGGGAAAGTGAAGTTCCAGGTACTTCAGCAGAGCAAACTAAATTTGAGATACATCGACTTAAAGCACGCCTGATATTCCGCGATGGCGATACAAAAATAGTCCAAGGGGTCCGGGAGATTTTTGAGATTGTAGACGGAGAAAAGCTGGGTTTGAACGTCAATACCAGTTCGGAAGCAGGGAAGATCGTATTGATCGGCCGGGGTATACACAACGTCAACTTTGAGCAGAGCTTCCTCGATAGGATAAATAATAAACATATGTGAATGCTAATAAAACTTCACTATACAATGTTGTTCTCTGACGCTGGCGCTATCTGTGTCCGAGAAATGGCTGCTCATCGTAATAGTTTGGGGCATTATTCGCTTTACACGTAGATGATCGGAATTCCCCATTGTAGACTGTAGTCGAGACCATGTGGATGCCTTTGTGCTACCTGTCAAAGTTTCCGACGGACTTCTTTAATCAGGTACTTCGACAAGAGGCGCTGTGCTAGTGAAGCTCGAATAAGGAACAAACAAATGAATAACAATTCTATGAAGGGTCTCCGTGCCTAAAGGCTAACTGGACAAACAAGTTCAAACAGAGAAAGGGTTAACTTCTGCAGACAATAAGATAGAACACATAGACAAAGGCGTGTTGTGTTTCAATGCCCCCGAATCTGCCTATAAGTGTGTGCTGTTTTGAACGTAATAGAGTTTGTGAATTTAGTTCTCCAGCACTAACTAATCGAATGTCACCACGATTAGTTTATAATTAGGAAAAATGGAAGCAATTTACCGGAATACACTGAGCTCGCGGCCTATAAGGGAACCGAATTATTTCGAAGCGCCACCGATGGAGAAGAAGCGGAATAAGGACAGAAAGACGAAACCTGTCCGCACACCGCAGGAAGGTAAATATTGCGAGGCCCATAAGCCCCGGCTGTACATGGACCATTTTTGTAACGAGTGCGAACACGACATTTCTGGATTGTATGACCATTATTGTCCCTGTAGTCATGACAGTGCGAGGCACATGGACCACACGTGTCCTTGCGAACATCAAGTCGAGGGAATTATTGATCATTGGTGTCCCTGCCCACACACGCTTAGTCGAGGTTTTATTAATGATGAGCTGTTAGATGAGATAGACACAGCAGCTCGAACCCGGGTAGCAGGGGCCTCAGAGCCGGCGTCAATTTGTTGAAGAGCGATAAAAGGCATAGGGAGCTGGTTGGGGGTCCGTATACAAAACTCGTTTACAATAACTTTCAAATCTATAGTAAATGATATTAAAACACTTAAGGACTTATTTTGCACTAATAATGCAGCTATAAAAATGACACATGCTGGTTGAGAGGTATTCTGCGGGGGTGGGTCAGGAATAAATATCTAAGTACATAGGTACCTAGGTAGCGAGGTAGGTACGTCTAGGAGGTATCTACAGCTGTGGATGTTTCACACTAGATAGGTAGTACTACTGTGCAGAGGTACCTACCTTACGTAGGCCGGGTCGGGTGCTATTTACAGAGGGCAAGGCTGACTATCAGATGCTGACAGGTGATTGGCTTCAGGCTCACAATTGGTGGATCCCATGACCCAATTAACGAATCAAGCTGGGAGTGCCGTGAGAGAGCATACCACAATTCAAACTTAAGTCAAGACCAAACCCGACAACACTCGTGTCCTTCCTTGCGCATCATTGACCTAAAACCCTCCCCTCCACGAGACGACGATCGGAAGCGTATCGACACTGGATTGTGTCCCTCTACTTAGGATCTAAACCATGAATCGACCAGGTAGTGCTGTCCCGACTCCTTTGCTCTGTCTCTGCCTCACGTAAACACTTGTTTGCCGCTCGATCCCGAATTTCCATCGCGCGCTTGCTGCGACGACCATCCTATCACCTTGAGCCGACTCTCGCTGTTCTTGCGACCCATGCGATCCTAATAGTACCTGCCTGGCTGTAGATGGAGGCGTAGAAAGACTCTCTGTGTGAGGCTCGATCTGGCCTGATCTCAGCCTCGCCGCAAGCTGAAGCTATCTGAAGACCGTAGAGGAGGGGTTGTCGGCCCTGCCGCGCCGGGCCTTTGGCAGAAGCGCTTCGTGAATGCCTGCGTCTACTGCATGCTCGTTCTATACCACTTCTGCGCACTTATGTTTGCAAGCTTGGCTAATACTGGACATGGTCAGGAGCGGTGCCGCAAACCTTGAGAGGGATGCCAACTGGTTTCGGAAGCCAACAGCAACCCCAGCAACCTGGCAGGGCGGGATCAAATCGATTACCCAATGGTAAAATAGGTACGGCGGTCGAATTAAATACGAAGAATTTACACGTCTAGATGCTGATCTGGTATTTGTGTGCAAAGCAAACAATGCAGGCGGATGGGCATTTGGCGGAAATGTGCCCATGGGTAATGCTGCTAGTAGTCTTCAGAATTCCTCAAGGCAGCTAGGTGGAAACCTCAGCTTTGCGCAGAGCCTGGGTGCCTCGCAACCAGCAACGTCGCTGGACCTCTCGTAGGTATTTCTCTTAATTTTGATTTGTTCACCTGGCACACTCTACCGCGCCCTACCACAATCGCACCTGTTGTATTGCCTACTTGCCTTTGGTGACCTTCCTCCCACTCTATTCACGTAGCCCTTGAGTTACTGCTTTTCCCTAATCCCATTGGTGTGCCAACAGTCCCAATCTCACTTTATTCCACTGTTTCACGTATCATGTCTGATTATCTGCCACCTTCACCTTCCCTGCCTGCGGTTGCAGATTCTCTTCTATCCACTACTATCAAGCCTCGCAAGTCCGGGCTTGTCCGCAAGCTACACTTGCAGTCTTCTGGTCCTTTCTCTATGGCGATGCATTTTCCACAAGCTACCTCCTCTTCTGAGACTAAGCAGAACCTTTTTTCTTGGAATTTCAACGAGGATCACAAGATGGCCCCTCCCCAAGACTCAGAGGAATCCCAAAACAACAAGGCTCTCTACAAAAGCGAAGCCCAGTCCGCAGATCCTCTGCCACCTGGGTTACCATATGCTTCCGTATTGAGACGGTAAATTGTGACGATTCTTTGCATTTCAATTCCTCTTACTCACTCACTTCACTCTATCTCCGTCTCCGTCTCTTGTATCGTTTACTTCGACATTGGACATCATTACTTCCCATTCTGTCACGCAAGGTTGCTAATCTTCTTGCAGCGAATTCCCTTCACTATCCAACAACTCTCAGCTTTCCAGTGGTAATCCGTCTTCGCTATGGGCTGGAGGCTCAAGACCGATGGGTGGCACTATTCAGAGAAACCAATCTAACCCCCACTCGCAACAAAGCCAGCAGGATGATTTCTTCTCTTCATCCTCGCGCATGAATACAAACCAGAGCGCCTTTCGGTTTGGTAACCAGACAAGCATGCCGCAATCATCTCAACCCCAGCCGAGTAGTATTGACGACTTCCCTCCGCTCAACAACAGCCTGAGAAATGGTGATGGAGAGCTTGGCCAGAGTGGGTCCTCTTTGATGTCAACATTGGGCTTCGGTGCTCAAGGCAACACCGTAAGTGGCTCACTGCAGGGAGCACGTGTAGGCAATGGTCTTCTGAATGCTCTCTCTGCGAATTCGCGGACGACAGATGTTCGCTCACCGGATGGGGCAACAGCGCTTGGTATGCCTATCCTCGCTCCATGTTTCCCGATGGATACTTATCTTGTTTTCTAGATCTTTCTCGCCCTCAGGATATGAGAAATAGTAGCGATGAATCTCGCCAGAAGCCACCCGGATTTCGCGATGATGCACTATCTTCTCAGTCCCCTAAAGACCCCGCGCAACCCTCGGAAGGTCGAAATCCTCTAGGAGCGATTGGCACCAACGAGGCGCAATCTAATAAGAATAAGGAGAGTGAGGATGTACAATCGCCTGCAGTCCGCGATCCCTTAGCAGGCATGGCCGAGATCGACAAATGGGGCATTAAAGGCCTGCGTACTTTAATGAACAATTATCCCGACTATGCTGCCTGTATTACAGGAATGGACCCCAACACCTTTGGACTCGATCTTTCATCGCCTGCGTGAGTATTTTGTACTTTAAGAGCACGCTATGCTTACCCCCGCGTGATACTAACCTTTCCGTTTTTAAAAATAGACCGATTTCTACACAAATCTGGTCGCCATTCACTGACACCCCGCCGCGCCCGCCGATCCCGGACTTTCGTTTACCAGATTGCTATAAAGTGAACAATGTGCAACCTTTGCGCAACAAGATTTCTAATTTCAATGAGGAGACTTTAATGTGGATCTTTTATAGCTGTCCTGGGGACTACCAGCAGCAACTTGCGGCCGAGCAACTGTGAGAATCTCTTTGCCTGTTACTTTCTAATGTGTTACTGATCCGATATAGCTACCAACGGCAGTGGAGATGGCATAAGAAGCTAAAGCTATGGTTGACCAAAGACGAGATCATGCACCCCCGGATCTTGAGTACTCAACATGAGGAAGGTTATTATATTGTGTGGAGCACTGAGGACTGGCGCAAGGAGAGGGTAAGTCGCTAGTCTCGGGAATTATTTAGGGTGGTTGCTGACCTATACCAGCGGCAACTGACGTTGCATTATGCGGATCTCGAGACCAATCATACAGGTCTGTAAGGGAGATATGCAGCTCGATGCAACTGCGAACTACGTACGAATCGACACGCGATCGATCTGGTGATTTTGTAGGAGTATCAAACAAGGGAAACGGATGGTCTGTCATGGCCCGGAGTGGCCTTCTGAGGGCTGCAAAAGTTGCGGCTTTCCTATGCTAGAGCGTGGCAGCTCTGCTTTGTGGCGTTTGATGCCTTCGTCTAGTGATTAGGAAGAGCGGCTTAATCGGCTGTTCTAGGAGGTTGATGATGTCTTTGGACAATAAATAATATACCTGGGCCTACCTTTAATCTTGTGGACACCTCATTGAGAACTGCGATTGACGTTGGTTTTCAACGTGCTAACATATTTACGTAGTGATGATTTCCTATCGGTAGAAAGGGTTATTTTGTAGAGCCCACCTAAAGTGGCTAGATGCTTTTAGAATAGATTCCCGAGACCCTAATGTAGGTACCTACTATCTAAACTCCCCCTCTTACACAGATGGATTAGGTAAGTATTTCTCTTGTAGGTAGTTTAGGTAGACACCTAAGGCACAGATTTACTTATCCGTATCCCTAACTACTATGTACCTACCTAGGTATGTAAGGTTGAGGATATATGTACCTATACCATTATTAGGTAATTATGATTATAAGTATTGAAGCATACATGTAGGCGGGTATTTCTCTACATGACGAAACATTAACTACATATGTATGTAAAATGGAAATGTCGATGGGTACCTTATCTAATAGGTTATGTACCCACCTAGGTAGGTGGGTAGGTAGGTATGCGCCTCTGTTCTTTGTGGAGCCTCCAAACTTGGACTGGCTCGAGCTTTGTGTTTACAACATGTGGGCATTCGGCCAATCAGATTGCCGAATCTCGCTCTTCCCAAGTAGCGCCCGCCCACCACACTGTATTACTTAAGTACCTACACCAAACCCCGTCCCTCACGTCGTTCAATTGCTTAACCTCTCCTCTCTTGCTGGTGAACAACTTTGACTTTTCGACTATTTTTCTGTGCTTATTGTCGATATATACAATTTGGGCCATGATTAACTAATTGGCGGTCTACCTCTCACCTCCCACGCCGTCTTTTTTGCTCCCGGATAACGCGTC
Source organism: Nemania sp. FL0031 (assembly GCA_022432375.1). Lineage (NCBI taxonomy): Eukaryota > Fungi > Ascomycota > Sordariomycetes > Xylariales > Xylariaceae > Nemania > Nemania sp. FL0031. Next base: position 166,203 of record JAJKKK010000056.1, read on the forward strand.
TCAAAAAACAGACCCGACGCGTCCCTGGGGCTATCGTCGGGGCCGGTCTATCGCACAATGGCCGGACGAACACGAATGCAAGTTGGCTCAGGGCCATGGATTGCGGAGGAGCGGTCATCCGCGACGCAGATTGCGCAGTCAGAGGTTGAGGAGTTTACGTTCTCTGTCCAGAACGACCTTGAATGGCTGAACGAACACATGGCCGAGGTGTTTAGCGAGAACCAGATGTAAGCAGACTGCGCCCTGTGCTGACATCTACACGCTGCTAACTGGGAACCAGAAACGTTGCCGAGATATTCAAAACACCGGGAAGGTTACGAGGCAAGACTCCCCGAACGATTAGAAAGGGAGTTTTGGGAGAGAACCGTGTGGTAGGTGCTTGGCAAAACTTAAAAAATGCTGGCCTCCCAGGCGCGTCAAGTTTACTAATTGCTACTAGCCCCTCTCGAACCTCTTCTCCTCAACCCCTAAAGGCGGACCGAATCCCTTTACTAGAGCGAATCTTGGCAAATCCAACACGCCTCGAGTTAAGATAGCGGTTGACCCCCAACCTTCTCCGCCCAAAGCTGCCAACCCCTCAAGCCCCCTCAAGCAGATTTCCTCTGCACAGCCCATATTACCAGCAAAGCCCGTCTCCATGGTAGATTCTGGATACCATGGGAGCCAGTCTCAAGATGCCATGGTACTAGACGATCCTGTGGTCCTGGACGAAGCTACACAGCCATTCAGTCCCCAAGGCATCACGCACGCGGACCGCGTTGCATTTTTAGTGTCGCCTACGCTTAAAGACCCGAAGAGCCCTGCACATCCATCGTCGGATCTAGCCCAGGAAACTGGCGCCGGCGATGCGTCTACCCAGTATTTTACTGCTTATCTAGGGGCTGGCGGATCGGCTACTAAGAGACACATGCATCATGAATCTACGACACCAGTAGGCTCGCCTGACTTGCCTCCTTTGTCAAATACGGAGAAAAGCCCATCGCCTGTGAAGATTGCTGACAGTAGCCATACACCGTCTGCTGAGCCCCCCGAGGTGGACCCTGATGTGATGGGGACGGCTCTAGACGAAGTCTCGCGGTCGCCATCTGACGGCTCAAGCCCGATTCGACCTATTGTTAGGAAGAGTAGTCTTAATTTTGCTTCTTTACCTGCACGAGAACCTATTACCCATAAAAGCATTGGCAATCGGATTTCAAGGACAAGCCACCTCGAGCAGAACCGGGTGAGCCAATACCGTCCTACAGGGGGTAGGAGCCTTGGCCACACGAGGCAGGATGCAACAGATGACGAGGACGATGAGAATGACGATATGGACATTGATAACCCGCCGGTTTCTACAAAGCCGCAACTGGAAGCCGAAGTAGATAATGCAGCTCTGCATAACAAGACATATACACAACGACTTCAAGATCAAATCACTAAGCTAGGAAAGACCCAGCCTAATGTTCAACAAACGTCAAAGGGGATGGCAGATTCCAATTCGTCACCAGTCATGGATGCCCCCCCACAGCCTACTCCGTCTAAGCAAGCAGCGCCGCCAAAGAAGACGACCACGACACCTGGCGCATTTCCTGAAGAAGACGATGATTGGATTGAGCCACTTGGAACTCCTGATGACGCTTCAAACTTCAAGAGCCCTAGGCCTGGCCTCACAAAGAGTTACACAGCAGATATCATGGAAGGTGTTACAAGTAAAAGTGCTCTCGGCAGTCATGATTTCGCGTTGCCAACGACACGCCCACAAACTGGCCGTGCCGGGTCTTCCCAATTCTCGCCGGCCCCCGCACGGACTGCCAATGCCTTTGGACATCACAAATCGGTCTCGGTCCCTGTTTTTCCCGTCATTAACCATGAGCACGATGATGGGAAAGGTCTCACGAAGGTAATCTCGGCTTCGAATGTAGCACTTGCGACGGTATTGGAAGATGGGCAACCTGTAACTCCTAAATCACCATCACGTGGATTCAATAATAGCCCTCTGAAGCAGGTTAAAAACAAGCTGTCTTCTATCCTGAAGAGCTCTAGGGGACTCTTGGCTAGCAGTGCAGCGATTAGCGCGGAAGGCAAATCTTCACTCCTTTCTCCATCCACTACTCGGCTAGGGTTACACCTAGGCCCATCCACAGAAACTCTAAGGTCACCATCGGCCAAAGAATCCCAGCCCCTCTACCCGGATCTATCTCGTCAAGTCACTGATCCGCAAACGCTCACAAATACAACTAGTCCGGAACGTAGTGAGGGAAGAAGAACCAGGGCATCTATCGAGAAAGAAAAGGCCGAAGAAAAGCGTAAAAAAGATGAAGCTAAGGAGGCGAAACGGGCGGCCGAGCAAATGGAAAAGCTTGAGAAAGCACGCGAAAAGGAGCGTGAGAAAGCACGAGTCTTCAGCAAGGAACAAGAACGCATAGCAGCTATGGAGAAGCAGGTGGCTAGTCAAAAAGAGCAGGACAAGCGGGCCGCCTTCGCCACCCCTGGTAATATTCCTAAATCTACTAGAAATAGCCCCCGGAAGGCTAAAGTTCAGACTGCCTCAGATGATCAAGAGACAGATGTTCCCGAGATGGAAGAAAAAGCCGCAGACGTTGAGATGCTCGATGCACCTAATATGATGCCGCCTCCTTCTATCCCTCGTTCGGCGGCGCCCTCATCAGCTATGAAAACGAGAGAAATCAAGCGACCAGTCAGGCCAACCAAGGAGCCGACTAGCAAGACGAAGCAAGCGCCTACAGTAATCCGCGTCAACATGGGTTCTCAACATTCCCAATATCACTCTTCCAACAGCATTCTCTCCTCAAGCTTTCAGGAAACTCTTTCGCAACCTCAGCTCAAAGGCAAAGCCAGCCAACCATCTCTACAGGCAAAGCCATCTCTCCAAAGCCTCAAAAGTTCAACTTCGTCATCGGGACGGCCGAAAGCCCTGGAAGCTGCGGCAAGGAGAAAAGAGCAAGAAGAGCGCGAAGCACAGCGTAGGCGAGATGCCAAAGCAGAAATGGATCGGAGGCGAGCCGCTATGCAAGAAGAAGAAAGGCGCCAGGAACAGCAGCGGAAACTAGAAGCTGAGCGCCAAAGGGAAGAAGAACGGAAACAGGCAGCTATGCAGGCCGAGGCAAAGAAGAACGCCCAGAGACAGGCCATGCTTGAGAAGGCGAAACAAACCAGAGCTCCACCACCCGCAGTCCGAAGTCAGCCTGGCGGTCCTCCGGAATATAGCAGAAGCGAAGCCGGCCCTTCCAGACCACCTTCACGGATGAACTCGATGGCTCCTCGCCCTCAGGATGATGCTGGCCGGCCTGTGAATGCAGTCCTTTCGAATGCCTCTAAAGCGCAGATGAAAAGGCCCCTGCCGCAGGAAACTAATGAGGACAATACATCTCGTCCCGGCCAGGTCCGCAACGGAAATGGCTTTCAGTCAAAAGAATCTAAGCGTATGCGCATGACGGATGAGCTAGATGACCCCGCGGAGAGTGAGAAGCAGCCAAGTTTAAAGGGGGCGCCAGTGCGCCCATCCGGCGGTTTCAAAAAGGTAAGCTATCTTAAGATGGATAAAAGCAACAGTCAGACAAAGAAAGCTAACACGTAAACAGGAGTTACCTACCAAGTCGATGTTCCCGGCTGGCTATACTAACGCTCCGCAACAGAGTATAACGAGGGATCTTTTCAAGACCACGGTAACAAACCAGCATAACAGTCATATCAAAGCTGCACACCCCCTAGATATGGCGCAGGTATCCAAGGGCGCTATTCCCTTCGCGCCCAATCCTCATACTGCCGGGGGTTCTAGCAAAACGCCAGCAAGACCCGCGGGCGTAAAAGCTGCTAAGTCGGCTGCCAAGTCGGCAACACGATCGTCCCCGAGGTTCCAGAACGGCGAGTCCATCGAGCTTCCAGAGATTAACACGGACGATGAGGATGACGAGGATGAAGATGACGGCAGGGGTTTGGTTGCAGATTGGGCCGACTCGCCAAATCTCCGAAAAGCCCTTGTAGAACAGGAAAATAGGAACCCGTTCGAGGTGTTCGGGGCACCTGGTCCTCTCAACATGGAAGAGGTGTTTGCCCGTAGCAAAGAGCGTTTCCCCAAATTCCGGGCTCGGACGTCGAGCGCCAATTGGAGTGGACCAGATGGGTTGACTGAAGAGGAGATACGGAGGGACCTAGCAGCACGCGAGAAGATGAGGAGAGAAGGCGCGTGGTCATATGACATGGGCCGCGAGATGGTGTGAGATGTTATTGTAGTCACTGCAGCCCACGTTGTACCACTGGCGGGGCATGTTACCTGAAGGACTAGAAGTGAGGGATTAATAGCATCGGATCGGTGTTGGATTACTCATGATATGAGGGCGATTATGTATATTCTTTTCAACGGCGCCAATTCACGGTTAGGTTGGGTTAGGTTAGGTCAGATCAGGTCAGGTTAGGTTAGGTCAGGCTGATGACGACTCCCCCTGCTCATGGATACAGATGGATATTGGTGATAGAGGCGCGGAATAAACATGCATAAGTTTGAAATCTTGATCGAGCTCGAGCACCATGCATTACCCCCTTTCATATCTAAATACTTAAGCTAGTAGTACTCGTGTGTGTTAAGATACAATGTACTTTGATTATACGAGTGGCATAGTCGTTCTATTGTGTATTTATTATTCGTAGGGGATTATCAATTCCGACAAGTCAATGTAGGTACGCTACAAAAGTTATGATGGTTATTAGGGATTGGTGCTCTGACGTCATTTGGCATCTTGCCAACGCCAATTCATCCGAATGCAAGGAGCTTTTCTGACGGAGCCAACACAGATGGTAGACCCTAGCAGTCACACCGCGATGCCCAAATCCATTCCTTAGGCACTTACCTAGATTCCGTGGCCTTGGGTATATCAAAATGCAGCATCTGCAAGCATGCCGTGGGAGCGTATGAATACTCACCTAGGTACATACCTACCTCATACTACATAACTTACCTTAGGTACGTACCTGGTACGTTCCGTCTAATAGGCGCGAGGCTATGCATGATGTCAATTCCCTCCCGAACACGGCACTTGCCTACCAGGCTCGCCAGGTACCTAAGGTAGGTAAATAGAATGTAGGCGAGTAGGTATGTAGGTAGACATGTCATAGAGTGAACCTTCACGACTTCAGGATTTCCATTGACTTGTTCCCTGCTACTCCCTTGCTAGATTGCAGATAGCTGCGCTACCAGGTATTCACAACCTCAGGGCAAACTCAGGGCATTCGGCACCCCACCCGCTGCCTACGTATGTGTAGGTAGGTTACCTCCCTCGCCTCCTTATCATTGACTCCTGCCTCTGCCTGGCTTCACCTGATCAGCTTACACGTAGGTGCGTTATGTATCTACGTATGTACCTAAATAGCAACATCGCTTAAGTACCTACCTACTTTCGCGCACATATAAACGGGTACCTACCTGATAACGAATGTCTTGTCAAAATCTTCCAAGGTTCCTTCTCATGGAAAAGCCTCGACCGCCCTCTGCATTTCTAAACAACATCTACCTAGAACCTACCTACCGAATAGAGCACGTGTACATTTTTTTTACTATCCGAAGCCGTGTTACCTACTAACTTCTGTGTGTCACAGTCGCCACAGTTCCATCAAAAAGATCTACTTATGTGTATGTACGTGATATTAACTTAAATCTGGGGCGTCTTTTATTTCGAAGATAAAATTTCGCTAGACAACTCCATGTCATCCCATCTTCATCTCTATCTCTCATTTTCGTTTCATCTTCACCTCTATCCTCATCCTCGTCTTTGAGACACCCCTCTAGACCTGTCATCTATTTATCTACGGCACTATCTAATACGTACTACAGAGTACAGGATGCACATAGAAGAGGTATGAACTCACCTGGAGCCTACCTAAGGTGACTGACTAGGTACGCCTGATAATCGACTGTCAAGTTCTGCGGGCTTGAGCTTGTCCACTGTTGGTTAAGTACCTACATAAGGTATGTAGGTACCGGTAGTGCTACATAGATTGGTATCCACTTTCCATTGCAACAACCCCACTCCCGCTCCCACGCTCCACTCCCAGACAAAACAGGGCAAGCTCTAGTTCCTCCACCAACCTAGCACATGCAAAGAGCCTTGAATGTACACACACAGCCTCTTCCACTCTCTGCGATACCTATCCAGACAGCCCACCTGAAGACCATCCACCATCCACAATACCATAGGTAGGTACTTACCTACCTACCCTTACCTTTTGCGCCTTCTTCGAGCACAAATCCCAACTCACACAGAACTACATCCTTAACGCTCTCTTGTGTGTTATTTGCCTCCCGCGGACCAGCGCCATCCGCTTCCTTTCGCTTCTTCGGCACATGAGGTATTGATTTGTTTTGGTCTTCTCTTCACATGGCTTATCGTTGATCACTTAGGTAGGCAGCCTACGGCGGGACTACGATCCTTGTTCTTGTTGTCAGACGAGATTCGTTGTCGAGCACCACGACCACAACAACTACTATTCTACGACTCGATAGCGGCCCGGGCCCCCTGACCTTCGTCACATCCGACTACTCTGGGCTCTAGGTTCGACTTCCGTTCCTTTTGCCCGTGGTAGCAACCGCAACCAGCGCCACCAACGTATTGTACCCTGCGCTCCCTACCACGACTCTAGAATCGCCTCATCCCACTCAAATGATCGCTAAGACTCATCGAGCTTCCCCTTCCTCGATACTACTCCCATCGCGTGGTGGCCCTTGCCAATAATAGCCTGTCGCCATGCCGAAGTGGGACAAAACACGCAATTACTACGCAGACCTTGAGCTGCCGCCCTCTGCGTCGCCCGACGAGATTAAGAAGCAGTTCAAAAAACTAGGTATAGGAACTACACCCCCCATTCATTATACCATCTAGGGAAGCCTGCTGACTGAGCCGTGTTCTAGCTCTTAAATACCACCCAGATCGCAACCCGGGAAGAGAGGCCGAAGTCAACCCAAAATTTCAAATCATCCAGTCGGCTCACGAGATCCTAATTGACGAGACGCTGAAAAGACAGTATGATGAAGCGCGCCGGAGCTACCCAGCCCGTTATCCCGGAGCCTCGGGAGTAAGAGGCAATCCATGGCAGGACGCCGCGAAGGCTTATCCGCCCCCTCCACGACGCCAACCGAACGCCCAGGCCCGTCCGGCGTCCGGGTCCCAACGCTATGAAGACATGGCCAGTCGTATGCCGCGGCATGCGCGGCCGCAAACACCTAAGGACGATCCGCAGTTCCGACGGCATAATGCGGAAGCGTGGGATCACCTCCGATCCAACTCCACGCGGAAGAATGCCCAAACACGGCCTGCCACTCCTGGGAGAGCTCCTACATCCGCAACTCGTGATTCACGGCCGGGCCCCGCTCCGGTGCCCCCACGAACGGCATACCAGAAGCAAAAGGCGGATGCAGCATTCGGCACGAATAAAAAGACGGGCTTCGTACCCAGATCCCCTGGTGTGGCAGACGAGCCCCCGGTAACCAATAAAAACTATTTTACGAACCGGACTCACTCAAACTTGTTCACGGTGCCAGATACCATGCCGGAGGCGTCTTCGTACGACGCTGGTGCCTCGGCTACCGCCGATCCATTTGCGCCGTTTCAAGACCAATTTATGGATAGCCGCCAGAGAACCCCATACCATACCCCAGGCGGTGAGAAGACTAACCTACGTGATAATAACACAGGCCTGGGACGTTCTGCCAGTACTCGTACACCGCCCCGAGCCTTTAATGTACCAGGCGCATTCCCACGTACAAGGCCGCGGAGCTCCAGTCCCACCAGAAGTTCCAGCAATGATGGCGGCTCTGAAAATTCGATCAATGCCGATACAGATATCAACGGGGCTACTAATCGTACCAGTACGGCCACCCAATCAAAAGCTAGTGAGCGGTATAAACCCAAGATCCCCGTGACGACAGATATTCCAACACAACCAGCACATGCTTCTCATGGTAAGCTATAAAGCATAAAACCGACAAGCATTTTCTTCCTAACCCAGTAATCTATAGCAACTACGTCTAGTTCGACTGCAGCTCAGACAAACGGCAGCGGCCCTTCAGTGTATGCCTCACAGACCCTCCCAGCTCAATTTCAATCTCAAAACAACACCGCTCCCCCTCGATCCAATGGGCATGCAAATCAGGGGAGGAATTGGCTGTCCCACATAACAGGTTATCGTCTACCAGATTCTTCAAGCGAAGAGAACACCCCCCACGATTCTACCACGCTGCTTCCCTTAGAAATACATCAAAGAAAAACGCTCGACTGTTTAGTCGGGAACTATTCCATGGCCAACGAAAATGACGGTGGATTCAGGCATATGGCAAATAGCAAGCCACAGTACCCTCCATCTAATTCTATAACCAACGATGAAAAAGTTGACGCTAACAGTAACCGTGCCTCTAGCTTCAACTTTTCCAGTGGACCGAATACGGCTAACCCAGGGGCCGGTTACAAGACTTTTACGAGGAACAGTACCGAAAACATTAATACTAGATTCGTCGAGCATGAGGATGACATCCAGTTTAAAGCTGGGTTTGCCTCGGCTAACGAGGCAACTACGCCTTCGAAGGCGCGACCTCAGTCTCGAAATCGTCCTAGTCGTCGGCAAACGCCCGTATCAAAACCCAACCTCCCAGGCCGGATGCCTCAAGCGCAAGAAGCTCCGGATGATACGGACTCCAAAAAGCAAGGCTTCTCAGCTGGTGCCTGGGATGAACAGATAGGACCCCACCATTTCGAGCCGCAACCCAGCAATAACGCATCTACATCTCCCACCAGGCGCCCCAATCTGAAGAAGCCTAAATCGGTCAAGATGACCGCGGGAACAGCGGCGGTAGTAGACGAAGAAGAAAGCGAAGGGTGGCAAGACGCTCGACGGCCTTCACCGGCCCTTCCTCCAATGACACCAGAGGCTATGGACATTGACACCCCGCCCGTGGAGAAGGCGGAAGAAGTCCATGGGCCCGCCAAGGCAAATGGCGCTCGAAAATACTCCACCGAACCTCATAGAGAAGATTGGAGAGCAGGGGACGTCAATGGCGTCGCCTCAATGGCTACGAGTTCCACGTCAAACACTGATGGCACCAAGGCACATCCATCCGAAACGAACAGTGCTCGCGGGGCTTTCCAACATGGAGGCTCCGAGGACTCTGAAGAGTTCCGTACAACTTTTTCTGATTTCAAAAATATTGAGCCGTTTACGGACCCGTCACCAAGCGGCCTGAAGTCATTTTCAGACCTTAAATCTACCCTTCCCTTCGAGAGTCGGCCATCGGAACAAATTCCTCTAGACATCAAACCCCGCCCTGGGCCTCTAGAATTTCCTCCCTCCCCGGTAGCGCCTCGGCTTCCGCCTACTATGGCTGTACCAGGCCTTCGACCGACACCTTCGTCGTTTAAGAAATATACACAAGATTTCAATATATACATGGGCCAGTGGGAAACATTCAACGAGAGAGTACTCGCTCACTTCACGACTCGAGAAAAACAGTTCAAGGAGCGCCGTTCACATCGTGGTATAAATTGGCTTGAGGAAGCCGTACCCGATTATCTTACCGAAGTAGACCAAGATTTAGACGTTCAAAAGAAGTATGCCGATGCATGTGCGGAACACCGAAAAAGAATCGCGGAATTCATGGAGTTCAGAGACCGGGTCAGATAGGACAGCCCTCTCACCATACCTCCGCGTTGCCATCTTAGCGCTGGGGTTAATGTGTCTCATGCGTGCAAGGCACGATGTGATGCTCAGCGTGAGGCGGAAAATCCAAGTAATCAATTTAATTTAGGCGGAAACTCAACCCACATACCAGCACACCTAGACACCCAGTCTATAAACCTGTCGCCCCAGAAACTGTTTCCTAAAGCCTCGGTTTCGAACTCTCGGCGATATTGGTGGCTTGAATAACAGAACAAGTAGGCGTACAGGCGGGCTGTACGTGGGCATCGCTAATCTCTTGACGCATGGCCAGATACATCTTGATGGTTTATTGTTTTAATTGAGCTCGATTGTTGATCGAATCAACATTTGAACGGATGGATGGATAAAAGACCCGGAAAATAGACCAGCACGCGAAGGGCGTTAAGAGTTTGCTTTGAGTTTCGGGAGCCCAATCCCAATACCACCACCTCTCTTTCGTTCCTTAGCGTTGAGGGGAAATAACGTCGCCTGTGGAGCTAGGCCTAGGAATACCAGCACGATCAATACGACATCATGAGTTACACGGAAACAATTATCTGATAGCTTTGAAGACCATACTCCCTCTCCTGCTAATATTTACATTGCTACCATGGTGGCGATCGCCCAGAGGGATTTATAAATAACCCTAATAGATGCGGTGTCGTGTCTCAGTGGCGTTCATGTTGTCAACCGATTCAGATTCACGCACGGCTTTTGTTCTCAAGGCCTTGACCTCTTCTGAACCCTCCGGCATCTTTTTCTTGGCGTAAAAAAGATCAGCTTCTCCTTACCCAGGGGCAGCTTTTGAACGACTAGTTTTTAGCTTGGCTAGCTAAGATGAAATGATGTAGCCGGCCCATTCGGAGATCCCACTGGCGCATTTTACGATAGCTTCATCTGACATATCCCATCCTTCGTCTAGTCCTAAGGTTTCTAACCTAGACCAACTTGCGCTATTATACTCTGCAAATAGAAAAATGACGCTTGGTTAAGCTACGAGAACGCAGCTCTGTAGGATTCTGGTCGTGGCAAAATCATTCAAGGGCTAGCCTCGCTATATGATGCACATACGACTAAGGAGATTACATGACGATGAAATGCAAGATCTGGAACGGGTTGGGGGAGAGGAAGCTGTGGTGAGTGAGAAGGGATTGTATGCAATTATGCCCTAGATCATTGCATAATATGTTATTATGTCACGAATATATTCCGGGTTTGTGTTGACAGCATTGGGCTCCGTGTTTTTATAAGCTTTACGCTGCCTGTTTGCGGTGATCACCCTTGGAGAAGTTGCGCGGGCAGATCGGCCATGCTCGATGATGTATCACAACGCCTTGTACCGGTCATGTACCCTTCACGCCTCCTACCCCCTCTACCTCTACCTTGCTAAGGCAGCGGAAGCATCCACCGACACAAACACTCGGGCTTTCATCTCATGTATTCACTACTATTGCCGCTGATTCATAAGTTGCCTGTTGCCATACACTCATTCCAATTCCACTCTACTACCCAGTGCCTATTTCCGTACCTACAACCTCCGCATAAAGCGTAGGTAGTTTACATATAATTAACTGTACAGAGCAGTACAAGTAGAAAGAAGAGGGTGGGGAGGAGTGGAGAGTCTAAAAACAAGCTTCCTAGGTAAGCTCTTCTGTGCCCGGCAGCAGTCTCCACCTGAGGCCCCGCGATAGTCCACCTTGGTGTAGTCGCTGCAGTGACTGTACCTTGTAGCAATAAGATGGGATTCACATGTTATCTCGAGCAATCAGTTCTCCGAAGGTAATGGCTTGACATATGAGAGGCACCCCGTTCGTTGGGGAATGTTCCAGGGGCGAAGACAGAAATAGGAGTAAGAATGACGATTACCCTTCGTACGGCAGATCCGATTTACACGTTTACTCAGTACCAGATTCGAAATATGAAGGAGACTTCTATCACTAGGAGAGGGAGATGGCAGACAACAGGGGTAATGGGACATGGAAGCGGTGTTCAATAGCCACTTGCCAGGACTAAAGGCTGCTTTCGGATTTCATCATTGGCGCGGTGGTGTAAAGCGGTACGGCGGAGACTAAGCTATATATATCTCATACGTCGTCATCGAACGCGGCGAAATGATGAGGCCATATAGGATATTGATGATGGAGTAGCCGGGATGTGATCATGAATGACTGTAATAGAGCTAAATGTTCGATCATATCAATTCACCGAGTATCATCACGAAAACTGGTATCAAATCGGCATGTGTGATCCAACTGCTCATTCACCAAGATCACCGTTCTAGCTCTATAATGTAGGCTTCGATACCCTCCAACAGACTCAAGATACCCACGGCTCTAACGTTTCAGGCCATTTGCGCTTGTACTGCAACCAATTATCCCGTCACGATACGCCTTGAAGTCATCCCTAAGCCAACGCTCCACGAGGAGTGGAAATGAGAGGATTATTCCATATATTTAGCCATCGTTATCCCCTCAGTAGCATTCTTAGCATATCCAAGCACTAAGTGAGCCCGCCAATCTGTAACTAGCTGATATAAATATAATAGAGTAAGCAGTGTCGGGACTTGGAATCGACATAAGCTTCTCTCTCGAATGGTTCTCGGAAGCACGACTAGATTCGGGTGATTCTGGTAAGTAGATGAACTGTCCGGATGATTACTGGGCCATGGCCAGATAGAGGGGACCATCCATGACATGGCTGGTAATACCACCAAAGTATGTCATTTGAGAACCTGGAGGCCTCAGGTCGAGGTAGCAGCCGCTGAGGTAGTACTAGACGCTTGAACTGCTCTGAGTCCATCTCCGTTCTCCAACGTTGCGACCGCGTACTATGTTATATTATAGCAAGTTTCAGGCCCTACAACATGAAAGTTAAGCGACACATGCTCCTGTTCATGCGGTAAGATGAGTGACTAACGCTCTTCTCATGCCGTACCTCCCTCCTATCATATGAAATCCCTTTCTCGCCCACACGGTCATTTAGGGAGTGGCACGGGCTCGCCCGTCTAAACGTGACAGTATGGCTTAATGGATACTGCGCCTCAACGAATCCATATGGTGGTTCAGCATTTGGAGTTCCGCCGACGGTGTAGGATAGTTGCCTAGATAAATGATGTGGTGGTGGGCGAAGACGCGATATTATACGAGGAAGCACCTCAGCTACACAATAACCAGGTTAGGCGCCACGAGTACAGGACATGCATGACAGTAAGGCCGAGATAGTACCTCGATTCAACCGGCGGCGATATCTACGCCGTTTTATATATTGAACGAGGACTAGAACTGTGGGAGGTAGACCAACAACAACACCACAATTGCAACTATAGCCTCGACCGAGAGGCCGCCCATCGTGACGGTGAGTTCGGGCGTGAGACCCTAGGGATTGGAAAGGCCGTACAGATATTTCCACTATGGTGGATGTTAGAGAAAGTTGGTTCTGGCTGTGGATGGAACCTATAGTCTTGTCTCTGTTGCCTTACATCTACTCATCGTTACCCTTTAAGTAGAGGACAAGGAGCTTATTTATATATATGGGAGGTAGAAGGTTGGGTGGTTGGTATAGATCTTTTGGAATGCACCAGGTTACCAAGAATATCTACGTCAGAGTTTGCTGAGAATAATATAGTATGAAGACATAGGAGTACCAATAGGCGTAGGCTACTTTTGTAGACACTATCACCTACATTGCGTTTTACGTTTTGTCACAAGTGGTGGGAATCTCTCGCTCGAAAGATCAAGGAACGAGCGCGACGTTTAAGTCAAAAAGAAATAGCGAGCGTGATAGGATTGATTGAATGAGGCAAATAAAAGGCCCGGGGGGGAAGGCGACCAACAACTTGATAACCCAGACGGATGGTTTAAGTATGCTAAGAGATGGTAGTTGCGGTACTGTATGCAGGGTCCGGCGGGTTTGAGCAGATTGGATGCTAGCGCCTACCCTCCTTACAGGGGTGTGGCAGGTCGCGCGTGAGAGCCCACCTAGAGTGACCCAGAACACCAGAACACCAGGTAACTGTCACAGTAACAGCAATTGGCAACAAAACTACATACCTATCTATATTGCCGCCGCCAGTGGCAATGTCGACGACGAGTAGCTAGGCTCAAAAACATCCCTAATTACCTACGTAGGTAGATGCCTCGTAGGGTACCGCCTGCAGCTAACACTACAATGTATCACAATCCCTGCTCGTAATCAATTCTCACCCGCAGCAAACTAGGTAGTAAGGGTCTCAACCAAAAGAAGTACCAGAAGTCTCCTAGAAAGCTTAATTTCGCAGCAACATAGGTACACAACGCAACGACGACTTGTTTAGCATTATATTTACTTAATAGCTAGTTAGTTAGTTACGTATTATTTAATAACCTAACTATTTAGGTATTTATTTATATATCTAGCTGTTTTGCTATTAGCTATTGGGCTACTAGCCTGCTAATAAGAAGGTAGGCAGGTTGCAATAATGATACCTAGAAGGTAGTCGCTTCAGCCGCGAAGGTCTGACGTTATGTATGCACCAGCACCACAGAAGCGAGATCCTACCTTCTATCATCCAGAGCAGGTACAAGCCATACGCCCCTTCGCTAGGGAGAATGTGAGTATACGTATTATAGCGTATACCGTAGCCTTCATGCCTCACGCCGTGCCACCGTTTCGAATCCCAAATGCCGCCCGCATCGGTTCTATGTACTCGACTGGCAGAGTTCATGGCTACGTACTTGCACACTCACTTCGTTTATGCATGCACAATTAGATGTAATTCTTTGCTATCAAAAGCTTCGTCTAACAAGTTTACTAGGACAGACTAGCCGACAGACATTGGATCGGTAAAACTATTATTTCGATAGAGATATCACTACAAACTACAATAGCACGTCTGTTACTAAAACCTAACATGGCTATAGCTCCGAGCCTGACTGAATCTGTGGGGGGCAGATGGGAACTTGGTAGAGTTCCGCCAGAGCCCGTGCTTTTCCGGCCGTACTGTATACTTAAATCAAGGTTGATTTCTTGCTCTGGCTCTGCTGTAATATAGTAGACACTGCCCAGCGAGTAGGGGTGTGACTTAGGTAGCTGTAGCGCTTACCAAGGCTAACGGACCGCTCCCGAGGCGGCTCGGATCCACCATCCTTAGAAAATTTAAGATCTGTTGTGGAACCCTGTTCGTCTTATCTACCTAAGGTACCTAGGTAGATTCGGCTTCTATTTTCGGGTACAATATCATCTCACAAGATACAAGATACACGATACAACTACTTTTTGTGATAGTTTAGTATTCAATAAGATGCTTACAGCCTACTCAGCTAGAGCGCTCGTAGCTAGCCTCTACGTGACACTCGCCGTTACCGCTCTTCCTACTGCTGCTCCCTCTGCTGCTGCTGTCTCTGCTCTTCCCGCCGTTGTGCCATTTGCTCGGCTTGTCGTTGTCGGTGCGGGCAGTCATGCCGGCCGTCAACAAATGCCCCCCCACACTGATAACAAAATAGCTGCGTGCAAAGGCACCTATACAGTACATAATCAGTAATGGGACAATGTATGTATGTGCGTGGTTACGCTACCCTGGACAACAAGCCAAAAGAACACCATCGATGTGTTCGATATGAGACAATAGTTAACTTACGTAATCGAATTGCAACCGCCATTTCTCTGGACTAGTGTGAGGCAGTTGGGGCACCGTTTCCATCCCCTGGATTTAGCAAGGCGAAAAACGGCGTCGTCGGTCTCACGTTCCGCATCCATCTGCGTCTTATCACAAGCGCCAAAGTGCGATTTGCGTAGGCAGGCTATGCACGTTCTTCTCGCACATTTGGTACACTTCCCAATCCTCTTGGTCCGGTTAGCATTGAGAATATAAGCCCCGCAGTCCGGTCCCCAGCAGTAGAGCCGGCCGTGCGGGCTGGTCAGCTCTTCCATCTGATCTGAGTACTTTGTGAGCTCGTCGTCGCTAAGAGTGCCGGCCCTGACGAGGATCTCATGCGGGATGACACGGCAGCATTTTGCAGGGGCAAATACGTCGTTGGGATTGAGGGAAGCCCGGACGTTTGCAGCAATGCAGTTGTTGCAATGTAAGTGGTCGCAACCGACGTTTTGTAGATTGCTGGATATCTCTCCACAGATACTACAAGTTGGCGGCCCTGGTGGTGGTCCTTGCGGTAATATTCCGTAGTTAACGACCCCTGCTCCGTTGAGAAAGGCCCCGGGAATGGCCCCGTGCAAAGGATTATGCCCTGCTGCCATCGCTTCAGCCTAGGTAGTTTCTGTCGCCGTTAGGAAACGTCCCTCCTATTCTAGGCTTAGTATTGCGCGGTACCCTAGACCCCCCGGGAGACAAAACCTGTTTGGACGGATTCGGAGAGGTATATGCCGTGTAGTAGGAGTATTGTGTGTATGTGATGTCTTCCTTCCTTTCTTTATATTCAGCTAGTAACAAGTCCTATTTGTAGCTTCTAAAATCCACATCGGAACAGAAGAGCAAAGCCATCGCAAACTGTGGTTGGAAGCCAGCATTCGGAGCTTGCGTGAGTTGGGAAAGAGATGCTGCAAGTACTCTAGATTGCACCTACGGAACGTCGTAGGTGCTCCGATACTTGGATACACGTTGATGGGTTGGGTGTGGTGTATCGAAAATAGAAGGGCAACTAAACGAAAATCAACTTACGTCGCGACGATAGAGGCTTGTTATCTGGCCGCAACGAGACCGCGGAAGGCGTTTTCAAAGCGTAGACGCTGGACGAAGGAGGCAATGTAACAAACGTTCTCGTAGCACATGAAGGCTTGGCAGGGGTAGTAGGCTGAATATTGGCCACTAATGCTTATTAGAGGGGGGGTATAAATATGGGTGGTAGATGGGTAATAGGTCGGGCTTATATCGAGGTTCGGACGAATTCTGTCTACGGAACGATCCGCAGGTGTTCAGGTTCTGTATAGCACTATATACGATCCTCAAGCTCGATGTACTAAGATAATGGTCGTGAGACAGCCATTTGAGCTCTAGGATTACCGCAGGCGGGAAGGGGAGAAAGGAAATGAATCTTACGAACGCACCAGCTATTTAAACCGCGTCGTCGGTAGATCGGATGGGAGCGATATCCACAAAGAGCGATTTACGACGAGGTGATTGTTGATGTGTTGCTGAGCAGCGGATGGACTAATGAGACGACAAGTTCAACAGTTGAGAAATAAAAGAATGCTCGTTCGAAACTGAGAGCTCGCTTCTATCCGTGTGGGCTTTGCTACGTGCTCAGACGCACAAAGTAAAATGTATTATCTAGAAAAACCAGAAGGGCTTGATTTTATATCCCACTATACCAGTTATACATATCATTGCCATGCTTTCTAGGTTAATCCATAGGCCGCAGATTAATTTATTAGGGGCTCGGATACGTACTAAAACCCGCTGGCCTACATAGCTTCCTTACCTTTGGGTAAAAGATAAGTTTACAAGAGCGCATCGACGCTATTGAAGTTTAGGCATATACTGTATAGACTATGTGGGCAGGTGTGCCACGGGTTCACATACCACGGGTTCACATGTTCCATATACGCCTGCCTACAAAGTTGCTTGCCCCTTCTATGCTTTAGAAAGATGTATCATAGCGTTGAACTCAGATATACGACTTGGGTAGATGATGAGACAGAGTTGCATTTGTGCTTGTAGAGAAACTTTTTAGCGAGAGCAGAGCAATGATTTATTTTTATTTTTATTTTCTTTTGGGTTGGGACCATTTTGATAAAGTTCTAGATTAAAGGGTCAATGTTCAGATGTTTTGGTTTTGATAATTAATAGTGTTTTGCATGAGCTTGATACCTTGTTACCAGAGGAATATCACTCGACCACACACGAGTTCAGGCCCACTAGCTTCGCTTTGAAGGTTTTACGGCAATCGGCTCTTTCTCTTTATGACTTTAACCGCATTTTAAGTATAAGCTTCAACGACAGTGTTATCCCTATAGCGAATGCTGAACGACTGTGATGATCCGTGACACATCGTCCGTCCTCCTGACCGCAACATCCCACGTAGGGTCTGTGATCATGACATTGGCCGGGGACGCCTGATCTCCCGAGCTATAGCATCCTCTTCCCCGCTTCAAAGTCTCCCCTACTTGTGCCCATAGCTGCGCTGACAGCGTTGCAATGAGAACCATGTACATGGTTATTGTAGTAGAGGGTAAACGCGGTCCGTTGAAGTCCACCCGCAGCGCGGGAGAGCTGACACCCCCGATACCACCAACCTGGAGCTGTGGCAGGATGATGCCAGCCGCCGAGTGAGTTGCCGCGTGAGAGCCCGCAATGCACCGTTGCATCGCTTGGAAGATGGACTCGTAGATCGTTGTGAGGCGGTAGTGACAGGATAGGAATAGTAAAAGGGTTGCTTCATCGAGGTGGGAGGACGGATCAATCGGTGATGATGAGATCTCTGACTCGAGTATCGGCTCGCGTGAAGCCCTCGGGCTGGTTTCGGGTAACGGAGCTGCCGTGTTTATCTCGGATGCAAAATGGCAAGAGTTCAGAATATCTGGAGTGACTGTAGTAGTAAGGGTTTGTATTTCGTTCGTCGGGATGAGGTTCTTCATAACGTCGATGAACTCGTTCGTGACATGAAACACTTCATCAATGGCAAGTAATGCCTCTTTTCTCGCATGGCCATTCATGGCACGGTCATTATCCAGGCCTACCGCACCTGTGCGAGATGGCTTGATGGAAGGGAGTTTACTAGCGCACTCATAGAGCGCTACGTTTAGGCCTGCCAGTCGGCCAGCCACACAAGCAAGAGAACTTCCTAGTCCATTTCCTAGGCCGTGGTTATGGCCATTTATTACTTGATCAGGTGTTGGTAGACTAAGTGAGTAATTGCCTACTTCGTCGCCTATTGCATCTTGATCGATAGGTATAGTATGAAGAGCTGCGCCATCGCCATCATAGTCCAGCGCGTATGCTCCCAAAGGCTGACATATTTGGTACGGGTCTGTAGGTATCAGTCCGGCCAAATCTAACTGCAAGAGAGATATAAGGTTGGAATTAGGGTGGCCTAAATTCAGAGGGTGTTAAGACGACTTAGTAGAGCATCGGCGTTTTAGTCAATAGCTTACCCGGCTCCCCAGCATCACTTATCACTATGCTTGTGAAAGGGGGCCAACTAGACTCAGAGCTGCCTGGCACTGCGGTTGCATCCCGCTGCATGTCCGCTATTACCGATGCTCTAGCTGGGGCTAGGTCCCGTGGCTCTGGCAGAGCACCCGGGCCATTCTCTAAAGGTCTATGTCGGCTAGTGTGGCGTCTGCGCGGGCTATAACGGCATTCCGTCTGATGCTTTGCGCATCTCTCACAGCTAGTGCGCCCTTTGGCCTTGATACACCGGAGTTTCTGTTGGTGGCAGCGGTTGCATGCGGATCGAATCTTGAGAGGCCTCATTCCCGTTTGGACGGGCGAAATCGCCGATGCTTGGCCACATACAGATGGTCTAGCCATGGCAACTCGACATCTATCAATAGCTAGTCATAGCTGTGTGTGGTAGAGGCCTAGAAATTACCAAAACTCTAGACACAGTTTCAATTCACCGTGTCTCACAGCGATATGGTATATGGACATAGGTATGTGCTCCGTATAAGCTGATCCGGTGAGTTCGGGTCTCACTAATGCAGGTTCGGCGTTTTCTAGCCAATCATAGTTTTGTCTCCCTAGTAGGTAAACGCCGAGTTGGTTGTCTACAGCATCATGTTAGAAACATACCTCGACTTATACCTCTCCTCACCTCTCCGTTGGTTTCGTGATATATTTAATCGCAGGCCCGTTCGCTCGCAATGGAAATAAAAACCATGGATTCAGTCTCCCCTTCCTCCTTCTTGGCGTTACTATTCAAGTTGCGTTTGCAGTAACTATCGATTTGTTATAACCTAGATAGCACTATCAACGGAGGAATAGCTAGTAACGGTAAACGCATTCCACATCTTCGATGCGCATCATCCTATCCTCCTCAGCATAAAAGCCATCGCTTCGACTGAACTTTGGAGATAAAATGGTTTCTCTCTCTACCGTCCGCGCATCCAATTCTCTGATTTCCTCCACCTTGCCTGCTAGCCTAGTCGCTCTTTTCGTTGGAGCAACCAGTGGTATCGGGGAGGCAACCTTGAAGAAGTTTGCGCATTACACTACCAACCCGCGGGTGTACTTCGTTGGCCGTTCACAGGAAGCCGCGGACCGTATTGTGACCGAGTGTCGAGCCCTTAACCCGGCGGGCCAGTACATTTTTCGAAAGGCCGATGTGAGTTTGATCCGCGTCGTCGATGAAGTATGCGAGGAGATCAAGGCGAAGGAGCCGACTCTCAATATCCTCTTCCTTAGTTGTGGAGTCCCGAGTATGGATCGTAGCAGTAAGTCTTCATTTCTCCTACCGATACTTTCGTACGCGCTGGTAGGAACATGTACGAGCCGTGACTAAATGCCGAGTATCTATCCATTTATAGAAACGGATGAGGATATTCATCTACTCGCTGCCTTGAATTACTACGCCCGAATTCGCTTTATCACCAACCTCCTCCCGCTCTTGCAGTGCGCGACAGGCCACCGTCGCGTGGTTTCAGTAGGGGGAGGTGGGCATGAAGGCGAGCTCGACACAACCGATTTCTCCGCTCTCAGAGTTCCGCTAGACAAGCTTCGGGGACATCTTACATCACTGGTGACACTCGGCCTCGAGTCTATAGCCCAGGCTGCACCAGATGTCTCTTTTGTCCACGATTATCCCGGTACTGTGCGGACAAAGCTTATAGACTATTTACCAAAGGAGGTGCTGCAAACATTAGAGTTCATGCCCCTTAATGAGAGCGGGGAGAGGCAACTATACATGGCGACGTCAGCCATGTTCCCACCTGCCGAAGGCGTATTCATGGGCGTGCCACTGGGAGACGGAATCAAGGTTGCGGTGGGGACATCCGGAGCAGTAGGCAGTGGAATGTACTCGGTTGGGGCCGACTGCGAAAGCGCGCCCCCTACAACACAAGAGTTGTTAGGCGTTATGAGGGAGGATGGGCTGGTAGAGGAAGTGCGCCGGCATACCGACGGAGAGTTTCAACGTGTCACTAGGAGAAAGGAGTCATCTAGTGTATGAGCACAGTCCCGGCTCACACCGAGATTCCAAATGCTCACGACCATGTTCTCACGCCTCCAATGGCACACCCACAAGCGTAGTCTAGCACCTAAAAGCAGCAGGTCAGCTAGATCTTCAAGGTACAGAATAACATATGGCCTTGAAGTAGACTATGCAACCCGAAAACATAACCATTTTTCGTACCCTCTGCTTTCTTTCGTATCTGCAACAAGTATTCCCATAATCTCCTAAGATAATAGGTCCTATCTTCCGAGGCCGTTTAATGCTCCATCCATTCGTCTTGCACCATTTCGCGAGCAACCTACTACATAATACGGAGTAAAACTCGTCTTTCACTATAGGATAGTAACTAAGGTTACGCCACGACCTACACGTAGTTTGGCAGGCTTCGCAGTCGTGGTCGCAGGTTGGTTAGCTTCGATGGCATAGAATTATTTACTTCTTGCGTAATTTTCTGGCTTAACTTAATTGTGCGTTCAACACTTATCCGATCGCAATGCCTGTCGACAGGGAATGTTATCCAACCGGAGCCGTAGGAAACGACCGGATATATGATTAACCTATTTCGGACTATCCTGATTTTTCTAGACTTCGCTTAAGAACTCTATCTTTCAACCTTAACAGTAAATTTTCTATACCTTCGTCCCTCAGGCCAGATAACCTCCGATCAAAAATAAAGGGTAAATGGCGATGATATTACTCTAGCATCCGGATAGGATCTAACTAGAACCTTGTGGGTACCTTTGCAAAGTACCAACTACTTAAATCTAGTACGGCGCGCTACGATCCCGAAAATCATCTTCAATGTAGGTAGGTAGGTAGGTAGGTATAAGTTGACGAGCGGATTTGGCAAGTAATAGAGGCCGCCAGTCTGCTTCTGTCTTCAGATTAGCCTTATCTTCGTTGGTTGATCCTGTCCCAAGAATTTTCTATGTTCGGTTTCGGAGATCTATAACGGCCTTCGATTTCGAGTGAAGATCGTCCGTGGGGATTTTAGTGAGGATCTTCGTAGTCGAAGTCAGTATCACGCGGAGCCGCCGCATTTTTCGCACAATGAAATGGAAACGGGCATGGCTACAGTGCTGACCGGTTTCGGGGGTTTGGTTAATATACAATTGGCCTACTGAAGGGTTGGCATTGCTGGAAAAAGAGAGCATGATGATAGCGTATACCATTGTTCGGCGGACATAGATCGGAGACTCGATAACGTGAAAATACCATAACACGATGCCTTGGCAGGCCTTAGACATCGCTGACTATTACCTCACCAATACGTTTCTCACTTGATCCATGCCATAGAGTAATGAGAACTGCCGGCCGACGTTTATTACCATCACGCCCGTACTATTCAGATAGGAGGACATGATCCGTTATCCTGCCCTAATAGCGGCCGGCCTGGACTCATTCCTCGAAAGTTGCCGAACGCCGGCTTGGAAGCATTGGCCCTGTCGACCTAGGCGTCAACGAGGTAATTCTGCGATGTACTACACATTGGACAGCTCAGGATGTGATAGGTAAAGACCCAATAGCCTCAACTGCAAGTTGGGTTGGTCATATAATACAGCCGATCGGTTGGTTGGCTCTCCAACCAACAAATAGCCGACCACGAGATAGCAGTGCACTCGCTAAACAGACGAGCAAACCATGGGTCAGCCAATCGGCACTGAGTGTTGATCCCAACGCCTGCTGCATCCAAGAATCCGGTCGACAGCCATCGCTTGCGCGGCTTGAAGCGAGCTGCACGCCATTATTTCTGCGAGTCCTTCGATAAATATAAGCACGGAACTGTCCTGGTTTTCTATCCCACATAATCTACCTCTGCCAGGTTTTCGAGCGCCGGGTAATGGAAAGTTTAGAGGACGGGCCATGACGGCTCGTTATCTATAAGCCTCTCTACCTAAGCGCTTGGGTGAAATGAGTGAGTTAACTGCTGTGCTGTCTTGTTTATTGCCTAGAGGGCGGGAACTTCGCATCCAGATTGTCTTTCCAAGGACCGCGACGATTAGAATACCTGGGTACCTATCTAGCTGTGTGCCGAAGACAGGAACGGGCGTCGTTCATGTCCACGTTTCCGGGTGTCGCTGATAACGGCTGATCTCATCCTTGGTTAAGTGCTCCAGCGACCATCCGTGCCTGGTAGAATGGTGCATACATACATACATACATAGGAGCCCACCTAGAGTCGCCACCTTTCATAGCTGGAGTCAACCCCAGTCGCGCTAAGTCCCCTGCCCAGCTCCACTCCCCACCTAATTTGGCTGGGGGTTAAAGCAGGGCCCAGAATAAAAGTAGCCTTAGGTAACTATGCCGCTCTACCATACTACAATCGAAAGCCTTTATAATTAACTACTAAATTTTACAATTTAAATAATTTAACTAATACTAGTTATATTTTAATGCAACTAATATTAATTAATAGTATTTTTAATTGCCTATTAAATAATACTAGCTATACTATATAAAAATTAGCATTAGTTAAAATATTTAGGTTATAAAGTTAAGTAGTTAATTGTAATAGTGTAGCGTATCGGTAGTATAGCAGTTCTGTACGGCTGTATACCTTTGTTCCAAACCTTGCTCTACTCTACAGCCAAATTAGGTGGGGAGTGGAGCTGGGCAGGGGACTTAGCGCGACTGGGGTTGACTCCAGCTATGAAAGGTGGCGACTCTAGGTGGGCTCATACATAGAATGGCCGAGTGATCGTCGCTCTGTCTTGCTCGAAGCGGAAGAGGGCGCTGCAGACTTTGGTTGCGCTGCAGAAGAGACACGGGCAGAAGGGCGGGCTACATCGAGCGACCTGGATTACCCTCAACAGACCCTCAGCACCCTTTTTAATTATTTTCCATCCTGGATCACCTGATCGACAGGTACAAGGCTAAAAGGCGCTACGATCGGCACTTGGGCGTGGCCTTGTCCCTGCACTCGGGCGGATCGGCGATAAACGGAGGCTGAACAAAAATGGAATTTCCTTGTTCAAATGTCGCACGAAGGAGAATTCGGCGCTTCAGCATGGCAGCTATGCCATAGGAGTGGACGCGATGCGAGGGGCCTCTCAGCGAATAGGAATGGCGATGGGGGGAGAGATGAAGAACTCTCCCTCCCTCCCATCCCCCTATCCTCGCGCAGACTCACCCTACAGCATACCCTCTATCTCGGATTGACCACGTCGAGCTGATCCTTACCCATCTCTAGGTCTACATACCACCTACCTACAGTACTTAGTATGTAGGTATGTACTTACATAGGTAGATAGTCATACGCGTTCGTTCACACACAAGCTGGCCGCAAGTTTTCCTTGTTGAGAGATTGAGCCAATAAAGTGGGTGATGGTTGCGTAAACGTCGAGCGCGTACGCTAGCTACACCTTGTAGATTTTAGATGTTGCGACTTGTCAAACCTCGCTCGCGCTGTCGGGTGGCATTGCAGCACATGCGAGCCACAAGACGACCTACTCACGATGAAACGGCCTCGCCTTCCAGAACTGATTCGCTCATTGGAGCGGCTGGGCTGTGAATGCGACCGCAGGTGACAATTCGTAACTCTTTAGCATGTGTATTCAGCCGGAAACACGACGAGAGATCGGTGAATATGCCTCGCAGATTTCCTGGTACCTACAGAACAATATAGGTAGGATAAGGAATTGGTGTTGGACAGGTGGCCCTGACGAGTCCTTAATAATGCAATACTAAGGACGTGGTAAGAGTATTTGGCCAGGTGAGAGCCATCGTGCCAAGCACGGCTGCCCCAACTAGTGATAAGATAATTGGCGCGATATTTAGATTGGAGTAGCTACAGGCAGTCTATAGTAAATTCATCCTTTATACTCCACCACAGACCGCAAAGCCTATGAGGAAAATGCGCTGATATGTGATGGTGTTCTTCGCTAAACTGAGTTGGGCAGCGTTTTTACCAAATAGTGAGGTGAAGACATGCCTGAGATCTTTATCTTCTTTCAGTAACATCGGACCGGAGGCTACTTACTCGTTGCTAAGTACACGTTCGACAATTCTCCACCGTTTCGGAGGTGCGAGAGGGGTGTGGTTGTGGTTAATATCAAACCCCTGTCGTGGCTATCTCAAGCTTCCAGAAGCTAATATATGCGGCCAGTGCTAGTATTGTTGACTGCCGATCTCCTGGGTGGTCAGAACCAATAAGGCATAGGATCCTCGACTTTCACCGGCGTAGGTGGGTTCTCGCTGCAGTACTGTACAGTCACGATGATCGAGTCTTGGCTACCGTCTTGGCTAGTAATTCTATATCGAATCGAGAAACCGTGGACGAGTACAGTATACGTACTAGTAGTAGTGTAAGTAGGTATAGGGAAAAGCATAGGAACCATGTCTGGCTAATGTAGAAATGAGAACTGTAATGCAATTGCCGATCAATGTAAGGAGCCTACCAGTTGTAGCCTGTTGATATAAGGAGGCCGGCTATCTCCTTCACTCGTCAGAGAATCCCCCTTCTGATCCTCACTCTAGTCATCCCATTCTTTCCCCGAGGCTCTGTGGTCCTTGGTCGTTTGTCTTCTGCCTCTTAGACTTCACATCATCAACGATGGCTAAGTTTCTCGCTGCCCTGCTGGCTGTTGCCGCCCTTCTCCAGGTTGGCACTGCTGCCCCTTACTATCCCGCAACCAATGCCACAGTGGATATCAAGGCCAGGCACTTCAATTCCACATTCCCGCATGTGATTGTCCAGCGCGAGATTCGAACATACCCTATCGCGCTTCGACGGCCTTAGGGGGTCTTCACGACCATGCAAACATCAGACCACTTAGACACAGCACTGTATATAAAAGACCTCGCCAAGTTTCGTCTCGGTCGTTCCCTTGAGTCTAAGTGGTACCCCGTACATATACCAGATACATCGAATACCTCGAGTCGACACAATGCCTTGATATAGGATAACTTGTCATTCAACTCCGCCATCATATGACACTTTGTCAACCAACGCTTCCATTCATCAATCTAGTCGGTCTCGGTCTCTCATTCTTCCGTCACGATAGACTATTTTCACGACTTTTGAAAGGTCGCTTTATATTCATGAAGGGGTTTATGACTTGGGATGTATTTGGCATCTAAGTGTTCACAGTTCAACTGTGTCAATGGCGCTAGGCACCGAGATATACAAGTACGGAATTAGATACAGGCCACCGGTATAGGATTGGGCACTTGGCTACATGTCTGATATCTCAAGTCGGCAATACTATCATTTACGTCCGAATACTATATTCGATTCACATACTATTTGTCTCCTATATACTACCTCTGACCGTTGTAGATACGGATTCTCTCCTACGTCCAGTAACCTAACGATCCTTGATGAACATGTCGTATTCTATTCATATCCCATTGATTTAACCCATTAATCCATCCTAATGCTTACCTAAGAAGTTATTAAGAGCAAACAAATCTCTTCACGGAGCACAAAGTATTGATTAAATACTTTTAGGAAAAGATGAATCATGATGGCTGCTCATAGTATCTGTACGTACAATTACAGCTATACAATCAATATATATGTCCCTCAGTCTCATTTTTTATCTAGGAGGCCTATGGGTTAATTGGTCCCTATACACTCCTGCTGCCTCTCTGCATAGTTATGGCGACCTATTTATTATCATGCATCCTTGACCACAGTTTCAAAGGCTAAAGACAAGTCCTAACATAACTGTTTATCAAAAACTGGAGATTCGAGTTATATCACAGAACATGCCAATTATAGAAAGTTTAGTGAATATCAGGTCGCTAACTTCCTATTCCGTCGCATTAGGAGCTTTCTCGGCGCATGTTGCCAATCCCTTCCCTATTGTGTAAGCTTTGTCGTTCACTTGATACTAAGCCAACAATACCCCTGTTGCCTTAATGGACCTCTCTGTTTAGGTTTAATCCTAGATGAGATCTAACCGATAACCTCGCCGCGTTAAGTTCAATGATGAAGATCACTATATATAAATAAAGCTTCTGATTTACTTAAGAACTTGAATAGGTTTCATTCAACAAGTCTCAGCATGAAAGAAAAGGTGGTAATAAAGTGAGGTTAGTTCACTGGAGTCTTTTATTCCATCTTTTAAGATGTCCGAGAACTAAGTTGCCTTAAATATATGTTTTTGCTCCTAATAAATACTCTTTCAAGCTCTTAAAACCCTAAGTAAAGTTTACCATAAAATTAGAAATTATGGGCTCCATGCAATGGAAATAAAAACATCATAGTTAAAAAGTATAGCAGGATTTATATACCAAGCTACCTATAAAACCAAATAAAGCTTGTATGCCTACATTAGAAACCAAGAATATATATATTCATAACGACAATGTAGTGTAATTCATTCAGCATTAAGTTATAAACATGTAATAAAGTGTAAGATCATGTTTTTCTCAGTACCAACCTACATGAAAAGTACACAAGATACTAGAAACAACAGTACAGAGATAACACCGCAGATAGAGTATAGCGTGTAGTGTACAAAATAGAACCTAGAGCAACACCAGAGAGCTCTCCCAATCCCTCCCAAACGGATACCATCAAAGTCGTATTTACACCTACCTACCCCCTGCAAGTGTTTATACGCTTGCTCGACTTCTTCCTTTGTAGCCGCTGTGTTAGGTAGGCTGAACGCCTGTTGAATCTCGACCGAATTGGCGTTATGAGAGATATTGAGGACGTCATAGTAATTCCAATGCGGGTTTTGGAAACTCGCCTGGGGGTACGAGGGTGGTATGATACGAAGATATCGGGGAAGTACCCAGTGGATCCAGACTCGCGCAAGAACAAGTCCCACAACAATGCAGACGACGAACTCGAATTCGTTCAATACCGGGAACCACCTTAAAAATATCCTAGGTTCTCGACGTTGAGGCGCGGGTTGTTCAGCGGGAGGCTGACGTGCTGGTTCTCGGGCTCGTGGGGTTTCCATGACCATTGAATGCAATTGTTATGTCTACTTTGCGTGTCAGCTTTAGCAAAGGATGGCGACGTAAGATGTTCAGGTGAAGCAGCGGCATCATTTTATACTAATCGGTCCTTGTTAGTACGTTATATATGTAAGAAATGGTTTTTGTTCAAGTCTGCTTTGTGTTTTCATTTAGCTCAATTGTATTGTTTCTCTGATTGTCCTCAAAGAGACACAATAGAAATATGAGGATAACAGAGGGTAAGGAGGACAAGATCCGTACGAGATCTTCCCTTTGTGCCGCACATCCAAGACTACCGAGTGCACATCAATGATGCCGTTGACACAGAAGAATAAATGAACTCTTACAAAAAGACTACTTAATGAGGACACAATGACTATAGGTAAATTAAATGTAAAGACCACGAGAAAAATAATAGTATGGAAAGTGAAACCGTCACTAAAGTACCGATTTAATACAACTATATAGCTAGAGACTCAAGGGGACAATTAAGCTAGGTCTATTCTAACTAAAAGAGAGAGAAAAGGGACTGAAAAAGTGAGTTGGCTTGCCGGCCCTGGGTTCGATAGAGCACGATAAATCTATGACACTACTAGGGTTCTTTTGATAATCTATTTATGTTGTTGAACTACTGCTTACACATGCGAAACTAAGTTTTAATACCATATCTTGTTGTGTAATTTATTGATTTTTTCCCGGTATCGTTTGTTCTAGATACTAGCCCCTAAAGGCCACTAACAACATGTCTTCTGCCCTTGGAACCTTTCCATTTTGCGCTACCGAATAGGCAACCGTCATCAACATACCCCTCATATTAGGCCCTGCGGTATAGACTTCAAGTACCGCTACCCTCGGGCTTTGGTAGCTTTTCAGCATATGTCTTGAGTGTGTCTTTATTACTCCTTTGACCGTCTATTGGTTTAACGTAGGTGGTCCCGCCCTCTTCATCCGGGGTATGCGATTTGAGCCCCTCAAAGTCATTATCAGCTTCCTTTTTAGTACCGCTCTCATTTCTATTAAGAGATTCATCTATGATGCTGCTCGCCTTGCTGTTGCCCTCACTATCGGGACTCTGCACTCGAAGCCCGAGGTGTTTTTCTTTGTCAGGATCTTCAAAATTATCGCCTTTCCAATTGGCAGCCTGCATCTGAGGCACTAGCGCGTTGGCGTCAGGTTGGCTAACCACTGCCTCCTGTTTGCCTTCTGCAGGAATGATTGACTTCCAGACCACTGCAATTCTGTCCGCTGCTCGGGCACCTTTTTGGCTCGAACCTTTGATGCCATCGAGTTTATCCCAATCAATGTAAAAGACGCCTGTGCTGTCCGGGACACCGTCTTGTTCTGGCCCGTTGCCCTCAAAAAAAGCGTTAAACCAAACATGAGCAACGGCCGTAACCATAGTGAGCCCAACCGACTTTGGCGCCCGATGACGCCGTTCGATCGTTATGTTTACGTCGCTATTATGGATCCGGATAGGTGTGTCAGGTTTCAAGATGACTGCCATTCCGCCGGGCTCCGATTCATCGTTCTCCTTAGGAAGCGGCGAGGAGATCGCAACCGGTTCTGAGGGCTCGTCACCGCTTAAATTTTTAGACTTGATTGATCCAGTATGGGATACCCGTGATATAAGCTCACGTGGCTTGCTAGTAGAGGTTGTTTCCCGTGTCGTTGAAGTTGAGCCGTCGCTGGCGACCGGAGGCGTTGTTGTAATGCTAATATTGGGTTTGTCGTCAGTTTTCCCGGCCTCTCCAGCGTCCCGCTGCTCAGTCGCAGTACCGGAGCCATAACCTGCCATCTCATACATCATATCCATCATGCCGGAACCGCCAGGCGCGCCCCCTTCGACGATATGACGTTCTTTCTTCGTGAAAGTGTGAAAGACCTTGATCTTCTTGCCTTGGTCCACGAATCCCTCCACAGCAAGTTTCACCCCATTGCGAAGGCCCCAGACGTGGATCTCGAGGATTTCGAGCTCGCGATCAACGTACTTCTTACCTCCTTTGGTCCAACGGTCAACGTAGGTCAACCATCGAAGCTGGCTCGGAATCGACACTCCTGGACCAAAATTCGGCCTCATTCTCCGCTCGGTAAATCTTGCGATGGCTTCCTCGGGCGTCCATCCACACTCGGCGATGAGGTAACTGCATGCCATCGTCCCGCTTCGCCCCTTGCCGGCCTTGCAATGTACGACGACAACTCGCTCGTTCTTGCGGTGCGTCAGAGCATCTAGCACCTGTGCAGCGAGCTTGGACCTGTGTTCGGCCGTGCTAGACGTGTCAGCGTGCAAGTCATTGCCGGCGAGCCAATTGCGCATGCTTGCGATGATCATGGGGACTAGTCGGAAGGGCGGTGGGTGATGATCGGGCCAAGGGTAGTGGCGTATTCGGTTGTATACGAGCTGGTCCGGATAGCCGGTCCCTTCGGCTCGGAATTCCCAAATGGCCCAGTTCCCGCCATGTCGCGAATCAAGGAAGCTGACAAGGCGATCGAGGGGATTGCGGTAGGCGCGTTGCGGGTAGGTTTGCGAAGGCCCGGAGCTGTGTCGAACTGTTAGTGGGGGGGTTGTGGCGAGTTGGTTCGTTCACACTCATCAGCAGTCTCGGTGAATGAATGAATGAATTAATTAATGAAGGAAGGAATCTCTGTAGCGCCGTACGTTGCGATGATATTGTCCGTCACATAGCACAGATCTAGGCCGGCCTCGGGGTGCCTGGCGCGAGGTCCTGCTACGATCTGCCTCAACAATGAGGCCATAGCTCTGGATCGAGAGCGTTTGGGGGTAGATTTTGTGTGAAGGAAGCCGTCGACTCTTTAGTCGATACACAATAAGAATTACGAATGGGGAGTACCGAGTTGTTGATGATGACAGATCAATCGATTTTATGATGACATGAAGCAAAACAAGAAAAAAAGAAATAACTAAAGAGAAAGAAAGAGAAAGCAAAAAGGAAAACACTATTAGGTGCCTAGGGATTGTCCTGATTATTTGGTATAGTTATATCTAGGTATGCTTTGAACAGGTAGGTACCTAATGTAGCACTCATCAACATCTGTCTCTCTGGTTCGACTACCTAGGCCTAGGGTAGGTGAAATGACGTGGGGTAATTCTAAAAGTAGGTACTTAGGTAGATGGGTATGTCAACGACGTCATTGAATAGACTTGCTACGGTCTACCTAGGTACCTTGCATATATGATTTCAAGCCACAATGAGGCTATTATAAACGGAAAGGCTGTGGCTTGACGTGATCCTTGAAGGTCGCTAGCATTAACTACCTAATTTATACTGCTACCTATCTCTGGTATCGTACAAATCTATTCTAAAGCGTATATATCTACGCCATGTACTAGATTAGATGCCCCTGCTTATCCTGAAAACGTGTCGATGACTACTTCAATCATAAGAAGAGTCGTGAGTAGCTCGGTGGCCATTTATCACTACACATAGTCGCATGGAGAGGTTAGCACTCACTACTTAATACAGGTGCCTCAGGCGGTCGAGGATCGGCCACTCACTGAAGGGTTGCTGCCAGTCAACCACGTCTTTGTCAGGATACTCCCACCACTCGTTCTGAGCATCTCGTCTCTTGCGGGCAAGCCAATACCTGTGGACGTCGTCGGGCACCTCGAGTATTTTGAGGAGCTCTTCTCGTGTCGGGTCCCCGAGGAATTGAGCAAGGCGCAATCGGAAGTCTTGGTTCGACAAGTTCCGGGTCACATCGACGACGCGCCCCAGCAACTTCACCCAGTTATTGATATGGTCGGCGTCGAGAGTACCCTGCATTATCCGTATTTCGATCGTTCCCGGCTGTGGGCGGGTGCCCCAGGCCGGAGGGTCGAGCGAGCTTTGGTCCCCGCGGATTCGCCATCTCACGCCGGGTCTGCAGTAATTGTTCTCGCCTAGTCCTCTGTTCAGATCAGTGATCGTCGTGTATTGCCACACGTAATACAGAAATGCCTTCTGCTCGAATGAGACGACATCGATGGGGACGACTTCCTCCAGCTGACGCTCGTAGGCTAGCTTTTCTTGCGGGGGATTTGTCGCGTTTATCGCATCTGCGCACGATCGACGCTCTGCCTGCACTGATGAGTACCTGTTTCCACGTTAGCGCTTCCTAGGCAACCAGATAGGGGGGGCGGGGCATATATGGTATATATATATATTATGGCCGCTCTAAAAGAACCTCCTATCCGTAACATGGTAGCTTACTTACAAGGCTCTCCATAGTCGGGAACCGGACCCCATTTTTGCACACCACTTTCAGAACACAGTTAGCCAAGCGAGCTAAGCGCCCACAGTCGCTGGGGGCGTTGCCAGTTGGGGTATCGGCTTACCTTTTCGTCATTCCCGCGGTCCCTCCTATGTAGCGTCAATATCGTCCGCTCGGTCAGATACCAGAGAGTAGCAAATCGCTTGGCCTGGAAGAGCGTCCAACCTCTGGTATGCCCTAGATGTACGTGAAACCCCGTCGAGACTTCCATGGGCTTATGGATCCGAAAGACATCTCGAAGGGTGCGACAAGCCGTTATGATTTGCTCTTCAGCTCGCATGTCGCCCAGCGGAAGGACCGGGCTGACGACTTCTGCGCCATACCAATAGTATTCGTTAAAGGGGTCCACACTGTCCACGTTGGTATATCTGCTGGCGTTCATGCCATTGCCGTCTACCGAGGGATCGTACGTGACTGTCCAAGCTTTATATTGGTTGCTCAGTCCTGGGACAGGGACGTGCAGCGGGTCGACCTGCTGGTTGCGCTGATCTTCCCGGTTCTGCTTCTCCCGTGTTCGGCGTTGTTCTAGCCTTGTTTTCAGCAGCAGTTGAATATGTTGGAATTTACGCTCCGTTCTGCCCTCCCACCCATCCATAGTGCATCGATCCAATATAAAGCCTATGTCTTCACTCCGCGTTCTATATATCTTCAAGTGGTTCGTCGTGTGGTAGTTCTCATAATCCGCTTGCCACTTCATCAAAGCTGCTTCTATATTAACATTTAAGGTAAGGGCCGGATTATACGCGTAACTGGAGCGAAATCCATAGAGGAGCTCCCCATTCGACAGGAAGTCTTCTCGTTCGTCATCGCTGTTCTCGCTCTCGCTGAAGTCGTTAATCACCGCTTTCCCATAGTCATAGTCACTATAATTTATCTCTATGTTAGGCCACTTGATTACCACCAACCCCCCATCTCTAAGGACGCGAGTCAGCTTTGTCTAACGATACCATCTAGTTAGCAACTCTACTATACGGTTCACAATCGAGAGGCTCACCGAAGCCAGGCTTGCCAGAGAAGTGACCATCACCAGCAATACCTGCTCCCCGAGACCCCAATGACAGAAACTAAACAGCGTAGGATATAGCTCACCCTTGCATATGGGTTAAGTTTAAGCCCGAATTCGTTTATCCCCTGGTCATCAACGAAAGTACCGTTAGGATTTTCCATATCAGCGGGGTCGCGTCCATTGTTGATTCTCTCCTGCAGGTACTGCTCTTCCCATTCCGGTATTTTCGCCGAAAGCCATCTAGGATCATTTGGATGGGGATCCCTGATTACCCATTCCCCATCATCCGTCATCTTAATCCTCACGGCCTCTGCGAGCAAAAACTCCAATTCCACGCCATACGTCACCTGATCGAGCCCGGTACTGCCAGACATGGCTTGTAGATGGATTGACACAGAGCTCGCAAGCCTCCCTGTATAATATTCTCAAGCTACTAAATATATAGACAACGTGGGCTATGTGAAACTCGGCGTATATTGTAAGAACGTAGTACGATAATTAAATTGTTATTCTGTGGAACTTCCAGTGACGACCGCATGATTATCTCAAATGGGATCAAGCAGCTCAGTCTCACTCAAAGACAATTGATGCTTTCGGTATTTTACTCCTGGGTTCCCTTTGTCTTCGATATAATCTAGTATCGTTTCCACCACTGACTCGATTACAAAGAGTCCTCTTCAATAGTACCACGAAATTACGGTAGCTGCGATAGCATCAAGAAAGCGACGTAGGATACGGGGCCAATAGTTTGTAGAGCTGGCCGCTAAGCAACTTTTAACCTAGCCTAAAACTCTAGATACTACTTTAGGAGTCACATATAATAGCTTACAACATTAAGTCTAACCAAGTAGTGTATTGAGACGATCGACCATGTGTGGCCGGTGGGTAGGTGTTATTACTGGCTTTTGACGGCTTATCAGAACAGGGATGGGAATCTTATAACTCAGATCGGACATCATAACTATGTGCATAGTGCCACTTAAACTGGTATGCGATACTGCACCATTATTAGGTGGCACCACGTCGTCGTCTTAATAGGCGGAAAGAAGGTTAACATTTCCAAAGAGATAAAATTCTTGCTTCGTGGACGATTCCCCCTTACCTCCTCCCCGAAGGCTCTATGTGTGTTTGTGGTCGAAACTCCCCCGCCTCTATAACCTAGATTGTGATATTTTCTACGTAGCAGTCTTTATTAAAGCAATCCTTAATCAGAATACTGAAATAAGTGGCAACAGGACGACACCTATTTTTGACTGCGCGTGCAGTCATGTTCTAGCAGACACACAACTTAGGTTGGAAGTGTGCTATAGTAAAATGTACACTCTCCTTGAGCTTAGGCTTATTTCATTGCTTAGGCCTCAGCTAAAACGGCAAGATGAATATTAACAATCGGCGGGCACACCTGGGGGGTTGTGGCACCAAGCTTGATATACTCATTTATTAGTGCTAAGATACAGTTCTACTAGCAGATATGCCTTCCTACCTAGGTCCGTCTTACGGCATGCAATCTTTTTCATAGATTTGATTTGTGCATTTATTCCAAGATGCACTTGCGTCCTAGTCTCCATATTAAGATTGTACACTAGGGCGAGGTAGAAATGCGGGTCAACAAAACTAATAAGCTTCCAATGATTCACAATAGTAGGGGAGAAGAGTATAGAATATACAACAAAGTATTTCCTTTAATTGCTCTACACTGACCACCCTCCAAACTCCTGGAGAAACCAGAATCAATACCCCCAGGCCCAACGATTTTCCAGCCCCTTCCATGCGCGATTCCGGATGTCATTACCCGTTCGTCCTATATCCGATCCATCTCCCGGTTGCACTTTTCCAGCCAAGGCCGAAGCTCTTGGATATCATTATTTGTAGCCCTTGTCTACAACGATCTTCGTGGCGTGCTCTTATTTCTCGCCTCGTCATCGTACTACGGCACGTGTTCAAAAAAGAACAATCCGACTTAGACTATGGTTGCGTTGTGTTTAGGACGTTTTCTTCGGTACGCTGGAACCGCTCGTGTATTTACTAAGATCGGTGACGGCGTAGAACTGGCGCGTGGCTCCCTTGATAGCTTCCCAGGCTGATCGGGCAGCCGGCGGGGTACCCTGGGCGCCTACCAACGAGTCTATACGAAGCTCTAGCGCGTTGAAAGAGCCCTGAACATGGCTGCTCTGGGAAAATCGAGCTCGAAGGAAAGCGGTATACAAGCCGAGTAGCACCCAAGAGCGACTCTGAAAGAGCAGAGCGGAAAATAGAATACGGACCCAAAGAAGAATCTCTAGGGTTGAGACAACGGACATAGAGGAGTCATAGTACGACTTGACGAAGGACCCAATAGCGTCGGCGAGTGGGTTGCCTTGGGGCTTGGCACCAGCAGCGGCGGCAGTGCCAGCAGGGGCCTTGTTGGGTTGAATGGTAGGGATGACGTTACTGCGCGTGTAGGTAGCAACGTGGAAGACGGAGTAGATGCCGTAGGGCAACAACGCGAGGGGGTACTGGGGAGACAGAAGCCAGACTAGGGCGAGGGCTGTGGGTAGACGGGAGGGTTAGTGGGGTCATAGTAGGCGGTGAGGAGTAGCCACAGCCAACATACCGAGATATTGAACGTTCTCATCGGACAAAGTGCCTACAACACCACCGGGGTACTTGGCTCCAACCTTCTGCCTTGCACGCCATGTTTTGTACACGACTATGCCGTACGTGAGAGCGGCGGAGAGGAAAGAGAGGCGGTAGGTGAACCGGGCCCAGCCACTATACGAGTTGAAGGTGATGTACGACAACGTGTAGCGGACGATGCATAGAATGAGAACGAGATGCCTGTCACGGAAGAAACGATTAGCTTTTCTCCGCTTGATGATAATTGTGGTAATTGTTATTATCGTTGCTGTTATGTGTCGGGATCGGTGGGTGCGAGCAAGCCGGGTGACGGAGGGGCGTGGGCTGAATGAGGTAGGTTTCGGGTTCGGGTTTCGGGTCTGATCTGGTCCTGGCCTTGTCTGGTTGAGGTGGCTATTTCACATACCCGCTAAACCAAGCAACTACATTGGGGCACGTCAATGTTAGTGACGGCGCCGGGATGAATCGTGCGGAGGGCAGACCTACATTGCAGTGTTTGGGCGAGAGCTAGGATTCTCTCGCCTAGTGGCAGATTTGCAGAGGGAGGTGGCGCCATGTTGCCGCTGCTGGGAGATCGGACGATGCGATGCAATATACTCTAATATACAATAACAACCGCGACAAGAACGAAGTGGGTATGCGTGGTGTGTTTAAAATATGCCCTAGAATCGAGAGATTCGAGAGATGGCCGGTAGGTAGAGGAGGGGGGAGAGAAACAAGGGAGGTGGAGTGTAGGAGGGCGAGGGCGAAGCTATGAAGAAGCAACGATGATGATGATAATAATGACAATAATAATGGGTTGGGCTAGAAAGGTGAAAGTGGGCGCCAGCGGGAAAGATGATTGCAGTGGGTGGGATTTTCAGCACTGTACCATTACGCTAGGTAGGTAGGTAGGTACCTGCCTTACAGACCTCTCTACCTAAATCGATGGGCGGGTGACCTTGAGAGCAGGTTCGGTCTGTGTGTGCGTCATGCCACCCAACCTAGGTACAGCATACCATCCCTACTAGTACTATCTACAGGACCCCGCCCGATATGTACCATGGTGAGGTGGATGGAAGGTGGGAGTTTGGTGGGAGGTAACACTCATTACCTCATCACTTATTGTCGCTTAGTTCGGTACCTGAGTACGAGCAGATACTAGAGATGCTCGGTCAGGTGGCCCTAGCTCCTCTCACCTGCCACCTGGTCTACGCAGTAGATACCTACTATGCTGCCATGTGGTCCTCCAAGTAGGCTCGAAGCTGCACCACTTGTCCACCTCAAGCAATTTTCCAATCGAATGGTCTATTGACAGTGAGTTTGTCTCTTACTAGCCTTCCTAAGTAATACGTGGCCGAAAATAGTGATAAGCAACTAGACTAGACTAGACTATCTAGACATCAGTCACATTGTTTATTTACTCCCAATGAGACTCGTCATATGAGATCCCCATCTGCTTGTTATACGAAAAGCCCGAACTCCCGCTTGCTCGGAATCAAACGAGGCGTATCAGTCTACCTATCCTGCCTCATGCTGCTAAGCCCTTCTGTCTGGTGTTATAGGCTTCCCTGGCCTTCTTGTATTCAGTGTCGATAACATTGTCCTGAACTCCCAGCCGCCGGCAGAGCCATTCTAGTTTTGCTAGGTTACAGAGCTGGGAAATGAGTGCGTCGGGGACCGCTGTGAAGAACCCATGGAACCCGCCGTCCCAACAATTCAATTCCACGTCCACCTTAGCTTTTCGGAGCGTGTTGCAGAAGCCCTCGGCCTCATCTCTAAAAGGTTCCGCAGTTCCCACGTCGATATAGGTTGGGGGGAAGCCTTGTACATCTACCCCCGACGCTCGAGCGGGAGCCTCCAAGATACTGACGTGTTCAGTCCCCCTACGGATTCCAAGAGAAACACTCCACCCTAGAAGTGCGTCCCCAGATGTGAACATGTTCCCATTCTTGAACTTGTCGTGAGATCGGGTGTTGCATCGGTCGTCGAGCTGAGGTGCTTCTAAGATGAGCCCATGGAGCTCACCGAGTGACCTACGGGACCCTTCACGCCTTTCTTGGCACCACTTCATAACGGTCGCGGCGGCCAAGCCTCCCCCGGATGATGTCCCAAAGACGATGACCTTGCTTTGATCACCGTATCTTAGGACCTCATCCTCCTCGGCTCCAAGGTGGCGGTAGACCCATGACAAGGCGTCAAAACAGTCGTTCGTGGGCTCTTCGCCTGTGGGGGACTCGTCTACCTCGTTTGGTGATAAACGATAGTCTACACTGACGGCAATAGCATTGAAGTAGGTGGCCCAATCCCTGACCCGCTGCAAGTACCCTGAGTATGCAGTGCCTCCGTAGCGGCATCCGCCGTGAATGTAAAATATACAGGGTAGCGTGCCACGCCCAGCTTCCTGAGCTGTCTTACTGTAGGCTATGACGATGTTCAAATCCTCGGCAGTAGCCTCGTCGTTGATTGATTTTCCGTGACACGGGCTATAGCACGAAGTGTCCCTAGGTATTTGGCGAGTGTCTCGAAGTAATCCGTATTCGTCTCGGATGTACTCGTCGGTCGGTATACTTGTATTGCGTCTTCTTCGCTGAGAACGCCAGTCAGCACGTTTTATGATGTGGCTTTTCTCCTGATTGTACCAGCGCCGAGTCTCGAATTCTGAATAACTCTGTAAATCTGGGTCATATTCCGCTATGTACGGATTCAAGGGCTCCTCAAGGTAAGATATTTGATCTGGAGACACTAATGACAAATACTAATAATGCTATTAGATCAAGACAACATATAGCTAGCGATGAAGGCGTCGTGCCTGTTTGGCCAAATAGAGCGCCCACTGATATACACTGCACCCTCTTTGTTTGGCATCTTCTTGTTGGACTGTCATCTCGAGAATACGTAATACGTGTATCGGCGGAGTTGGGTTGAATTAGACGATGATGTACCTGGTTTTATACGGGGTATAACTATACACGGTTTTCCATACCAATCATTGGAGTTGAAAATATCGTTGACTGAATCTGTTATTAGGTAAATTCCATGAGGCGCTGGCAGTAGAGGTGTCTCTTCGTAACAAATCTCGAACCTATTATCAAAGATCAGGTATATATTGCCTCTCTAAAGGATGCGGTTAATTGTAGTGAAGGTGATGTTAAACCTCAAAGTGGTATTTAGTCTTGTTTGGCAAAGCTCCTCTGCGTACATATTGGGTTCTTACGCCGGGCCCCTCGACTTATACCAATCAACCATATGGCCGCCTCAGACTAGGTATTTTCGTCACCCCCACAGGAGCTTCCAATCCTCTTCTCTGACGGGTAGGGGATCGTAACTTCATGGGGTTTCTCGCGGCATTTCGGTAACACGACGTAGCCGTGATATCCCGTCTCCTTGTTCTTGTAGCATGCAGAACATAGGCAGCATATGCATTGGCCTTGACTGGCTGAAACACGTTTGGCTTTCCGACCCGGTCATGGGCGATTACGGAAGAATTTCTGTGTAAGTAACTCGGCGCCGTTCAGAGGTACAAATTACAGCAAGCCACATTGCCTAGTTCCTGTCCATTCGAATACCCCACGCAATGACACAGAAGGAGTCAGATCGGCCGTTAGATGGAGTTGCTCTTCTTCTCGACACATAAAAGGAAGTCTGAATGAAGCTTATATTAACGTCTAGTACAGTAAGAGTTGTTAATGTAGAATGAAGACTGCCGTCAATCTATATGAACGTAGCAAAGATACAGCCTCCCCTAAGGCGATAAGCAAACTAGTATAGGTAAGACAAATGTGTATAGAGCGGACGACATTCTCAACCCCTCTTCCGATATACTGCAGGCTAGGCTGACTAGGGATCAGGGTCAGGGGTTGGAAACCCCTTGCTCTAAAAGGGCGTTGGCCTCCAAGGCTCGGGCAGATCGATTTACCATGGAGTCGACAGAATATTCAAGAGCTGAAAGATTCTAGAATCTAACGCAACGCCTCGAGCAGCGTAGGTATATAATCATTTTCCAACTCTGATGCAAGATCGACTCGGATTTTTATCAACTTGGATGCGATCTAACTATATGATCGGGAGGCCGATCTTAACCAAAGTATGATATCGGGCCATGGGATACCTAGTCTAGGGTATGTGGCTTTCTCGAATATTTCATAGAGAGTATCAGCTCACTGCTGGACATACCCCTGCCACTATTACCAGCAACCAGGTTAGAGCATATCCGCACCCGCATGGCATTCAACGACTCTAAGATCTTGGGTAGACTTAGGACCACGATCAGAACACGATGTCTAGAATATAACCCTGGAAGATACCCACTCATCAGCTCTAGAGCGGAGTCGGCAATGCCCCGTCGATTTGGCCGATCCCGTCTTGGTCCTTCCATCGAATATTCACTCATAATATAGGCATGGGCAAACTCCACAACAACGATGACGGCACCTATCAGCGCTTGATTTGGCCGGCTGTTTCCCGATAGGTCTTTGCTTTATTGACTGCTAAGGGATGGCAAATCAAGTTGAGAGGGAGGAGGCACTATCGACACGGCCTCCCGCATGGACACGTTCATCCTGCCAAGCTATATGCCGTCTCATGCATGCCTGACGTGTTGCAGAGAGCTTGAAGACCTATTTCTCACACACCACTCTTGGAGACTAGAATGTGCCATCGGGTGCACTGGTAACACCATACTCACAGGGCTAAGGCTTTAGGCATCGTGAATTTTCTAACCCATGAAACCAGAGTGATGCCAGCCCTTACCACCACTATACATAATACTAGTAGATGTACTGCAAGGCATAACTATTATTTAACACAAAGCGGGCCGAGCACACTTCCCCCCCAATATTTCTAGGTGCACCCGGCACATCATTCTCAGTGGGCTAAAGTCAATGAATTGGAACACCATGACCCCCTTCTCTGTCTAGCCATATCTTGCCTAATCTTGCCTACTCTATGGCTACAATGATGACACTCCATGCATATATCGAGTAACGTAAATAAATATCTAGTCTTGGTAACTAGTTAAATATCATCACAATAAGATATTGTTGTTTTCCATCTGTAACTTATCTAGGTAGGTGAAGGATAATGAGAGAACTATTCACCTAGACAGGCAGGAAACCTAGTTTAATACAAAGAGCAACACAGATATCGCTAATTTTGTTCACTTTTCATCATAGTTGTACATACTAAAAGGATATTTCTTTCTATTTAGAAAGAAAATTGCTCTTTATATTTTTTAAGACTAATACACCTAACGCTCGTGCATACTTCAAGTTATTAATAGCTATATACGTTGGCATACTGTTATTAATAGGTATAAACCACTAGAGGAAACCCCATGACTTTGGCAAGGTGGTATATCCTGTCTTTAGTCCTCTACCAAGATTTTACTTGCCCGCAGTACCGTAGTAGTTTAGAAGCTCCTCTACTAATTCCTTGACCTAGTCCTTGCAGGTCTTCTAGCTAGATGGAGAGGCTAGAACGAAACCCCATGTCCCTAAACAAGGATTATCCTGTATTAAGTCGAGTGTATTTATCTCGACAACTGGCTAACTTATCTAGCTTTGACGTCCTAGACGCCAGAAAGTAACCTGCGCAAAGATCGACCAAGTCTAGTGTCAGTCCTAGACCACGTGGACCGCCTGCACTCTGCAGCCTAAATGACCATGAGAGCGTTTCTAACTGTCCTACACAGATCCCCCGAATGGAATATGGATGACTCTCTTGACTATTAAGTCTATTACTAGTACAATTGACGATAAAGTACGTCGATTATAGGTAGAGGCCCTTTTCACAACATCTTCTCTAGAACTAAAATCATTGAAAACAAACGTGGGATTTTTGTTAGATGCCACGTCCCTGCGTTGGCCAAAGTCAAACCCCCTAGACACCACTTGTTTTAATATCTATCAAAGCGTTAACTCCTTGGCTACATACGCAGTAGCCAGCTTATTCCTTCCAACTCCACCTCCTCCCAATCCACTTAACGACATACACCAACCCCAGCAATACAGGAACCTCAATCAAGGGGCCAACCGTAGAGGCAAGCGCTTGATCGCTATATGGGCCATAGACAGCCACGGCGACAGCGATAGCTAGCTCAAAGTTATTACTAGCAGCAGTGAAGCTTTGGGTAGCGCCAAGCCTGTAGCCAAACCCCGCGCGATGTGTCGCCCACAGCGTTAGGAAGAAGATGATGACGAAGTATAGTACGAGCGGGACCGCGACGCGTACAACAGACACAACCTGATGAACAACCTGCTGGCCCTGCCCAGAAAATACAAGATCAGCACTATTAGGGCAAATTCAAGAGGATACGGGAGCCACACGCCCGGGTAGACAACCCGTGCCCCTGAGACACATCGAAAGAGGACTTGAATGGCTCTAGAGTACTCACTTGGTAGGCGAATAAGACTATAATCGTGTATAGTAGACCGACGAGAGACCACGGGGCGGCAAGCCGGAGAAACACGTTCTGATACCATTCCGGTCCAGCGAGGGCGCGTAGGCCGAAACGGGATAACAATGCGGCGCCGAAGGGAATGCCGAGGAATACTGCCACGCTTGTGGCTACCACATCGTAAGGAACATCTAGTTCCCCAGACTCGTGGCTGATGATGCGAATGAAGAAGACGGCTAGGGGCGCGAATAAGACGATTTGGAGGATTGAGTTGACTGCTACGAGGATCGCACAGTACTCCCCATCTCCCCCGGCGAGCTCTGTCCATATCAACACCTGAAGGTCATTCTTGTGTTAGATTCTCATAAGAATGTATGAGGTTGTTTCTCTGTGATTCTTACCATCGCAATGCATCGGCCTAGCCCTACAAGAATCAAACCTGCTCGGAGGTCCGGCTGATCAGGTAAAGTTGCCCATGCAAGTGCCAACTAGACCAACAAGTGTTAACTATAGCAACACCCAATACTTTATAGTACACCGCCTCATTCCATCATGGCGGGCGGAGCAAAGAAGGAAGTACTGAATGGGGAACGACGAACCATAAGAAAGGGAGCCACAATCCAGTTCATAAAGACACTGAACCCTATCTGCTTCCAAATCCCGCGATGCGAAAATACTTCGACCAAGGACTCGAATCGCACTTTACAAAGAATAGGATACATCATAACGAGTAATCCCACGGCTGTCGTCGAATCACATCATCAAATTAGCATGATTGTCAATATTATTTCAGTGTTGATCTTTCTTCCTCCTTCTCCCCGAAGTACGATCTAAGCAAGGACAGCAGTATATAGGAGTAAGGGAAGATACAACATACCAATGGGAACCGAGACTCCTACAAATCTCCCCCGATCCAGGGCCGCCGCCGTATCTGGTGCGAAGTTACCCAAGAGTATACCTAATATAATGGCAAGTAGGATCCAGACGGCAAGATATCTATCTAACCAGCCTAGAGACTTGAATGCGGACTGTTTCTTGGCGTTTTGCTCAGAGTTCTCTAGGACATTGTTCTGGCTCTCAATGTCGGAGGTAGCCGTATTCTTAGTACCATTATCATTACGCCTGCGGTGTTTCTCCTCGTCTGCATAGACACCGTCTAATCGGACTGTTTGTGGCACAGAATCCGGGACTACTTGTGCTTCGCTGGCCATGATCAGTCAGTAGCGCCGGAAGAGAGAAGGTAGAGGAGTATCACGCGCACTTGGTGAAAATAAGTAGGCAAAACGAA
The DNA here is from genome assembly GCA_022432375.1 of Nemania sp. FL0031. Classification (NCBI taxonomy): domain Eukaryota; kingdom Fungi; phylum Ascomycota; class Sordariomycetes; order Xylariales; family Xylariaceae; genus Nemania; species Nemania sp. FL0031. Next base: position 209,453 of record JAJKKK010000056.1, read on the forward strand.
TGCGTCTTAAATAATATATGTAGATTCTAGAAATACATAAGCAACGACTTATAAGTAGGAGAACTCCATGTGCTGGGTGGAGCGTACACCTATACCATCCAGCCAATCCGGTACGGGGCGTGACACTTTTTGAACAAGCTTTGATGCTGCCAAGAAAAGACGGACCTACACTGGTTCGAATTCTAGGTAGCATGCTACCTATCTCTCTCTCTACTTATATAAAAATTTATTCTTGTTTAAAGCACAGGTCCTAATCACTCGATGCATGCAGATAAACGTTTATGTTTAGTACATCTCTTTGGCTTTACATGGAGAGAGACGTAGGATTAGACCTGGTCAGTTCACTTGAACATTTGCTCTTTCTCTTACTCGAGACATGATGCCTTGTATATAAACACTAGTTTCCAGGCTGGGGAACACTTATATAAGAGTGTTTATATAATATATATAAAACCCCATTCCAGAGTTTCGTGTGAGCGAGGCCTGAGTTTCCATATCTCGGTTCCTCTGATTTTAGTATTCCCGGCACAACCCTCCCTTGACCAAATGAAATGATTATATGTTATGCTCTCGAAGCGATAAAGAATATCACTTTGAGCACTTGCGTTGCTCTATAGTATTTGTGGAGGTCGTGGAATGAATACTGAAGTTTTCCCTTTCTTAAATATTAAGAACTAGAGGCATTTATCATCTAGTGGATGGTCCCTCGCGATCGTGCCATTGATCAATGGCACCCGCCCTCGTCCATCAACTGGAACAATCGCGTATTCTTGACATGACACTTTGTAGCATCGCCACATCCCAAGGCCTTCCTAGCATGCGACACGTCTCCATGTCCTTGGAAGTCCGCAATTATGCTAGCGGCATCATCACACGACGTGACGAGTGCGCGGGAGCCCTCATCCGCGACTGTAATCCGTCTCGGCGTCCCAGACACCCCGTCGCAGACATTGATATCTTCTGCGTTCACTCCACGGCCTGAATTGCCAATACTCATGTCCATGTCCGTACCAGTAATCGTGACCGCACCGGCATCCCGCCCATCCGTGTTTTGTTCCCCGTTCCGTACACCCTCCGCCGGGGCACCTTCATCCAAAGACCCTCCGTTCCGCCGCACACCGCGTACACACCTCCGAACCGCAACCGTAATCTCTTCATCTCTCCCCCCTCCCCTCCGCCTCAAGAACTCATCTACCTCCTCCCTCGACACGCCCCTCGCAGCAAGCAGTTCCATCAACCGCTCGTTGACCCACGCGACCTCGCGCGCGGCACGCTGCATCTCCAGCGTGGCCTGGACCTCTCTGTGCTCGAACTCGTGCACGCGCGCCTCTAGGGCCTCGACGTATTCCTTGCGCCGCGCCCGCGAGCGCTGCTGGTTCACCCTGTTCTGCGCCGGGTCTGCCGGGAGTCTGACCTGTCGTCGTCCCCGGTGTGTCAGCTCATTTGCCTTAAGTTGGATGAGATGAAAATAACGGAAGGCCAAAGCATCGTGTGCGCTGGCTGCTCAAGGCGTCTCGAGGGGTTCTGACCTTTCGAGGCATGATAACTACTACCAAAACTCGAGTTAAGATGTATAGGGGACATGGTCTAGAAACATATTTATGACTCGTAGCATGTCCCTTTAGTGTGGAACAACATCGTGGTATTGAATTCCGATATGAGGTGTACAAGTATCGAAGCATTAAAAAAAGTGGCAATGTCGAGAGTCAAGCAGTTTTGGGGAGGTGGGACTGTAAGCATACTGTGCGAGATACTGTTTACCATATACCTACGCGCGAGGCAGTTAGGTTAAGGCATCCAGTCGCCGACACACTGCTGGCGATACCAAGTCTAGAAACACTAGATGCATGTGGTGTATTCTCAGGGAAAAATCCGCCTATATGAAGAGCTACGAACAATTCTTGAATGCGACGTCCTCTGCCAAAAACTTTTGAGTGCAACCTGCTATGTAAACCCTCCAAATGGGACCCGACCATGTAGCGAAAGGCGAAACCAGCCCGAAATCGAATGGGTATCTTCCTAAAACGCCGCTCTATCCATGCAATTGAGATGTTTCGAATTGGGATACCATGCCAAACCAGAAATGCAATTGTAGAGTTGAATTCAGAAACGGGAAGATGCTGTGTCATGAGCCTCAATAGAAACCGCCGCCGCCACGACCACGGCCACGGTGATCATGCCGATCGCGAGGATGCCATCCAGAATCATGTCCACCTCGTCCACGACCACGGCCCCGTCCGCGACCGTGACCGCGTGGTCCTCGGGGCCCACGCGGTTCACGAGGAGGAGCGCGCGGCTCTGGACCGAGGTCGGCCCGGCGGCGATTATCGCGCTCCGGGATCAGTTCTTCTACTTCCTCTTCCCACTCCTCCCATTCATCTTTTGTATACTCTTCATATGCTGCCCTCTCTCGACGAACCTCCTCCGGGTCGAAAAGGAAACGATAAGTTATATCGGGCCCCTTAGGTCCACGCTTAATGGTGCTATTCGTTCCGGCGGGGCTTACTGGAGATGTACCCGAATCGGTAGAGGATGGACTCGGAAATCCTTCGCGCTCACATTCACTACAAAAGTTTTGGTAGCGCGGGATCTTGTCCTCCTCCATCTGTTGGATGATCTTGATCTTGACGTCTATGAAAGCCTGGGGGTTGATCCCTTGGCCAAACAGGGTTGATCGGTAATGGTCCGTGTAGAGGTCGAGGACGTCAAGCATGACCTCGGATACCCATTCCTCACGCGTGTAATATTCAGTGGGGTTTAGGTTGACGAAGATGTCGGTATGTAGTCCCATCATAATGGACGTGAGTCTGGCGATGGTAAAGGCACAGGTGAAGGTGGTGTGCTTCAGCGGGGCGAAGGTTTTGTATAGGTCAGTTCCAGCCTTGAAGGCCTGGACAAAAAAGTCGGATCCTTCCTCGTGCGAGCCAAGGGCAGCCTTGACAATCTTGGCAAGTATCTTGAAAGGATTGCGGACCTGGAAGTCGAATCTCAAGGTTTCAATAACTTGGCGCTCGAGGCCGATCAACATCTTGGACCCTTGGTCAAAGAGCTACAAGAGCGTTAGGGCCATAGTACACCAACATGAACGGGAGCGGCTCACCTTGTCGTCGGGGGCAGTGATACGATCTGGGTTCTTGATGTTGTGATTAGCACACAAGATATCCCGGGATTTCTTAAGCGTGTCCTCCGACTTGCAAGCTACGAAAAGACAAGCGAGTGCCGCGTCGTGCCATTGATACCCCTTGGGATCAATCTCGAGGCGGAACCGGTGATAGTAACCACAGGCGGCAATGTAGGTGATGATGGGGCTAGCGTACAAGGGTTAGCAGCTAGATGAGTGAGAAAAGAGGATATAGCCATGCAGAATCCAGTTGCCCCACGACTAGACATAATGTAGTGTAGTTTGGCAGAATGGGCGACGGGATGGGGATTGGAGACGGGACACGCACAGCTGTAGGACATTGCGCACCTCTTCGATGAGCTGAACCCCTTGAAGACGCGCAGCCTCGTCCCTAGAGAGGTCGGTCTCCAGCCTAGCCAGCTTGCGACGGATGGTGCTCTCATGGAGATATTCACGGCCGGATTTGATGACGCCAATTGGCGGGCCGCCAGCGCCAGCGCCCGCGCCTGTGCCGGACACGGATGCAGAGGCAACGCCAGCATCGGCATCAGACACGTCGTCCATCTGCGAGTCGGTCAAAGCCATGTTGCTGCCGGATGCTGTCGTAGAGCGTGACTAGAGCAACATGAATCCCAGCATGAATGAGGCAGCAGATGAACAAAATCCCGAGCCTACCTATCCGGCAGATGTCTCGATTAACCACTTAAGCTACCTCGGGTAGCTCAGAAGACTCAGAAGAGCTAGAAGACCGAAGGCCTGGAAAGGCGAACAAGGCTCAGAATGGAAGTGACACGGAAAGGGAAGAATTTGCACTAAACCGAGCCTGAGCACGGCCCCGGGCGTCTGTTAGCTTGAGATTAGCAATAACATGCTGATATCGGGGCTTTATTTTTATGTACTCTTCCACGCTAAAGAAGTGCTAAGTACGGGGTGACGTAGGTAGTATAAATGAGCATCACCTCTCTCTATGTACCTATTCTATTCGATCGTTAAATGTAATTTTAGCACTTGAGGGGAAGGTAAAGAAACAAAATAAAACACTTTTCAATGGTCATAAGATGCATCATCAATCATGATTGTACATCTGTTCACTTAAGCTCAAGCACAAGCTCAAAGCGCAAGCAACAGCAGGAGGGAGCTCAGACCAATCAGCGTTCAAATCACTAGGAAGCTCTGACATCCATATCTGGGTGCCTTATGTCCTACATATGCACCTAGCAACATAAAACACAGCCAACTTCAGGTCCAGGTCCAGATTATATACCTGGTCATCAACATTTCCTCCTCTCTTCCTTTACATACCAGTCTGACTAGATACTCATCAGAAAACTAGAGATACCACTACTCTTGATGCAATCCCGTTTCTACTCTATACAGTGAGTGAGTGAGAAACATCAAAATGCGTTACCTTCGAGCACTCCCATTCCTAGCGCCCTTCCTCTCCGCCACAGCCGCTGAAGAGAATGACGGCACGCCTCTCCCCGTCGTCATCTGGCACGGGCTCGGCGACGCCTACTCTGCTGAGGGGATGCAGCAGGTCGCCCGTCTCGTCGAGGCCGCGAACCCAGGCACCTTCGTGTACTCTATACGGCTAGACAAGGACGCCTCCGCCGACCGCCGCGCCACCTTCTACGGCAACGTGACGGAGCAGGTGGCCCAGGTCTGCGCCGACCTGGCGTCGCACCCCATCCTGTCCACCGCCCCCGCGATCGACGCCGTCGGCTTCAGCCAGGGCGGCCAGTTCCTGCGCGCCTACGTCGAGCGCTGCAACTTCCCGCCCGTCCGCAACCTCGTGACCTTCGGCAGCCAGCACAACGGCATCGTCGACTACCGGACCTGCGCCAGCCGCGACTGGCTGTGCCGCGGCGCCATGGCCCTGCTCCACGGCAACACCTGGGCTTCTTTCGTCCAGTCCCGCCTCGTGCCGGCGCAGTACTTCCGCGACCCCGCCGACCTCGACAGCTACCTCGCGCACTCCAACTTCCTCGCCGACATCAACAACGAGCGCGCGCTCAAGAACGAGACCTACGCCGCCAACATCGCCGCCCTCGAGAACCTCGTGCTCTATGTTTTCGAGGATGACACCACCGTCGTGCCCAAGGAGACCAGCTGGTTTGAAGAGGTCAATGGCGACGAGATCACCCCCTTGCGCGCTCGCAAGATGTACCAGGAGGATTGGATCGGCCTGCGCGCCCTCGATAGGAAGGGCGGTCTCAAGTTCAAGACCACTCCCGGTGACCACATGCAGCTCACCGACCAGGTCTTGGACACGGCCTTTAAAGAATTCTTCGGCCCTTACAAGACCTCTTCTAGGGAGCCCGATGTCGTAAATGAGCTATAAGCTTCGTATAATAGCCGCGTCATGTATTATTCAAGGCGTTTTTGGGAGTTTTGTATACTGTTATAATATCCTAACACTAGTAGTACAGATAGTGGGCTAGTTTGTGACTAAATGATTTACTTGATTATCCGACGACGTGCTTAGACCCCAACGAGCATGAGTGACCTTTATTTGGACCGTATTCTTTTCCATGCCGATAATCTAACAATTATGTACGCTAACGCAGTCGCGTTTCGTGCAGAACGGGCGCAAGCGCGCTGCCATTTGTCGAACTCCAAACTCCACCATGCTGCAGATTAGATACAGAGGCTTCGCCTATCTAGCCATCTTATACATCTTGGGCCTTCTTAGCCGCTTTCTTTTGCTTCTTCAACGCCGCCTTGCGCTCCGTGATCTCCTTGTCGAGTTTATCATCGTTGCTTTCCGGTAGCTTGGCCGGCTTTGTTTTTTTGGACTTCTTCGGCGCGGGCTCGGCCTCTTCCACGGCACCATCTAATGACTTGCGCTTCTTGCCAACGTTCGCCTTCTCTCCGGCTAACAAGGCCTTAGCCTTTTCCGATTCGTCGTCCACCACGTCCTTTTCCTTATCCACCCACAGCTCATCTGTCAAGTATATCGGTAGAGCGACTGTTTCAGGGCCTTTATAATAGTTAGCTAATGCCTAAAAGAGTTAAGTTCGGTAGGTCTCGCCTTTTAGGTAGATACTCTAGTGAAAAGTTTCGAGTTAGCGATTGCCGTCACAAGCAAGAGAAATTTCAGTCAGGGCTGGGCCATTAGAGAGAATGTGAACGTACCCTAACATTTTTTCGTCCTCCAGGTATCAGTTTGTTAACCATAACCTAAAGCATTGGATTAGCAAGCTGCAAGGGTATAATGAAGCAAGATGACCCACAGAAACGACTTTTTCCGCATTCGCAGCTAGGTCTTCTGGCTTCCACGAAGCGTAGCCAATCTTCACAGCGTGGTTCGTGGAAGGTGATAGACTAACAAGAGCCGCTGCCACCTTTTGGTAAAGGTCAGTTTATCACGTCCACTATGATATCGCTCTCTACAAGGAATGCTTACTGCTCGCTTTATCTCCCCAGAGAGCTGGACTGCCGTACATGAGTTCACCTCGCCTTTCGCAGGCTTGACACGTTTGCCAGCAGACTAAAAGTAGGCAATAGTCAGCCTGTTTTTGCTCATACTCGAAGGGATGCTACTTTCTCGGTCGATTTACCTTTGGAATACGAGCCTGTATTTCGATTGGTACGGGTCTCTTCCTAAGAATGAGTTAGTTACATTATGTCAAGTAAAAACGGTGAGTTTATTAGTGTAAGTGGGTTCGGGAATGAGTTGGAGAATCATTAGAGAAGATATGTAACACCTACTTCTGGCTCTTATAAAAGGTCTTGCCTAGTACTACAATATTTGATGTCAGTAGTTGCTCCCTGGAAAGAGTTCTAGAGAATACCCCAATATAATTGGAAGACACTCATGCATAATAAGCATATAAAAGCGAGATCGCTTGGCGAAGGATTAAGATGAGAAGTTGGAGTATTGCTTACGGCCAGGGAGGCGATTTATTATGCGCCTAATACCATTAGTCCTCAATATTCGACTCGAGAGACGCTTCGTACTCACGTATCGCCCACTTCAATAGTCAGCCATTAGTATTTTGAATGGATCAAATAACGTGTTGTGACTCACGAAATATGTCATGCTCAGCATACAGGGCTCTTTGGTTCTCATCTATAATATTGAGGTAAGTATAGATTAATGGGACGGCAGTAGACGATGGGTCAGTATTACATGCTGAGAATTTCTTTTTCAATTTGCCAAAGTCGATTATTCTTGAGACATTCTGGCGAAGATCGTCTGGGAACTCAGGGTCTGCAACAAGGTTCTTGTAATGGCGTTGGGGCTTTGCGCAAAGTCAGCAACACGTTCGAGCCCAAGGACGAGCGTTGTATAAGGTTAGACACGAACATCGGCGACTATCAGGCAGATTCGCTTCTCTGAATCGGTCTCGATTGGGAACGGGGTAGGGATTTTAGTAGCTAGGTCAATTGTTAGCGAATGGGTACCTCGGCATTCGAGACGGCGGCGGATTGAAACACGAACGCTTGAGGTTGCGAGAGTCGGTCAGATGGCGCTTAGTGGTGAAAGTAACGAATACCGGCGTCTCAGCGAGGGAGCCCGCATCGTCGTCGTCTGCGAGAAGATCTTTCTTCGATGCGTTGGCGACTTTCTTCTCCGCCTCGCTCTTCAAATGGGAGATCAAGGCTGTCGAAGCACGCAGAGTCTTTTCCGACTCGAGGAGCGAAACAGCAGAGTCGCTACGGAGGACGACTTGGGAAGACGCCATTGTCGGTGCGTTTAGTCGGAGCCGCGCAAAAGAGGCGAGTTGGTTGGTCTACTTGGGTTGGTGGGTAGAGGCGCGGTGGGAGGATTCTCTCTACGTCGGAGCACAAGTCGCTTTCAGGATACCTTGCGCTATCTCAAAACTCGTTTCGTCCCCGTATCGTTGATATGGACGTCGTGAGCTGGGATGTCGCACGCTGCCGATTCTTTTGCTAGAAGCTGCGCATACATGGGACAGGTACTCTTGCTCAACCAAAATTTCTTATCGATAAAGCATTGTCTTATCGTTATTGTCATTATCGTAATAGGTCCACTTTTATATACATCTCCCAATCCCCCCAAGGCGAAAACCATATAGCGCTGAAAGGAATCGAACCTAACCCCAATTAGTAGTCTCTCTTGGCACACACCTAGCTACCCTACTCGTCTGGACTAGTGGCGTCACGGACTAAAGCAGTAGCAGCGCTGACCAGACGAGTACCTCACATACTACTCAACCTCAATCAAGAGAAGGTGGAATTGAAAGATTCCATTTTCGAAATCTAACATCTCTTCGTTTGTTTCATGAGGCTCCAATTATTAGAATAGCTTACCCATATTTAGTACTAAGGCAGCTGGGACTAATTGCAGCCCAGCCCCTTTTCTCTTCATATATCTATGAGGTACCTTCGACCAAGTCACATTTCGTGAAGTGATTGCGTTAGCGGCATGGCTGTATGCCCTCTAGTGATTTGTATTTCGAATATCTGTGTCGGCGCGGCATCAGGTAGCCAGCCCCTTGTGAATGAGACCGAGACCATCCTTCCATTATAGCTTAGGCGAAACCTTCGAGTACATATCGTAGATTCCCTGCTCAAACTTGCCACAGAGCTCTCCAACCTTCGGGTCGCCAGGTGGGTAGAGCTGTCCGGCGTAAAGCCCACACAGTCCCGACGTTCTATCCACGAACTAAAATACTCAGATCAGTATATAATATAAACAGAGTAAGGGGTTTATAGTATTTACCCATGCCAAATTTGGCAAACCAGTCCAAGTCATGGCCCCGGCTTTTCTGCCGCCCGGGACGTCTCCCTCGTTGACAATGCCACCCAGAGCCCAGTTCTTGGTTACCGAGGAGGGAAGGTTGCCCATGCCCACCCGAGCCTCTTCCACGGTCAGGATTGCATTCAACGCCGCCTTAGCCTTCTCACTGAGACACGGCGTGAAAAACTCCTCAACGCCCTTAGTACTAAGCAACTGCTGATCTCGGTCAGTGGTGAGAATGCCCTTGATAACCTTGAGAAAGTCCACGGGGGTAGCAAAGAGCCCTAGGCCGCCGAAGCAGCCTCCCCTCTCGTTGTGTTGCGGCCTTGCGTTGCTGCGGATAATCCCGTTGGGATTCTTGGGGTCCCGTTTGCTCATATCCACGACCCTAGCCTGTAAGTCTGGTCGTGTGTGCATGTAGCTGGAAAACACAATGTCGCGTGCCCCAACTTTACGGAAGATGTTTTCCTCGAAATAGCGCTGTAAGCTAATGCCCCCGTTCACACGCTCGACGGCGACACCAGCCCAGTCCACGCCGGCGCCGTAGGACCACGACTCTCCGGGCTCGAAGACAAGCGGGTAGCTGAAGCGGCCTTCGACAACATTAACCCGGTTCGGAAGGGTACGATGCCATTTGTGCCATGCCATCAGCTTCGGATGGGTTTCATCATATGCGATGCCCGAAGAGTGGTTGAGCATGTGGCGTAGCGTTAGGGTTTTCGTGTGAGGCTCTAGGACCGGCCTGCCGTTATCAGCAAAGTGCTTGATGACCGGTAATCCTCGAAACTCAGGGAGAACGTCGTATATGGGTCCATCTAGGGTCAGAAGACCACGCTCGCAACATTGTAGCGCTGCCAAGGACGTCACGACTTTTGTGCAAGATGCGAACCACATGACCTGCGAATTATCGTAAATTTCGGGGATTTTTACTATAGCGGTATACAATAAAATACAACTTACAGAGTCAAGCTGGAGAGCAGACTGGTCTGCGCCAGCGCGGACCGACCGCTTCCCGAAGGCTTTCCCATAATTAAAATTCCCTAGCAAGCCGTTAGTTTATATATGAAAAGAAAAATAGGTAGATAGATACGTGAGGTCTAGGTACATATAAAGATCTAATTAAGCTTACCGGATTTGTCAGTGGCACAGAGAACAGCACCGGGAATCTCTTCGGAAGCACTAGCGGCTTCGACTGCTTCCTCAAACGATCTCATGATGGGTAAGTAACCAACATAAGCATGGTTCTAAAATAAACAAACAGATAAGGTCTGCTAGGTATTCATCTAGCAGTACTGACCTATATCCATGTTGAATTAGTCTTACCTAGGTAGATAGTACCTGTCTCTTGATCTACCCTAGGTAGGCTTGGCATTCGTGGGGAAATGGGGGAAGCCTCGGCATTATCTACCGTCTGGGATACTAATAATCAGGTACTTGCATTCTACATTTTATCTACATACAGGCCTAGATAGGAGGCATACAAGACAGCTCGGTTGTTTAACATTTGTTGTTAAGGATTAGTACAAGTCATTGTGCTCTTATTGTATTTGTGTCTCATGGGTGTTATCCCTACCAAATCATAGGTTGTGTCTCGTTTCATAGCCGTTGACAATGACAATTGATTAACTTGAAGCAACATCAAAAGTACTCATCATCCATTACCAAAACTTGATTGGGCTCAAGCCCCTGAGGTAACCGCTCAATATATTTCAGTTATTATAAGTCGCTATAAGCCCGTAGGGTATTCGGGGAGGTATTCATTGATACAATCATATACTATCCTAAAGGACCATCGAGATATATAGCCAATTTAGGGCCGTACAATCACGTTGCCTTGAGACTGCCTTGCCGGTTTCCATTCCTCTTGCATTGCGTAAAGCAGTAAGGGCGATTCCTCTCTGCAGCAAAGTCTCAACGTTTATAACAACCCGTGCAGTTATTATGTGGACCGAGATCTTATTGTTAAGTCAGTTCCTATTCGGGTACTTTAGCTACGTCTTCTGATGTGGTAATACACACTTTCTAGTGCTAAAGGGTTCAAGACTCGGCGAGAGCTTGTTCTGTAGGCTTATTCCAACTGAATCAGTGCCTAGTGAGGTATTTCTACCACTCGAACTAGAGAGACCAGTACAATTTGGATCATGCGTTATAGCTCGGTGTTCAAAAGCCAGCCCCATCTCTCGTGCTCGTATCGTGACGGCAAAAAAACGATTCCCTGAAGGCAGCGCTCTCTACGCCTAAAAAGCCCACGCCATATAGTACATAAGTCATTAAGGTGCTAGTAATCAGACATCATGAATGCATGCCTATTAATCACGAAGATTGCGTCTGTCTGAGTTTTTGATCCGCCTATAAGGGCGATTCATCATCCTTTTGTACTTGACGTAGAGGAAGAAGACATCCTTCAGCACGACGAAGAGACAGCCTCCAACGAAACTACGTCCCCAGTGTTCTTGCAACAGGCCAGTGGGAGGACCAGACAGGGGCTTGCTAACGAAACGAGAGGGGAGCACACGGCGCATGACCTCGCCTACTCCATAGCATACACCTGGCCATAGTAGTGCGCCGGCTATAAAGTTAATAGGAGATCGACTAGCGGAATCCGCGGCTCTGCCCCGCGGCGCGGCCCCATTCTCGTCGTCGGCCTCGCCAATCTGGATGTCGATCTCCAGATCTAAAATATTCATCGCTGGAGCAGGCTCAGGCGGCGGTGCGACATCGTGTGTGACTTGTGACCCGTGCTCAACACTGACGGTGCGAGCTCGCGCCGCCCAGGATCTTTCCAAGCTATCGGATATAGTTCGGTGGATATGAAAATAGGTGGACTTCAAAACGGGGTAGATAGTGATGACACGCCCTGGCGATGGCGGCCAAGTAAAGAATTCGGTCGACTGATTAAATAATGAGGCATACTATCGCGAAAACGTCAGCAAGGAACTCTACCGTATACGAGCGCACAGCAGCAACGTACCACTAAAGACGCAGGAAGCGTGACGACGTCGCCCACGTTCATTCGGTTAATGATCAGTCCCGGGCCGATAAGAGGAAGAACACACAGCTTCAAGAAGCTGACTGGCTGGTCCCTGTGAGTACGGCGGATCAGTTGGAAGATCGGGGTGTCTTGGTTCTTTGTTAAAAAGGCCACGGCGGCCTCGGGTCCGGCAAACCAGGAAATGGCCTGGATGCCGTAGACGGAGCTGCCGACCAGGGCGCCGGACGCGATAAAGCCCAGCAGAATCCTCGGCGACCACCGCGAGAACTGGGTGTTGAGGAAATTGCTCAGTTGGATGGCGGGGTCGTATCGCTCGGTGATGATGATGGGCGACTTGCACACGAGACACTTGACTTCTTTAGCCTGCGCCTCCAGGTCGGCGACCCACTCGAGCAGGCATTCCTGGTGTCCCTCTAGAGAACAGCTACAAGGTGTCGCCCAGTCTGTTGGGAGGGCGTCCTCGGGTTCGTCGACGAGACAGACGAAGCATCGCCTCGTGTTTGCAGGCGGGTCGGAAGCAGACGGAAGCTTGGGCGGCTCGAGAGTCCGATTATCTGGAATGTGAGGGCTCGGGGCTGCGTCGCCGGCGTCGCTAGCTGAGGATAGGACGTCAGGCATAGTCGAAGAAGACATTGAGGGCGAGGGTAAGGGTGACGGTGACGATGGCGACGATGGCGACGATGGAGATGACATGTTGGGTGTGCCGAGGTGGCGCTGGTGGGTGATGTAATAGCAGAGACTGCCCGTCAATGAACTGACTGGTCTAGGCTATGTAAATATCAACGCCATGATCTAACCAACCATGCAAAAAGAGATACCCCGATCTGCCAGTGATTAGGAATGGTTTCTAGGAACGAAAATAGGGCTGAAGTTTTTGGTACAGACTGGGTATTTCTAGACGTCAAATGTTACTCAATCTAGGTATGTAGCTAAGTACTCTACCGATTGTAGGCGATGATGGAGATAAATGACGGGAGCTAGGTACCTAGGTAGGTAAGACAAACGCTTCCAGGGGTCTTTAGGTTAGACTAGGTAGCTACCCCCCGCCCTACATACATACTACATATGTACCTACCTTATGTACTTTAGGGACCTTAGGTAGATAGATAAGTAAGTACATACATTCGGTCAAGTACTTACAACATTAGTAGAGCCCGGCGTGCTATACGTGTATTAGGCACATCCTTACATGTAGTTTAGATATCGTAGGTACCTCATCAGACCCCACCATTAAGATTAATCATTACGGAGATTGGAACAAAGTCTTTCTATCCCTTCTTTTCTCTTTAACTTCAAAACTTTAGGTGCACGAAGGGGTCCTAGCTACGCAAGCAGCCGACCCCGCCCGCCCTCGCACTCAGTCCCCTCAATCAACATGAGGACAAATCATCGTCATCACCATCGCCATAATCTACTACCAGAGAGCCACAAAAGAGCCACATGACTTGATTCAAGAAAGGGCGTGATGATGACCTGGGAAGGGTTGCCTCGCCCCTTTAAGAGATAGAGGAGTTGTATTGCGGCTGCGCCCGAAAACACGGCTCCGCGGTGCCATCCGCCGCCGGACACAGCTTCTGTCGCGGATGGGGTGCACAGGCCGTCCCTACGCAACATTGGATGCTCGCCTCGCAGCCCTGGATGCCATAGCGAGTGGCCTCGTCATCTGACGGGAACGTGTAGGCCAGGGACGCGCACTCCCGGAAGAAGTTGTCGGTTTCGATGTTGCCGCCATCTCTTAGGGGATTCATGCATGTTCCAGCGTCAAGTCGATACTCGCTCTGTTCGCCTGTTGTTAGCATCAGAGGGAGTGAGAGTGACAGTGAGAACTCACGGGACACATATGGAGGAGATTGAGATTACAACCCAAAACCACCTCACCCTGGCATTCACAAACGATGGGGACGGTGAAACCATCACTATATGTGAGAGGTGTTAGTAGCCATTGCTAAGATGAAGGGATGGGCCATGTGTGGCCTTGGTTGCTTACACATAGCTCACGTCCAATGTGATTAGTGCCAAAGCGTCCCCCGGTGGTGCGAACGCGCCCTCAAGAAGGGATGCCCGGTCGCGGATGGGAGTGTCCGCTTCGGCCATAGCTATTCGACCAGACCACTACACACGTCCAGTATCAGCCATTAAGTCGTCAGCGCGACGTGTATGTAGCCCCCCAATAAGGAAAAGAAATTGTTCACTTACACCAGTGGGGAAAGCAACGACAGCCGTTGCGCCCGCCTCGATGATACTACCACCATCGTGGAGAGCCGTTGGTGAACCCACATTTTGGTTATGGGCAGTCGCAATAGCGGTTGTATGTGAGTTCACCAACGTCAACACATACTCGCCCTGATAGACTGAATTCAGGTTGACGGCAGGCTCCGGCGTAACGGTTGGGAAAGCCTCCTCGCATCTGACGCTATTGTTCTCTAACAACATAGTAAGGGTCGGGACGGGTGACGCTAGAAGCATAGGAAGGGAAACTCCCAGGATAGCAGCCCGGCTTCCGAAAATCATCTTGGGGCGAATAGTTTAATAGTAGCTACAGTACGGGGGGAGGAGAAGTGGTGATTTTGGTAAGCTGGGGTTGGGTTTAGTAGTGTAGCTCTATTACCTACAAATATAAAGAAACTTAAGCAAAGCGGCAGAGCAATAGGAGGGTCACCATGTCTAAATTTATATATCCTACAACTATCGAAATATCGTTTACACTTATCCTTGACCAAAATTAGGCGCTTATACACTTTGCATATGTGCAAAGCATCTTTTAGTCTGCCGCGCAGGATAATACCACCCAAGCACTTTCTTCATCAAGGTAATTTAAACCCTCCATCAAATTAAGTCTTTTCAGACCAGCAACGTTCGTTATCCCCCCCTTTTAACAGTGCAACAAGAAACGAAAACGGAAATTCGTACCTACCATCTAGCTAATAGCTAACTGCAATGCCAAAGTATAAAAGGAGTTTTCTCAAACTAAAGCCATTAAAGGCCGCTACTCAGGAGAGCACATGGGAGGCTAAAGTCGAGGCGTGTAGTGGTTCGAAATCAACCACATGCAAATGGCTTAGAAGTGGAAACATTCTTGATTCTATATCTAGATCTCTCTATACGCCATTACCATCTAACCAACCCCTCTCTTATTAGGCATATATCGTCCTCAATAAGCGCTAGTGATCAGGAAAAACCCAAACAGGCGCACACCATTTATAACTAGGACGCCGTGGATAAAGCAGTGCTCGACGATCGAGTCGAGAATGATAAGCAGCATGATATGAGGATGCTACCTCACTAGGTAGCGTCCATGATACAGAGTATCTTGCTCATGGACTCCAGCAGCTCTAGTAATCTCTCGTGTTGGGAAACCTTCGAATGAGGCAGCGTAAGTCGCCACAGAATGCGCAACAAGCTACAAAATCATAAGCCTTAGCATTGGGAAGAAAAACCAGTCGCAGGAACTAGGCGTCTTACCTGTGTGTTGATGACCCAGGCTGTGGTATTCACGTTGCCAACATCATCGCAAAGTTGATGATAACAAGGATCGTACCAGTCCCCAGCCTTACCACCAAACATCAGCTCCTCTTCTTTAGTTTTAATGCCCTCCGCGCCAGTAGCAATTCCTCCACCTGGAATGCCATTTCTAATGAAAGCATCGCTATAGTGCTTAGTGTCAGTTGTCGCCGTCTCCAGTATACTTTTACAGTGCTCTAGATAATGCAGAGAAATACTCTAAAAACTATATAGGTACTTACTAATCGCTTCGTCCATCAAAGGGAATAAACGTGTAGTTCAAGCCTTTCGATTTATACCAGTCTACGTAAAGATCGCGAAGCTGCTCCGAGCCTGTGGGGTTCACTGCATTTGTTGCATTGTAGATCTGATAGGCAAAGTTTGGGCTACCCATCATGTCGTAATCCATAAAGAGACGTATCTTCTGGTTTTCCTCCTCCGGCAGAGTGGCAACGTAATAATCGGAACCAAGGAGGCCCTGTTCAATAATGGTTAGTTATTTAAGTTCCGGTACATCTGATATCGCAGCGAAAGGGCCGCATTTCGGTGTACCTCTGCGGTACACGGCCCAATAAAAGCTTTTCCTGGATAGACACTGTACTCACTTCTTCCTCTCCAGCCCACCAAGCAAACCGAACACAGTTTTTAACGCTAAACTTAGTGAGATGAGTCGCAACTTCGAGCAAAGTCAAACTGCCAGAACCATCATCTATACAGCATTAGTATGAACAGCTAAGATGAGTCTCTTGAAATGTGATAACGCAGGTCAAAGGAGGACCAACTCGAAGAATTTCCGACTTGATTCACAAGCTAGGGGTGTCAAACATGTCAAAAATGAAGATTCCAAAACATACCGTTGATTCCGGGTCCTTCGCCCACGCTATCACTATGTGCTCCAAGCATGACGCAGTTTTCCGGGTCGCCCTCAACTGTCTGGATGATGATATTGGTGGTGTTGATGGTGTTGACGACGGAATCGATAAAAGCAATCGAATCCACGACCTTGCCAGCCTTCAGCTGCTCGATAATCGGCTGGGCGTCTTTACCGGACAAGCCAAACGTTGCGACATGGTTAGGCGAAGGTACACCAAGAGTGCCGCTCAGCCCGTCCGCGTTCGAATTGAATACAACCGCTGCGATGGCGCCGGCGCCTCCCGCAAGCTCGGATTTAGCCCCGAATGAACACGTCCCACGCTTGATGAAAGCAACTTTGCCGCTCACCTCGTCCGGATAGTCGGAAGCATCACATCCCTCGTTATCGACAAGAACCAAGTCACCATAAACCGGCTCTTTACCAGTTGTCGGAGGAGTCAGGGACATCGGAGTCGCAGACTTGGGTACACTATGGCCCAAAACAAGACGAGATTGGAACACCTGGCCCATTACAGCCGGGAAGGCCTGCGTAGAGTACTTGTAGTAGTCTCCCAGGCGATCTATTTCGGAGGCGACATATTCCAAAGAGCGCCGGTGTCCTATAGTAGGGTCAAGGTAAGCATGTGCATTAAACATTGGTCTTGGCTTGATTCATGAGACTCGGGATGTTGGTGTAGGTGACGGACGACCTGACCTTCACTTCCAATGACTCGGGTCGGATGCCCAAACTCTTCTTCGGATGACTTCGCAATGTTGTAGAGGGCCTCTGCGTGCTTGAGGAGACTTTCAGCGGTGATATGAGCTTGAAGCGCCTCGGTGTCCACCAGAGGCTTGTTTGACGTCTTGTCGGCCTCCAGCAACACGTCTTCGGATTGGGATACTAGGGGCTTCTGGAACTGTGCAGATACAGCTGCAATCGTGGCTATCAACGATAGCCGACTAAGCCCCACCATGTTGCTCTGTGTTGTCTCGTCTTTGATTGGGGTTGGCAGTCTTGGTTCATAGGATGATGGTATGATGATTTATAGTAGGTAGAATAGATTGAATATAGGTATAGGTAGGTAGGCAGAACGTCAAAGTCACGACGCGTGATTGCGATACCGGCATTTGCTCAGCTGTTATCAAGGTAGTATCTAGGTTCTGATCTAGGCTAGTATCCAGCCATCCCGTCACCCAGGGAACCCGGGAATGACTCTCAGCTGACCCATGTGTCAGATCATTCCCCTTCTAGGATTGGTTCCAATCTCAGATTTCCCCATCGGGAAAGCCTCTATCTGGCGCTGTTGCATGTATATGTACTAGGCTAGGTATACTTAGTAGATCCGTGGCGAGACTTATTGGTGGGGTAGTTCGTGGCTGATATCACAGTCGCACTTAATAAATCGATTTATCTAAGTCAGAGTTGCATAAATGCTAACTTCGAGTTTCAAATACTCTCTACCTATTAGGTAATATACCACTAGCTATCGAAATCCGGATTGCCGATACCTAACCTAATATCCTTCTTACCCGCCTGTAGGAATAAAGAACTCGTAGTTACTAATAAGAGCCTTCTAAGATATAATTACTCGTGGGAGGATGCTAAATGGAGAGGCCGCCAGGGTGAGACATTGAGAGAGGGAAAGAGAAAGCCTTCCATTACCTATGTAATACCATATTCATGGCTACCTACCTCTTCTACACCTATATAATCACAAGCCCAATGCTAGGTAGGCCAAATTCCACATATGAGATATGTAGGCCGGAAATAATAAACTCTATGCGAGAGAAGTTATGTTCATATTTTTCCGGTCTCACCTAGAAAATGGATAGTCGGTGATCTTGATGATAGGTAGCTGTTTAGATAGCATAGGCGACGGTCCCATTAAAGGATGTATCGGTTCAGGCCTCGACTATTCGCGATAGTTTCTTATTGTGTATTTAGTTGAGGCCTGATTGCTAGTTTTCTTCCACAGCCGGGCTACCCCCCTGGGTTTCTTCCATACACTTCCACGACTGGGATGTTATGAAGGTGTGTGACAATGACAATGGCTTACGTAATGGGGATTAGAACAGAGGTAACAGAGTTCTTATTCGTAATAATTCTCTAGATAGGGGTCTCAAGCAGTCCATATCCTAAAATCACCTTCCTGCAAGAGAGAGGAAATGGCTCCTATTTTTATTCCTTCTAACCGCCAGGTCTAAGACCTATTAGTCGCGTACGTTACCGTAAGACTTCCTTGCATGGCCATACGACCCTGCCTCGGCCAATCATTCTCAGAGTGAGGCTTCATACTTCTGTTGGTTGTGTGACAAGGCGGTCGGGATTCTAGCGCGCGGGAATCGTTGGTCTTCACGTTTCATTTCATTTCATTATATGATGCATTGACCAATTAGTTTTATTCCATTTCAGATTTCATATTACCACCTTCTCGCCGCTGTGGATCGTTTAGTGTCGCTAGTAGCACACCGTTCCAGTGAAACAAGGGGATTCCCATACGACACTTCTGTAGTGGGCAAGGAGGCCACAGTTTGTGTATGTGGCCTGCGGATGATCATGAAGGCTTCCAGAGCCTTCACGCGTCAATAGGAGTCTTATTGTACCCCTGTAGTTGTTCCTGGTGGTCGAGTTGGAATTTACAAATCGTCTGGCTACAGTAGTGGACGTATAGTTTGCAAATGCGAAGAAATATTTTCAATCATGAAGAGCTCGATTCTATGCCCCGTCGCACTTAGGAGAGTAGCATAGTGTCTTGAGGATATACATGCTTTGATTATGTAGCGATGAAGTTTTTCGATATGTGAATACTTGCTTAGGTATCGTCTTGCCCGGGCGGTTTCTTGTTTCCTTTATGTCTCTTACGTGTAGCGCTCAGGGTATGTTATAAGACACCATCTCTTGGGAACTAGACTTTCCTATATATTGCCCGCTGTTTCTTGCTAGGTGACGATATGCTAGGGCAGCTGTATTCTATATAAAGGGAGCCAGAGGGGCAGGAATCCATTGATATTTCTATTGAGCCCTGTCATTCCACCTAGCTGTAGTCTAGCCATTAACTCCTGTCCCCCTTCCCCTAACACCTCTCGAGGCTAGAAATAAGATCTTCATAGTAACTTTGTACGAATACCTATCTTAAAGTCTTCTCTCTCAGCCCCTATTCAAGGACTATGTCCCAGCCTCCTGACACAATCCTTGTAGGGATGGTATGATTGAATATATCGATATATCATCGAGCTTCTACAGCTTGGGCCACCTTAGTACTACCTTTACCCTCTCCTCTGGTATCCAGGTGACAATATGCCATGGTGGCTGTTCCTGCCCTTCTACCTAGCTGTAGTCCATCTATTCACTGCTGGCCCTTTTTCCTGACACCTCATCCCCACTTCTCTTCTTCTATAAAGTTACCTCTCCCCCTTTTCCTATAATCTCTTCTCTCCATTCCTTCTACAACTTCTTTCCTCGCAAGGATTGCTAGTCTCGTCACTACAGGTCTACTCCACTTCTCATAATCACCCACGAAGTTCGAGCCGTCTGCTTTGCACATAGTGTAAAGGTACGTATCTACTCTTCCTACCCCCGTTTCTTATGGTATCGAATCATGTATCTAGCTATTGAGGGTCGTCTCCATCGAGAGTTACAACGTTTCAGCACAAATTCATGCCTTGCACTTCTAGGCCGGTGATTTTCTGCTAGGTGGCATCTTCCCTGGTCGCTAGGTATCTCCTTGATAGCCTGCTACCACCTCTTACTCTTCCTACCATAATATTGTCACCTTTGCTGATATGATTATTTCTCCAGCAGAAGTTTTATTATATTAGCAACTTCGCTACATCTATCAAGCTACAAAAGAAAACAGCGGAAAGACTGACTTCTGCCGTGCGCTTCTTGCAACGCCTTGTCCATCATCATTCGAGCTGATAGAGACGAGAGTACCGTCCTCTCCCTCATTTTTACGCATTTTTACGCAAACCGTCAACCGACTTCCTTCTATACATAACCAAAATGATTAATCACTCCACTCCTGCTCTCTCTACTACCTCTCTTTCCATGACAGCCATCTCCATGCCTATTCTCCCCGCCGCCCTCCAACCGTCAAACAATGGCCTAGAGACTCCTGCCAACGCAGATACCTCCCATAAAAACAACCACTCGCTATCTGAATACCACTATCAGCGTTTAAAGGAAAGGATGTCATATGTCTCAAAGCATGGTTCCGAGATATTAAGAGACATTAATCACATACGTTCATCACCAAACGACCAATCGTTACCTGAAGACCACCGCCAGCATTTAAAGGAGAAGAGCTCACAAGTCATAAGGCAGGCTCTGGACATATTAAAGGACATTCATCACACACGTTCATCACTGAACCACCGCCGTCGCCGTCATGGGGCTATTTTTGAGACTGAGGAGACTGAGGAGACCGAGGAGGCCCAGGAGACTGAGGAATCGGAAAACGGCGAGCCGGCGAGCTTTTTTTTTTTTCTTTCTTCATATTTAGCTGTCGGCCTTGATAAAAACTAATGAGCTAACACAAATGTTCCATAACAGTTGCTAGTAGTATCTCCCGACGATGGAAATGGCGTTGCCGAGATCACTGCTACTGTTGGAGACATGCAATTTCCCGACGTTGCTGGCGGCCTAGATGCAGAAACCCTCAAAGATACGTTTGCATCTCTGAAGGAGCTTGCCGAAGCCAGCGGCGGCGGTCTTAGCGATGCCTGGGACACATTCAAAGGCATAGCAGAAGCTTTATTTACTGTCGGCAGCTTCCTAGCGGAGCTGTAGGCCGAGTCTTAAAAAACCTCACATTACTTCTGGTTGTCTTGCGATGCCGCTCTATCGCATATGAGCAACGGAGCTTTCACTGCCTTTCTTTCGGGTGTTTTAACTTTTTATAGCTTTGCTGGCATTGCGCTCAGTGGTGTGTTGAACACTGGTTATCATTGTTCATTCATAACAGTAAGTGGTCCCTGCTTCATGATTTCATCGCAAGTGCTAACTGCTTTAATTTCCAGCGAACCACAAACACAACATGATTGTAATTACAAGACAGTGAAATTAGGCTTGAGATACTTCAGGTACAAATTAGTGTTTAGAATGCGAGAGGAATTAGGTCTGATGATGCCTAGTGGAGATTTAATGTATTTTCTAACAATGAACTTGGAGGAAATAAAAATCACAACCATGAATATATTGACTTTTTAAATGTGAACGTTTGAAGCATCTGAGTCTTTTGGCGATTATTAATACTGCTGCGATTCATTATTCCAAGCCTTCTAATCAAAATAACTACCAGTGTTTCTCTTCTACTTACAATTCTTATATCTATATATACTACTGCTAGACTACACACGTTAGGAACTTACTAGTATCTAGAAAAGCCACGCCATCTACATCATCTACACCATCTACACCATACTACGCAATTAAGGATCACCTAACTTTTATCAACCCCCGTTCACGGCCATGTCGTTGAGACGGTCTTCACGGCCTGACACCCGTACTGAACCGGCCCAGGAGCCACGTAGTGAGTATATCTCGGGGCTATTTTCTTCCTGTTTTGGCGATTTCTAGAGCTGAGACTTTCCTTTTTGGTGAAACTCGTGTCTAGAAGCTTCGGAAATCCTCACAAATAATGCTCTAGATGGCAATAACTAACTCCGAGTTCTCTAGTCCCTCTCCTCTACTGGCTAATAGTAGGCGGTACTGGACCTCCTCCTACAAAGGTCAACTTTCGCCGTATGGTGTCAGAGCGGAATGCTGCTTACCGAGAGGAAAAAGCCTACCAAAAAGCTCGAAAAGCTGCGAGTGCCGAGTTCAAAGCGAAGTGGTTAGCAATGGGACTCGGTGGTAGCAAGAAACAACAGAGGCTTGGTCGCAAGGAGCTGATAAGGTTATATGGATCAGGAGGAACTGCGCAGAGACAGACTCAGGATGAGGGTACAAATCATGGAGGCGGCAACGAAGACCATGGCCGTAATGGGAATGACATTGACGGTATCAACGATGACAATACTAGAAATAATGGCGATAACAGTGCCAACTAACAGCATTGAGTGATGGGGCGGGTAATAACTGGCGAGGATAATAACAACAAAAGATAAAACACTATGAAAGATTTTGAAGTAGGATAAGACAAGCGTAGGATAGGCAACTATCATCTGAACTGCGGACAATTAAGCATTAAACACACCGAGGCCTGAACAGGATTACTTAAGATACGGTATTAATGAAGACAAGGTAGCTAGACGCATGTCCTTACGCTTCAAGATTTAGGTAACAATTTTATCCCATTCTCTATCTATAGATAGAACATCAATAGAACGGTGTACTTTCCCATCAAGACTGGGAGAAACCCTGTTCTTAAACCATGCAACACAGCTTTTATTCCCTCATTCACACGTCTTAAACCAACGGTGTCAGAAACCTGTTATGTACAGTACAATCTGCGGCTCAAATCGACGTGGCCGACAGGTAGGCTTGCCGAACCCACACCCCCAGCCTCCAACGAAAGCCACCGCAGCAACTAGATGTGGCATGCAACACCTCCTGCCCAGATAGGCAACCTGAGCCACTAGGAAAAAGCGTCTCTCATACGAGTAGACAACACAACAAGTGACGCATGTAGGCCTACGAAGTCTTTGTGAATCATGACGAGCCGCTCCCCAATGCATACTCCGAAACACCATTACCGATGACGCCACATGCCGAACGCAGCCAGGTCCAGATGAAAAAAATGCAGAAAGTGTACGAGACAACCGCGGGTTGCCACAAGAAACGGAAAGCGACGAGTAAAACAGGGTTCACTCAAGATAGGTCGTAGTGGGATAGCACCCAACGCAAGACTAAAACGTTTGTTGTACTAGGATGCCCGCCCGGGAAATTATGGCAGTCATCCATCAACGTCATTCAATATTGTAAGACCATCCAACAGGTTCTTGGGTATCCTGGTACGCCGAACATTGTTCCGCCGGTAGGAATGCCATCAAGAGCCAAGGACAACAAATACAAGATCGATGACCAATCCACTTATGAGGTAAACTCATCCAAGTTCAAATGGAGATCCTGGATACCGAAGATATGGGCGTGTCGCTTGGCCCAATCACGTGTGATTAAAGATGCTATAGATTGTTAGTGCCATTTATTTATCACCTGGAAGGGAATGCTTACCCTTAAGGAACTTCTTGCTGGCATATTTCTTGTAGAAGGCTTCATGAATGATAGGGCGGGCGAGGTAATCAACCATGAGCTCAAAAACGGGCTCGATCTCTGCCTCAGTATACCCGGCATAGTATGTCATGGTCTCATTCTAAGGAGAGTTAGTGGCCAAATATATCAATAGTTGGATACTTGGACTTACCCATTCACCCCGGTCAAAGACAAGGCGAGCGAAATAGATGGCAGCAGCAGCAACGTGGCTGGGGCGGTAGCCCATGAAGCGGTGGTCAAGAAGGCTGATCTCCATTAGATACTTCGCGATCGTCCGGGTCGGAATATCATAGTTGTCCGCCTTGGAGATGCGCCGAAGGAAATTCATGGGGTTGGGATAGCTGAGGTCGTAGTTAAGCGTGCCAAGAATAAAACGTTCAGCACTCAGAATCTCTTCTTCCGTAAAACCATCATCTGCGACATGCTTGAAGTTCGAAACATGGGGTGAAAGAACCTCCTCATATTTTGATGCAATAAACATAGCAGTAATGCCAACCAACTGCAAGCGGTCGAGCTGCACAACCTTCTTGGAAAGAAAACGGTCGATGATATTGATGGTCAAGAATAGAGTCTCAGGAAGTAGATGGAACCGCGTGTGGACCTCAATGAGCCAATCGATGAGGATACCTCGTGTTCGCCATCCAATATCGTCCTGGTGATTCATATACTGGGGGTTCGGAATCGACTTGCACTCGAGGTCACGGAGATATTCAAAGATTTCATGAGCGTACTCAGCGGCCATCGAGGGGTCATCCAAATCTTCGCCGTCTAGATCGTCGACACCGGCTGGCAAAACAACTGGCTCAATGGGTTGGATCTGGGCCTGGGGTTGAGCATTCTCCTTCTCGGCCTCCTCCTCTAGCTTAATAGCCTTGGACTCGGTAGAAACACGCTTCTTCTCCACATTCTCCAAAGTATGAACTTTCTTGGAAACGGGCTCCGCATCTTCGGTGAGAACATCCGCCTTGATGGTGGTGATCTTTCGCTTCTGCGAGGAGATGCCAATAGCGCCCGAACCGGAGCCAGTACGTATGGGTTCAGTCTTCTTCGTCTCCTTGGTACTAACGACAGTGCGGCGAGCAGTGCTTTTCTGGACACCAGTGGGTTGAGCAGCTTTAGAGACCAGGCCGACTCTACCAGCAGGTTTCTTTCCTTCAACAGCAGACTTGCCTACATTACTGACATCTCCGAGGGCAGGACGTCTCCGACCGGCAGTAGGGTTGGCATTGACTGCAGAGCGCTTGGACTGTAGGGGTTGCTTGGTGGGCTGGGTAACATTGACATCAAGGGCAGCAGCCTTGGCACGCGTTAGGCGCGTGGTATTGGTATTCTCGTCATTCTCGTTGGACGCAATACGCGATCTGGCGGTACGGCCCTATACAAATTATAGGGATCAGTATTTAGAGACGCAAGATCAAGTGAGTGGTGTGGGACATGCAACGCTTAATTTGAGCGTGTTTTTGAAGCCCATCAGCAAACTTACAGCGGGAGGCAT
Source organism: Nemania sp. FL0031 (assembly GCA_022432375.1). Taxonomy (NCBI): domain Eukaryota; kingdom Fungi; phylum Ascomycota; class Sordariomycetes; order Xylariales; family Xylariaceae; genus Nemania; species Nemania sp. FL0031. The sequence continues at coordinate 234,334 of JAJKKK010000056.1, forward strand.
CTTGGCGATTGGAAAGACGCGTATTAAATTGGGAAATTAAGCTTCAAAGAATACTAGGATCGGTTAGTTTTGTGGTTGATATATCGAGTTGCATCTGGGGAGTTGGTGTTTTGTGGAGGACGCGGGGGTGTTGTTAGACTGTGCCCCAAAACATGCTCATGAGCTAGCAGGACTGGATATCACGAGTGAAAATAGGCTGACAACAGAAGAAATGGTAATTGAACAAATATAGCGAAGAGAGGTAATGGCAGTGGGAAAAATCAAGACTAGCATACCTGAGAAGTCTTCTTTGCGGTGTTGGTATTGTGAATATTATGCGATATCAACAAAGCTGCGAGGCGGTTAGGTTATTGGTTGACGCGGAGGCTTGGTGAAGGCGTTCCGAGGCGACAACACAGCAAAGCAAAGCAAGCCGTAGAGCTTGACGATACAATGCCGTTGGAAGTCAAATCAAGTATCGAGAAGAACTTGGAATGGACGTAAGGAAGTAGAGGTTATAGAGAGTAGGATGGTGGTGGTAAGTGGTTGTTGTGGTTGTTGATCATGGAGATCGAGGCAGGTTGAGAAAAGAGAGAGGGAGGATCAATGATGTTTTTGAGAGCAGTGCATTGTTTGGCGGTTCAGCCACTGGCACTGCTACAGCGGGTCGAGTTGAATGCAAGGTGCGCTACACGCTCGCTGTATTTTGTGTGGAGGAGACAAGAAAAGTAGAGGGTACTTTACCTGGTCAGCACGGCACTGTACTGGATTGGTCGGCCTGCCTCTGTTTGTATGGGTCGGACACGGTTGGTAGCGCGACTTGAATCCCTGTTCAAGGCCTAGTTCCGCGTACCTTCTACCTCCACTGCCTGTGCGGAGCTTGGACCGTTTTTTTTACTGGACAGGAAGAATGATTTCAGAAGTTGATGTGGATGCTGAGACAATGCTGTAGGCCCGAGCTTCACGCTGGGTGAATTTGACGCCAATTGCACGCGACTAGGACGGCTGGGACCCAGACGTGTGGATGCAAGGAGTGAAGATGTCTGTAATTAATTACATAAGAGAGGGGAAAGACAGTGGATGTTTCAGCACGCGTTCCGCCTGTTCTTCTTGTTCTTCTTGAAGATGCAAGAGAGTTGGGAACGCAAAAAGATACCGGTCTGCCTGTAGTAGAAAAAGAGAGAGAGGTGGTCGATTGCCTGCCTGATGTTAGCAGCGGTGCGAACAATGCAACAAACAACAAACAGCAGTGTAGGTAGAAGACCGGTTGCTAGGTATTGTAGGAGATAGTTGCATTCAATCAATCATGTAGGTACGTATTTGAGGCCCCATCAGTACCTGCACATACCTACGCACATATTAGGTAGGTACCTACATACACGTCTGGGCAGTTGAGTTAAGGCAATTTCAGTGCTGTGGCAAGTGCAGGCTTGCTAAAGAAAGCACGCGACAGCCCTGTCAACCACCCCGTTGCGGCGTTAACCAACTGCCCCGCTCACTGATTGTGCTCCTTCCCCCACTTGAGCTCCAAGTCAACAAAGGAAACCACGGAGCAACGTCGAGTTCATTGGTCAGCACTTCCTGCATGGTAATGGACCCCGGCTTCAGCCAATCTCATGACGTGATCCCGCAGCACCCATGTTCGCGACGAAGACTGTGGCTAGGCTCCCCCACTTTCAGCTTTTTGAGCCTCATTAACTGATGTAAAATGAGCCACACATACCTATGCTGGGTCTGGTGGCTAATTCGGCAAAAGCTCGGGTTGACCTTAACTTTTCTGATCTGATTGTGCCAAGCTTTCTCCATGGTGCCACCAGTACCTAGGTACAGCGTAAATGGCGTAGCCTTTTTCGGAACAATTGGGTCCCCAGGATAGCCTCATCTCAAGGTTTTTGGTCCCGGCTAAGCATACCTAGGAGGCTGTGGTTGGGATAGACCACCACCATCACTCCTCAAGCCTCCCCGAACCCCGCCTCAACCTCAATTGGCTCTCCCAATAGGCCCTCTACCGCCTGCTGCAACGCATCATGATGCTGCAGCCGCGGATACTATCGTTCTCGACGCAGAGGATACTATCTAGTGGCACCCAGCTCTCATGCCGAACATATGCCACCATCCAGCGAGGAGCCGTGTCTCCGCCGGCCCCGACAAGGGAACAGCCGAATTCTAATTCTGGTGCAGCTCCCAAATCTCAGCGAGAGACGGCCGACGTACTACGGACATATAAGCCCAGAACGCCTGGCGTGCGACATCTGAAGCGCCCCATTAATGACCACCTGTGGAAGGGCAGGCCGTTTCTGCCATTGACCTTCCCCAAGAAGGGCATGGCCAAAGGTGGCCGCAACAATACCGGCAAGATTACAGTCAGACATCGTGGAGGTGGCGCAAAGAGGAGGATAAGAACGGTCGACTTCCACCGTTGGCTCCCGGGCCCCCACACCGTGGAGCGAATCGAGTACGATCCCGGTCGTAGTGCTCATATTGCCCTCCTTACCGAGGATGCCACCGATAAGAAGACCTACATTGTTGCCTCCGAAGGCATGAGGGCGGGTGATGTCGTCCAGAGCTACCGGTCCGGTATTCCCCAAGATCTGCTCGATAGCATGGGAGGTGTCATCGACCCCGGTGTTCTAGCAGCGAAGACGGCCCATCGCGGCAATTGCCTGCCTCTACATCTTGTCCCGGTTGGCACACCAGTCTTCAATGTGGGGTCTCATCCGAAGGGGGGTGCCGTGTTCTGCCGTAGCGCTGGCACCTTTGCTGTGGTTGAAAGTAAGGAGGATGAGATGAGAGAGGATGGTGTAAGAGTTATGACTGGTAAATATGTTATGGTGCGTCTCCAAAGCGGCGAGATCAGAAAGGTCAGCAAGGACGCTTGTGCAACTATCGGTGTAGCAAGCAATCCCCATCATCATTACCGACAGCTAGGAAAGGCTGGAAGAAGCAGATGGCTCAACATCCGCCCCACGGTTCGTGGTGTCGCTATGAATAAAGGTATACCAGCTAAAGTCGAGCGTTCATTTAATACCCGTTTCTAAATCTAGTACTGACATAACCGGTATAGTCGACCATCCCCACGGAGGTGGTCGTGGTAAATCAAAGGGTAACCGACACCCAACCAGTCCATGGGGCACACCGGTATGTGCTTATTGAATCCTTTCCATATTTCTTCTAGCTAATAATGAGTGCTAACCCCTCCTACAGGCCAAGGGTGGTTACAAGACACGTCGGAAGAGCAATATTAACAAATGGGTTGTTGTGCCACGCGTGAGGAATAACGGCAAGCGACGAGACAAGACCGCATAAGCTTGACTCGTTTAACTCTATATACCCCATCTATATATGTACAACGTTAGGCACTCACAGCATAGCCTATGTATAGACCTGTAAAATATGCGAGCACAATCTAAGTGATGGGGTCATCACTATCGCCTTCGCCCATTACTACTCATACTATGTTTAGCAGCAGATGAGGGCTGATGTTCTAGGTACTCATAACTGCTATGGTTACAGTCGGATTCTCCTCGTTGTTGGTAGAGAATTCTAGACCTTTTGGGAGTATGTTTCAGGCTAAGCGCCGCCTACTATCTCCTGGTTCTTAGGCCCTTTCTCGACATGATCAATCCATAACGCGACTCTTAGCACAAGTGCCGTGCTACCCTACTTGCAGTTATCAAACATTCCACAAGTCTTGGCATGAGTACACAGAAAAACAGGACAGCAAAGTTCCCACCTGCGCGAATCATATTGGCAGGCATTTTTGTGGGCAGGGGATAGCAACCCGCGGGCCCTATGAGGCGTCACGTAGTACTAAAGTTGTTACAAACAAGGTAGTAAAAATTATCCTACCCCCCAACAGCCGTATCTAGCTAGGGGAACCGTAACAACCCTCAAACTAGTCACCAACGTGTTTCTTTCTAACGGTAAGACTGAGCTAAGTCTACTTTCCCAGATACCCCTAAGTCAGAATACCTAGACATCGAGCATTGGTATTAATATCGCTATGCATAGACTTCTGTCTTGCTCTGTCTATAGCCACATAAAAATAGATACGCTAATCTATATCCTTAATTTGCTTAAATTAATTAGCAATGCATCCCCCCAATGACTTTTCACGGGTGCAAAAAAAAAAAAAGATTGTGGAGAGTTGCTGGGCCTAGGGGTTGAATTCCCCTGGTGATTAAAGCCTTCGCCTTTCCCCCCTTTATTCATCTCAACTTATCTAATGTTTTATACCTAACGCACTTCTATGCCTCTCCCTCTAAGCGTTCCCCCGCTAGTTTATCCGATCGTACGTATATAAACCCTCTATGGCCACTAGAACGCTGTAGGTTTCTGCTATCGCGTGGTAGGCGCAGCATACCACCTAAAATAACAGAAACATTAACACATTGGCGATTGTTGGATCATGATTGCTTGGGAGCAACAACAAGAATAACCACAAGAACAATAACTCTCTATATTCATTCTGATCGAGTGTATGTATTTATACACCAAAATATGTGCTGCCACAGTAGATCGTTTCGTAGCATGCTTGTGTTTAATTTACACAAGACACTGCCATTCTTGCATCCTTGCCTAACCGGACCGTCCTATTGCCAGGCCTCTTGAAGGAAGTTGCATTAATTCTTCTGATGGGTGTCTCGTTGCGCTTAAGATTAAATTGCTTGAGGCTCGCACCTGAGACCGAATATTAAATCTAAACCAAGCATTTTCAATAGATCTGTGAGCAATGTAAATGACCTCAACATCAAGACCTGACCAAGGAGGAAGATTAGACTAATTTACTGCAATACAGCGATACTGCCAGACTCGCTATTCCTCTGTATTATACGCTGACGTTAACTGTCCGCATAGGTAGTATTGTGCACGACCGTCTTGGAAAAAAAGCCGGGGGCATCAAGCCTCGTATTTTCCCGGGCGTTTTCTTTCTTGTGGATCACCAAGCGGCTATCTACATATCCAACTCCAACGCAATGTCCGCTGTCACATTCACTCCACCTCGGTGCATGCAGCCGTGGCACACGGCATGTAACCTCCCAGTCGGCCGGTACTAGCCTTGCGGCTGCAACATTTGAGGTCCGTAGACCCCGCTTTTCTGTCTCCCGGCGCCGCGGCCATGCCCTGACTCAGTACACTCGGCTTAGATTCGGGGTTTGGTTCATTAACCACCTAGCTAGGTTACTCGCTCGTCAAGATTTTACCGTGTCTAGCGTGTTACCTAGATCTCTAGTTATGAGATGGGGAGGAGATGAGTAACCGACCCTGGCATGTATCGCAAACTTGACGCCTTGGATAAATAGTGCATAAGTAGCAATACCTACAAGATGGTGCTAACAGGGAAGCGCATCCTAGGTATATGACTCCGGCCGCGGAGACGTCCGACACGCTGGGAATGATAGGTAAGAAAAATACATGGATAAGGTGAATACCCATTAGTCATTGGTACCGGGAATAAGAAGCCCCAAACGAGAACCCGGCCGAGGAGAAGACTAGCCTAACAGGACAAAAATTCTGATCTGGCGGTATGTGATCCGATTTATTTGTGACGAAAAAGTCTCTTGTATACAAAAAAAATCCGAAATTTCCAAGGACTTGAAAGTCACGATCCGATCCGTTGCCGGTGCGGGTGGTATTATTTGCCAATATAGGTAGGTCGTGGTGGGTTGGTTGCACGGGTGACGTACGGATATAACGGCGTATAAAGTTAGAGAGTCTCCCGCCTCTAGTCTAGGTATTCTTAGTGATCCCCAAACTAGACTTCGGCCCGGGCTAGAATTAACCGCTAGTAACTAACAAATTAGACACGAACTAGGGACCGTAACGTTCGGGCTTCGGTATCCTACTAGGGTTGTATGAGTCTCCTACTTAGCAGTTTTGCGGAGAGAGCAAAAAAAAAAAATTAGTGAGGAAAAGGGAGGGAAATTAAAACAAGTAAGTTTGCCTTGCGGGATATATCAATATGGGCTATTGATGAGGGGAAAGACTAGTCTTACATTTGAGCGCCGACTCCCTCTTTGTTTTGAGTTTGGTGATGATTAATTATACAGACGTACTAAACTTACTTTTAGCTCAGTTCTCAGAAGCATATAGTTCGCCAAGATCATGACTGAACCTGAAAAGACTTCAGGTCCCTCTACACCTACGATGGAGAATCCTACACAAGATGAGCATCAATTAGAACAGCAGCAGCAGCAACATTTACCGGCTCAGGATGAGTTTAAAGAGGGAGGCTATGGATGGTAAGGGTTTTACTGACTAATACACGACATCACACTCGAACGACATTGCTAACAGAAATGACAGGGTTGTGGTCGCAGCTGTTGTAAGTAATTCCCAGCCTCATCCGTTCTGATTCTGGTAGTCTTCACGATGGAACGGTTCTTGTTGAGGCAAGAATCATATTTTAAGAATTATTCCTGGTGGGGATTCTTCGAAGTCTCGCTCACAGTGGAAAATGAAGGTACTAACCTCACGTTTGTAGTTCTTCCTTAACGCCCACACATGGGGCCTCAACTCGGTAGGTAATCGTCGAAACGCGTTTGGGAGGACATGAGCGAAAGATGCACTAACAAAGATACCTTGACACACAGTCATTTGCCGTATTTCTTGCGTATTACATAAGAACGAATACCTTTCAGACCACAGACTTAGGGTATGCCTTCATAGGAGGGCTCTCCCTATCCATAGGTATGGCCCCTTTTGGCTCCCACTTGAACCATAGCCACTGACCATGGAGTATCAGCCTTCTTAATCTCGCCACTGGCAACATTCCTGGCCGGATGGGATAAATTTGGAACACGCTTGACTATATTTACCGGCATCATATTCGAAGTGTGAGTGCTTACCGTGGTCTTTACACCTACCCTATATCCTCAAGTAGACCAAGAAGGGAGAGGGAAAGGGGAGCCAAACTAGCTAACATGAAGAGTAAAGCATCGCCTTCGTCGGCTCGTCCTTCGCAACTGAGCTATGGCACATCATCCTTTCGCAAGGCGTATCCTTCGGAATCGGCCTCGGCTGTGAGTATTATTTTCTGCTTATTTCAGCAACTTTTAAAGCAGGAGTTTCCCTTTTTGGGCCAATACAGTGCCTGTAATCTTCTGGGTTCCCTAAAATTCTGCTCGAATTCGCGATAACTGATCTTGGGTATTCTAGTGATGTTTGTAACATCAGCCCCCGTCCCTGCGCAGTGGTTCCGGAAGAAACGGTCTCTCGCAAACGGCTGCGTTGCATCGGGATCGGGATTTGGCGGTTTGATCTATTCCCTCGCAACAAATGCTAGTAAGTAATCTTTGAAATCGGTTTCTTAATACCCTGGTCAATTTTAGTGGTGGTGTGACTGCTGCTGGACCGCAATCGTGTATCAGGGGCGTATAAGCAGGATGGTGATGACTAACACCAAATATCATTGTAGTGATCCAAAACATCGGTCTAGCGTGGACCTTCCGGTCCCTCGCCATTATTTGTTTCGTCGTTAACGGCGTTGCAACCCTCTTCATCCGCGACCGTAACAAGGCCATCAGCTCCGTCCATATTGCCTTTAACTGGAAGCTTTTCAAGCGGCCCAGCTTCATCATGTTCCAGCTCTGGCTAGCGCTCTCCTTGGTTGCGTACACCATCCTCGTCTTCAGTATTGTGGCGTATTCTCAGGCCGTGGGCCTAACTCCGTCACAAGCCTCGTTAGTCGGCGCCCTATTTAATCGTGAGTCCTGGGCCCACCTCGTTGGAGGAGTAGAGAGAAGAACGGCTTTACTGACATGTAGAAATAGTTGCACAGGGACTCGGACGACCTGCTATCGGGCTTTCGAGTGATACTGTGGGCCGCCTTAACATGGCCAATATTTGCACTCTGTGGTGTGGCATCTTATGCTTGTTCGTGTGGACATTTGGGGCTAGGACGTTTGCTGGGTGCATTGTCTTTGCGCTACTCAGCGGTGCCGTGGGTGGTGTCATGTGGGCGACGGTCTCGCCTATATGCGCCGAAATTGTTGGAATTGCCATGATTCCCTCTGGTGAGTACACACCTAGCTATCCGTTGACATCGACGCCGACACCTAAGAGGTATAACTTGTCTAACTGTAAACAAGCTCTATCGATCAGCTGGCTCGTCCTCGTTATCCCAGCCACCTTTGCCGAGGTGATTGGCCTCAGCTTGCGCACATCAGGGACATGGGGCTATCGCAACGTACAACTCTTCTCAGGGTTCTTGTATGTCGGTGCCTTCATCTTCGGCTGGATCTTACGCGCCTGGAAAGTCTGGGAACTTGAACAAGCACGGCTAGATAAAGAGCAGCGCGAACTCGCCATTCGTGACGATGGCGTCGTGCCTTCGAATACGCTGAGGCGCCATACTAGTCGTGCGTCGACCGTGAAAGAAAAAGTACTGCATTTAAAGGGGCTTTGGGCTATACAGCGCGTATAGCAGGTTTTAAATTTTGGATTAAATCACGATTTATTTGGATGCAAGCGTTATGACATATTATATTACAACATGCCAGCTCTACGTAGTAGTCAAGGAAGGGCTCATATAATCTAAATATCTGTCCTAAATCGAGAACTTATCATGATTATGGCTCGTAGTGGTTTAGATTTTCCCACGATGCAATTAGTTCGTGACATTGGCAAGTTCGATAGCCTTCTTCGCGGCCTCGTCAAAATCATCAAAGGCGAAGAGAGGTAGGCCACTCTGAGCAATGATCTGCTGGCCTTCCTTCTCGTTTGTGCCACGAATTCGGACGACAACTGGCACGTTCATATTCAAGTCGTGGAACGCCAGAATAATACCTCTGGCAATCATGTCTCCGAGTGTCAGGCCGCCAAATATGTTGACGAAGATGCACTGTTTTTTGTAGTTTGTCAGTGAGCTAGTAGAGCGCCGTGGGGATGAACGAGAGGGTCGATTGCATAGAACGGAGGGAGTGGGGGTTGGATAGGGGGGCCGGCGAGTTGCGGGCGGCACAATACTCTGCTTACCTTAACCCGTGGGTCTTTTAAGATGATCTCGAAACTTTTCTTCACCGTCTCGCTTGTCGCTTTTCCTCCAGTATCCAGAAAATTCGCGGCCCGTCCCCCGGCGTGCGCGAGGGCGTCGACTGTATTCATCGCGAGTCCGGCTCCGTTGACAAGCGTCCCAATATTTGCGGTCTCACCTTTTTCTTTGCCGTCTGGTAGCTTGACATACACAATTCCATGTTCCTCTGCTTCTAGTTCAGCGGCATCTTCCACGCTTGTGTCTCGTAGCGCCTGGATATCGGCCTGCCGCTTGCTGCTGCGATGTGCCGCGTCATCAAAGCCAAAGCGGGCAAATGAAATACTAGCCTTAGAGCTCCTAACCTTAGAGCTGATGCGTTTGGAGGCAATGATGATATGGGTTTCTAGGAGATATGCTTCCTTCTCGGCAAAGAGGGCGACAAGGCCCGTGACGATAGTGCGAAATGATGAGACGAGGTCTTTGTCATTGTTATCGAGGCCAAGGTGCGATGCGATTGCGCTGATGTTTAAGCCCTCAGCGCCAATACTATAGTCATAGTCAAACCTCTTCAAGCGCTTAGCGCTCCCATCGATGGACGGAGAGGCAACGATGCAAGGACTTCGAGTTGAGCGGTTGACTAGAGCACTCGGAGTTAGTTATCAACACTTTGAGCATGATTTACGAGTACGTTCAAAGTTTCTAGGCACAACTTTCACCAAAGGGGAAAGTCTGCTTTAGAGATCGCTAAAATAGGAAGAAAATAGCCCCGAGATATACTCACGAGTCACGGCGAGCAGATGGCCCTCCCCTCGTATAGGTTTAGTATAGGTAACTGGTAGTCTGCGCTGCCTTAATAGGTCAAACGAGGCGGACCGTGTTAGATATATGAGCCTTGTCTGCTTCGTAACGCGATCTTCGACGGGGCTTAGAGATGGCCTCCTGATAGCAGTATGGATCCCTCGTTGTTGAGAACTAGCTCCCGGTGAAAACGAGCCCCTGTTATATTTTGAGGACATCGAGCTATTTAGCATGGCCTCGAGGACTGGCCCAAACCTGGAGGGATGATTCACAATAGAGCAACCCGCTGCTTGGAGGGCATTAATCTTGTCTTGGGCAGACGGCTCGCCAGGGACTGTGAAGGCACCAGCATGGCCCATTATCCGGCCTGGAACGGCCTGGACGCCTCCGATTATGGCGGAGATAGGCCTAATTTATTGTTGGATATTAATTTTTGATAGTGGCTTAGGTTGTAGAGGGTCAAACTAACTTTGGGTTCTTCGTTCTTGCGCGGTATTCCCTGATCCAGACTGCAGCCTCAATCTCGGCCTCTCCTCCGAGCTCACCTACCAGGGCGATGGCTTCTGTGTCTGGGTCCTCTACCAAGATCCGAAGTCCATCTCTAAGGGTTGTGCCGGGGAGCATATCCCCGCCGACCCCTATACATAAAGTCTGGCCTAGACCAGATCTGAGGGTGGAAGCGGCAGCTATCACAATACGTTTTAGCCAAGCTCCTCCAATAGAGTATGGATGTAAGAGACTTAGTCTTACTTTCATAGCTAAGCGTTCCGGATCGTGCCACAATACCTACTCGTCCGGGCTTAAAACATGGTAATGGTTGAAAGCCTGAGGGAAATGGTCAATTGCGTTCTCCGCTTCAGGAGGAGATGCACACACCTATCCTACACCCCCCTACTGCGGAGATAATACCTGGCGAATTGGCGCCAACGAGCCTTGATTTGGACTGTGATTTTAGCATAGCATGGATCTGCATTTGCTACCATTAGTTTATTCCCGACCTCTCTGTATACATCATGTGCTCGTAAGTCCTCACTCGTATCATATCGTGCAAAGGGATGTGCTCCGCCACTGCAACAATCAAGGGGACTTCAGCCTCGATAGACTCCTCAATGGCAGCAGTTGCCTGGTGCGCCGCGACGTAGATACCGGTAGCGTCGGGCTTGAGAACATCCATTGCCTACCGACAGATCCTGACTTAGTCTTTGTTGCATCTGAACTTTTCTTGGCTTATAACAAAGGGCAAAGTTGGGGAAGGTTGCTTTCAACCATGCCACACCTTTCGAACTGTAGGTAGGACTGGTAGTCCGAGATGTTCGCCTTCAAAGCCTGGTCGAACGCCACCGACAACATTGGTTCCCCATTCTATAGACTCCTTGGCATTGGCGGTTGCCTGTTTTCCTATGCCGGGTTGAATTAGCTTAAAATATTCGGCAGATAGAAGTTAGTGTTGTTTAGGATAGACAAACCTGTGAATCCCTGAAATATCACCCGAGTATGTCTGCCAATCTTGAGGTTTTTGAGGGTCGAATCATAATTAGGTCGTGTCAGAGAGCTGGCAAAGCCCCGGCTGGTGGTAGCTCGACTGGCCAGTCTCCGTAACTTGCCTCGAATGCCGAGGTGGAGCACGTTACGTATCATCTAAAAGGAATTATGTTATATTGATTTGGGACAACTCATCTCATATACGCCGTAAGGTTTTCAAATGCTGTCAAGGAAGTAAGGTGCAGTAGGTAGTGGTCTCGCGGTCTCGAAAATGAGATTGTATAAGTACCCTATAGGGCTAGGGAGTTAGTCGTCCCGCGATCCACCTTGCCTGTATTTTGTAATACTTACTTACTTAGTGGTTCCAGCCCTTTGGGAAGGGTTTAAGCCGGCTTTAACAGAGAGCATCTTAGGCACGTAACTTGAGAGGTCTACATACAGATACCGATATACCTACCATACGTCTTATATATAGGAAATATTAACTGGAACTAGACATGAATCAAGAGTGCTTGCTATCTACCTTCCTTCTCGAGAGGCTATCCGAAGAGAAGTAAGAGCACGAAACTGTGCTTCCACGGGCATTAGTAGTTAATAAAGGAGGTAGTAGTCGATTGACTGATCTGATCGTAAGCGTATATAGGATATAGGATATAGGATATAGGATACAGGATACAGTATGGTGATACATGCGGATATACCGCTGCCAACAAAGGGTATTATTCTAAGCAATCGGTACTATACACACTCAGCTGCAACCGAGGCCGGCCTCTTTGCTTCCCCTAAAAACGCTGCTAACTTGCTTTTCCAGCTTCGGGGCGTGATGCAGATGCAGGTGGTTTTTGTTTTGGCTCTTCAGCAAACCCCAGGTTTTTGAAGTCGTCTTTGGCCATCAGATTCCTGCGGTTGTTCAAGATTAACATCAGCATGGGAGTAGACAAGGGAATGAATGAATGAATGAATGAATGGGCTCATACCGGTCCATTCGGCATGCAAGATATGACTTGGCCAAGTTACGACACTCTTCGTCGTTTACGCCCTTGACCTTCTTGATGCAGGACAGGTAGCGTGTCATGACGTGCTTGCACTCACCTGGTATCTAGCCGTTAGTAGTTGGATGGAGACTGGTGGAATGATGGTAGATAGAACATACCATCATGATCTAAAGGAAAGCTACCACGTTCCGGGCTATAGGAGGGGAGGATGGACAATTAGCGCGGCTTTTCAAGGAGGAGAATGAAACGTGAAAATGAGTAGGTGGGTAAGGTGAATGAGTGAATAATTATTATAGACTTACGGTGTCGGCTTTCCTGAGTAGGTACCTGAACCTGGGCTGCCGAAGGAACTCATTGGGCCTTTCCTTGATAGGTTATATGATCTATGAGGTTCTTATTAAGTACCAATCAATTCGTTAATTGTATATGAAAGGCTCATTCTTATCTGTTAGAAGCTGGAGTTGGTCTGTGTTGTAGATAAAAACCATGAGGCTTGATAGTGGTTCAACCGTCGAAAATGTTTTTGGTTACCTATGTGTGTCTCTGTAGGTGGTGATACCGTGCGCAACCACACGTTTCTAGGGAGCTAGTTTGCTGTGAAATGACGCTTACACAGTATAGGTTGCATGTATAGTGGAACTCGAACGGCCAAAATACAGTGTATAGTGGAATATAAACACAGTAATTCTGTTACCTATCTTTGATTCATAGACTCCAACCTAGCTCTAATAAGCTGTTCGAATCCCTTTGATATAGTCCCTCAGCTACTCTATATACCTCCAAGCTCCCAACGCAAGTCTATAGTTTTGAGCAGGTATATTAGTTGCATAGAGAGTTCACAATACAATTGCGTACATATAGTGAGTAGGTACCTGGGTCTTAGGTAGGTAGGTTAGGTAGGTATTTATTTTCCGTACAGAGGTGAAATAAATAGGTAAATCTTGGCTTCTACACCCACCCAATCCCCCACACCCAAGGCTCCAAAAAACTGCCCCTCTCTACCCCCACGAGGGTTGATTGATTCGATTCTTGGTTGCCGGGCGAACAAGATGTCATGGGGTAGTTTGATAGGTCTCTCTAAGTGCTGCTGCTGCTGCAGTTCGTTTCGCATCGCCAATTCAGCAAATCAGGTGCAGACTCGTACAATTCATTCCAAATCAGGCAGTCCTTGCTCACACCTTTACCAACGCATACAATAGGTACCTCCCTACATACATTATACCTACACATACCTTATATATGCCATCATTCGGTGTTGCTGTCCTCGTATTCCACGCTTAGATAAATAGGTACCTAACTGTCTTGGACACATCAACTTGCAGATCGATGGCCCACTACAGCGCTGTATTCAACCTACTAATAGAAGATCGATCGATCAAGGCTCTCCACAAGTCTGTGTAGGTATCACAACCTGATTTCCAATTCATTAGGGCAGTGGGCTCTGCTACCGCCCTGTCGGTCCGTGCAGCAGATTTATTTTCTCGATTGCTGCATCGCGACCAGATTGGCCCTCCCTAGGATTATTAACGATAATGAATTGTTGATGTCCGAGGGCAATTAAGAGAAATGCTGTCACAAAGTTGCCAGCAAGTGGCGGTCACCTTCGCCTTGACAATAGCGATAATGACTTCGACGATACAGACGGTACTTGCCGACCCCGTCGACCCGTTGGGATATACCGACCTGCTCGACTTTTTCCCCATCCAACAGCGAGAGGTCGTTTGTCCGGCCAACTACTTCAGTTGCGAAGACCAGGGAACCCAGTTCAACGGCGCATGCTGCGAGAACGGCCAGGTGTGTTCCCTAGACGCCCAGCAGAGCGCCGCATGCTGTCCCACGTCGTAAGTCTTCTTCCTTCCCCCATTCTTCCCTTTCTCTTCCCTCCCTACTCTCCGCGCTCTACCTAGGCACACGACTGACGACGACGGATCCCTAGAGCGACGTGCACGGGAGTAGCACCGGGCGGCGGGCCCACGGCGACGGCCTCCTACCTATCAAACTCGTACTTCGCCTTCCCCGTCATACCAACCTCCTTTAGCAATGCGGCGGCGTGCACCACAGCCCTGCGCGACTGCACCGACAACTACGATGCCTGTGTAGAGGCTCTCGAGGGCGCCGACGCTGGATACGGCGTGACAATCCAAGTCCCGGGCTCGGGAGGAACCACGGTTGCGCAGGCACGGACGACGCTCCCGTCGGCGACGGCAACGTCAGTGTGTTCGACCCTCTCGCTCGAGGCCTGCCACGGCTTGAGCAACGGGCTGTGTCGGGCCGGCACTCAGGGCGGATTCACGGTCGGCAGCGCGAATAGGGCACCACGACCTACAGCTGCTTGTATGGCTGGCGTTATTGCTGGAGTAGGTGTCGGTATCGTGGGTGGACGGTTATAACACGACGATGCGATGCGTGCACTATGTCCCAATATCGGTCGGCGGTCGAGGGGGGGCAACTGATGACATTACGAATACCATGACAGCCTGTTTTCGTCTTTTACTTGTATATGCTAGGTTTCCATAGATGGGAGAGGGGGGATGGCGATCTGGGGGTTGACATGAAGCATATCTAATAGACAGTAAAAGCAGAAAACACTGCGAAATGTTGAGCGTTGGATTTGTTACTAAGTTCGATAAGGAAAATAAATATGTGTACCTACACATACATATAGTTACCGGAGATTTCAACTTCAACCCCAACATTCCAAAAACACCAACCTGGCTAATAAAGACGTACATATGTATGTCTCGATCTACATATGTATCTAGGTATTTTGGTCTTAATTGATTGCGATGTATACGGGTACTTACTACTTAGCCTATCTAAGGCGCCTATCAGGGTACATAAGGTATGCACAGGTAGGTACTGCAACTAACCTATCAATTATTAGACTTTGTAAGATAAAAATAACAAGAAAATAAGAGGAAAGGAAAGAAAAGCAAGGCGCAATCAATAATCATTGCAATCGAGGGAAAGAGTAAAGGGGGAAGAAGAAGAAAGAGTGGACCAATTATCTTTAGGAGGTAGGTACCGCAGATAGTAAGTACATATGTAAGTAGGTAGTAGCTGTGACGAGGTGACCGCGACGCCAACCAAAAAGAAAGTCGAAGTCGCCCTCACCTTCAGCGTCCGTAGCGCCTCATAGCGCCTCACAGCAACTCATAGCATTCATGGCGTCGCCAGTCCTCCCCAACCCGTCCAACTTGCTCGGCGTGGCTCTGGTCGTCAATCGTTCGCGCGACGGGCCGCGCTTCGTCTTCCACTACCCGCCACAGATCCAGTACGGCAAGAAACAGCGTGTCACGCTAGCGCCGGGGTCGACCGAGGACGAGCTGGATGACGACGACGAGGTGCTGCTGAACCAGCTGTCGCAGCCTGCCTTTTTCGAGGGCACGTCGGGGTCGCTGCCCAACGCCGCCGGCTTCCAGTCCTGGAACCACGATGACCACCTCGAGACCGAGAGCGGGTCGCACATCGTTCCCTGGGAGCATGTCGCCGGCTACCCGACTAGAGACCTCGAGAGCCTGCTGACCCCATCGCGGGCCTTCCATAAGCGTCTCTTCCAGGTCTCGCTAGACCAACTGTGCTTTGTCTCCTCTCCTGTCTACGTGAACGAGAATGGTATCTGGCGCAAGCAGAAGAGGCAGCCTAAGAGCCGGCCTCCCAAGTCGCCGGACAACGGGACCGAGTCCGCTATTCTTAAGGATGGCTCCTCCGTCTCTACGATGCTGGGCCCCGACTCGCCGCAGGTCGAGAGCAAGGACGCGTCAGTGGCTGACGCCGCAGGTGGCAGCAACCTAGGGAGTGGGACGGGTCTCGATGAGACGGAGGAGAAGAAAAGCGGCATGACCATGTTCAACCTGGTGTTTATCCTCAAGCCAAAGAAACACGAGGCGAAGGAGTTGGCTGAGACATTATACGTACACATCATCAGAAAGATTAACAAGCTGTTCAAGTACAGCCAGCAGAAGACCGACTTTGTCTGGAAAGAGTCTAAACGTATACTTACGCTCAAGGATAAGAATCGTGAAGAAAGTAAGCTTCGAATCAAACCCAGCTTCTGGGATGTGAATCATCTCCCAGAGACAATGATATGGCTATGATGACGGCTATCTAATAATCACTATTCTTACACAGAGACGAAGATGAGCGTGCTATGGAAGGAGATACTAGAGGCGTCTTCTCTTGCGGCCTGCGTGCAAGATATATACGATGCTGTGTCCCAGAACAAGATCGCCGCGCTACAGCTCGAGACCTCCGAAGGAACCATCGCGCACTCGGTACAAATCCCTATCCCCTTCTACCTAACAGATCTGCCTCCCGAAGAAGAGGCCGCGAGCACGCGCGGCTTGTGGATTACGACCGCCAACTACTTCGTCGAGGAGGACAGCCTGCACGACCCATCCTTTCTCGACAAAAACTTCGGCCTACTGCTCATGAGCGACGAGAAGAAGATCATCGCTGAACTACAGGCAGATGCCGACGACGCTACAGCCGCCATGGTCGAGTTTGTGAGGCTCTCGAAGCCGACTATGTCGTACGTGATTATATCTCTTTTCATGTCTTCCACTCATTCGTATCATCTTCTTCTAATAGCTCTGTTCTACCGATCAATTTATCTACGAGGGTCACTAGCTGCCTACGAGCTTCTTTCTACTAACTAGAACTTACCATCAGATTTCATCAAATAAGCCAAGGTAGTGGGCTTTCGCCAACCCAGGTGCACAAGTACGCGCAACACTTCATCTTCTGGCGGCGAGGTATCGCCATTCCACCTCTGCACGCACGGGACGTGTACATTCTGTCGCCCAACGCGGACTTCAGCCTCCTCCCGCGCGCCAGCCAGGCCTGGGCTCGCGCGTTCCCTCTCGCACCGCACCTCGCCGATTTCCTCGCCGAGCTGTCCGCGTGCCCCCGCATGTACAAGTGGTTCTGCCCGTCCAAGAACCACCGTCCCACGTACCTGCAGATGCTCGCGTGGCTGATGCGTGGCGGGTGGGTGACTCAGCTCTGCACCTTTGCCTACGTCGTCGTGTGGCCCGAGATTCTCTACGAGGTGGAGTACGAACTGGAGGCCGAGGAACTAAAAGCGCTGCAAGAGGAGGCGACCAGGAAGGAGAAGGAAAAAGAGAAGCAGCAACAGAACGCGGAACTAGAGAGCGATAAGGGGAAGGAAAGGGAAAGAGATGAGCACGTGCCGCAGAGAGGATGGGACCAGGAGTCTGACATGAGAGACCGCCGGTACTTCCCTTACCGCCCATCATCACCAGCCGGATCCTCATCCACAGTGAGGCATAGTAACATCTCACTTTCCGCATCGACCGCTAGCCTCAACCTCCTCGCTGCCTCGGCCACCAGCGCAGCAACTGAAGGCCCGGATATCCCGGCATCATCCAGCTCCCTCTCCCTCTCCCTCCTCGCCCAGCCCCCCCTCATACCATCCCCATTCCCTCCTACAGACCAACAACAACACAGCAGCAGCAGCACCCCCTCTCACTCAGAGCCCCCATCCGCCTCGGCCTCCCCGCCTAGCGCCGCACAGACCCAAGGAGAGCGCTTCGCCCTCGCCGCGCGCCTGAGTCGCATCGCCGACAAGGAGGCCCAAGCAGCTTACGAGCGCAGCGCCGCCTTCGCGCGCAAGCCCGTCCCCGTCGCCACCGCGAGCCCCTCCCTCAACGCCGCCCCGCACCTGGCCCACCTGGCCCCCTACGTCATCGTCGACGCCCGCCGCGCCACCGGCAAGGACTCCCTCTACCTCTCCGCCATCGCCCGCCGCTTCCCCGACCCCAAGGTCCGCGCCGCCTGGCCCGTCTTCTGGAAGTA
This sequence comes from Nemania sp. FL0031, assembly GCA_022432375.1. Classification (NCBI taxonomy): domain Eukaryota; kingdom Fungi; phylum Ascomycota; class Sordariomycetes; order Xylariales; family Xylariaceae; genus Nemania; species Nemania sp. FL0031. The sequence goes on from JAJKKK010000056.1 coordinate 252,379, forward strand.
CTTCAACGGCCGCGCCGCTCTCGAGCGCATCGTCCTCGGCCTCGGCGGGGATGCCGTTGGCGGTGGTGGCGGAACCGCCGCGGGGGGCGATAAGATGAAGATTAAGAAGCGTAAGGAGGCTTGGGCTCTCATGACCGCTATGAGTGAATACTTGATTTGCATTCGTCATTTTTAAAATACGTGTAGATATTCGGCAGGGGGGAAGTAGGAAACCCGATGAATGTAGGTAGGCGAGGCCATGCCGATGTAGAACGGGCTACAAAGAACTAAGTAGTTCACTGTTTGCGAGAGATAGGAGAGGAGGGTATGCGTCCATCATCTGTTTATCGACTCGTCGACAGATCTAGAAACAGTCTGAAGAGAGAAAGATCGAGATACGCAACTACTTTGACATATATACTAGAATCACAAATGGTGTAACAAACTACCCAATTCGCTTGGATACTGTATATAAGCTATTCTAGGAGCCGGCCCCTTTCAAAGGGACGCGATACATGAGTATTAAAATGCCAACCAAGTATGCTTTAAGCACGGCACGCTACATGGGCTCGTATGTCATATTGACTCCGGGATCGAGACGGAAGAAAAGAGATAGAAAAAAGCCTGCTCCGCCCCCAACAGAATAGGTTGTAGAGCAAGCAAAAACAGAAAGGCAACGAACGCCCATGTACGTCCTAAAAATGTGACCCTGAAACTCCGTGGTCCTCCAGGTATCATAGAAACAATCATGCCCTTTCCGATCTTGCCCAGAGATGCTCAAGGATGGTAAGAGTGTTAATAAAAGGAATGAACACCAACAATGATCTCTGACGCCTCGTGAAGGTCCAACCTAGGAAATAAAATCGAGAAACAATCCTGTTCTCTTGTCAATTGAATTGGCATTCTGGTGATCCGACCTAGACCTGCGCCGTAACGACCTTGTGAATGCAATGGGAATGCCTCGCCTCCATGAAAATGCCCAGAATACGTCTCAGGTATATGCAGGAATAGCTGCGAGCCGAGGCAGCAACGCCCAAAGGAAAGTCGAAAGAAAACAAACATCATGAAGAGCCCGGCGCCATGGAAACGGCGGACAGGGTCATCACGTCTCAAAGTCCATGTATTCGTCTTCTTCTTTGAAGTTTGGTGCGACGGCACCAACGCCATCTTCATCCTGTTCCCAGAAAACGCCGGTGTCGTCAATATCATGTCCCAAGTCTTCGGGGCTTATAGAAACGCCAGCAGCTTCAACCCCATCAACGGCATCTCCTTTGTAGTCAGTATGGTTAGGTACCCGGAGACCAGATCCTGCGAATCGGCTATATGAGAAGGTATGGGGCTCGTTTTTGTCCCACGCCTCGTTTAGCTCTGTTTGCATCCGCTTCTCGTCCTCAGAAATTGAAAACGGAACCCTGCCGCCTAGCTCTACGATGGCATTGATAAGCTCCTCTTGCTGCTGAAGCTTGAGGTGTAGCATCCACATCAAGTCTCTTGTCCAGCTTACAGAACCGTTAAGTATGTCGCCTTTGTTGGGGCCTTTGTCTTTATCTTCAAGCGGTAGACCTGTCGTTATGTTGCCTGCACCTGTGGCTCGTTTGGCGCCCGGGCCTGCTAATCCCGAAGTTGCTTGCCCTGGGCTCGTGATGCCAGCAAGACTCGGCGACACTGGTGTTCCATTTTGAATCATTTTACGGACCTTCTCGTCATCAAGTCTGTGTGTAGGGACTAGTTTGCTGAGGTCCTGTATTCTCTCGTTAATGTTATCACGACGCCGACGCTCGACCAAGTTGTGAGATTCGCGGCGTCTCTTTCTCTTCATCTCTTGTGATGAAACGGCATTAGGGTTGTTGAGCTTTGTCGGCATGGACGTTCCTCCTTTCATTAGAACATCCGTAATCTGTGTGCTCTGCATCCCGTGTTGTAACGGGGAGGAGAACCCAGAACCGGGAAAGGATGACAAGCTATTTGGAGTATGGATCCATTGTGCTGACGGTGATTTTTCATGATGGCCCCCGGGCGTTCGAATTGGCTGTGCGCCAAACCCTCCCGACTCACGAGGATTCATTGACAATGCCGACATAGCAGCAGCAGCAGTCTTATTTGTCAACGGACTCCTAGCGTTAGAGGCTTTGCGTTGTATGCTCTGAGACATCTGGGCATGAGATTTTGTGTTTAGGTAACTAGGGTCATTGCCATCGTGATTCATATCGGAGTTCGTTAGGGGCGAGGCAGAGTAGGACACCGGCGACTGCAGGGAGTTTCCGAAGGATTGGGGGTGCTGCATTTGTCGGAATGGTTGATTGAAGTCGTGGAGATATGGACTCTGTACTGGTTCTCCTTCTGGCGTATGAGAATAGCCATTAACATGCGACTGATCCATGTGCAGACCCGGATTACTAGGGTGTCCTGTGTAAACGCCGAAGCTCATATTCATGTCGTTCACATTTCCAAAATCTTGGTTGTGCATGCTCGACTGGTTAGGTATGCGATCAACCGGGCTGCCGAGGGTATCCAGGAGCTCGTCATCGTTAAAGAATCCGTTAGAGGCGCTGTTGTTGCCGTTGAAATTATTTGAATACGAAGCACCATAAGCCCCTGCGGCTAGGTCGCTTGGGTCAACGCTTCCTCCGGTGTTCTGGCCTCCACCGAAGTGGCCAAAGCCGTGTTGTGCCATCGTATCGTGCGTATGACCGAAGTTAGTTGAAAGATATGTCATGCCGTAAAAAGGCGATCAAAAGGTGTGTCTTGTCGCACCGAAAACCGATGCTCTGGAAAATCGATAAGTCAGCCCCACATCAATGTACTAACCATGGAGGGGGCAGTTTATTATAGCAGGTAACAGGTGTGCGTGCGTGTGGCTAAGCAGACAATGCAGACCATCCGACTCGTACGAAATAGATAGAGACCGATTACTCACCGCCGTTACGTTACAAAATTGTTGGATTGAAAATAGTGGTGGGCTACAGTGCCATATAAATACGTTGGCCAAATTGAGAATAGGCGCAGGTAATGCAGAGGACCAAGGGATTATTACGGCGTCTGGTAGAGGCGGTGTCTATCCTGGTTGGTATGTTGGGCGTTGTGCGAATTGACACCTTCTTGTCCTTTGCGCGTTGCTAAATTGAGGTAGGAGTCCGAACCGGAGGATCTGCGGTTGGTAGGTGGTGGTTGCGTAGGTGCTGGACAGTTAGCGGGGAGGCGCCTAATAGGTTGGTAGGTAGTTTTACTGTTGGCTGTCAAGTATGACAAAGTAAGAAAGTGAGAGAGGTTATTTGATGATCTCACTGTACTCTTCAAGAAGAAGAGGAACGATAATAATAATAATAATAAATGATAGAAACCCAAGGCGGTAAGAACGGGGCACAGGTCTAAGACCGCGAGGGAATAAGATGCGATGACGAATAACGCAAGAAATGCGACCGTATGCTGGGTTGGTGCGATTCTTAGGTGAGAAAGGGCGACAAGGGGTGGAACTATGGAGAGAGACAGGTCAGGTTGCAATGAACTCAAAAGATCCTGGGAGAGCCGGTTGTTATCGGTTCGGGCTTACTTTGTCGCACGCGGGTTGACAAGGCGTGCCAACTAGTAGTAACGGACGAGCCGGGTCAAAGGTGAGGAGAACGAGTGATGAAAGAGGGGGGGAGAAGAGAGGGTAAATGAGACTTGGGATAGAAATGGTTCAAGCGGTAAATGCGGTAGGTAGAGCTACACGAGCGAGGTACGCTTTATCAGCCTCTCGTACCCTGCGTAAGTGAAAGAGGCAGTCCGGGGAAGAAGTACAATCAATACCTACATGTAGGTTGGTGCCTTGGGTGCTTGGTGGAGGCAATAATAAGTCTCTCACTGGTAGCTTTGGCGACCCGAACTGATTTAGCGACAAGGTCTACGGCCAAGCTGGGCTCTTAGCTCCCTCCCCAGCTTCTGGAATGAGACGATAAGCAAGCAGGAATCGGTCGCAAGAGTGCGGCGGGGCGAGCAGCCACTATAAAGTAGGTAGGTAGATACCAGGTAGGTAGATACCAGGTAGGTAGGTAGGTAGGTAGGTACCTAAGTAGAAGGCTAGGTATCTACTATAAAAAGCAGCCTCGGCACCCCTACTCGTCGTAGCGGGTAATAGAAGGTAGGTAGATAGATAGATAGAGCTGGCTCTGCCCTGCTCTGCTTATGCGTACTCGGTAGGTAGGACTTGAACGGCTAGGCAAATCCGTCGGTGACAAGAGGCAAGAAATGTGCTTGTGTGCTTGCGGTGTCGGAAGCCTGCGCAGTCGGAGTGGTGTTTAGGGCTGTGTGCTGTGGCTCATCAAGTTACGGTGAAGGAGCCACAGTAATAAAAAGGTATGCTTCCACCGTAGCCTAGAGACAGACAGACAGATAGATAGGGAGGTAAGTAGATAATATGCACTAGATATCAGGAATGAGCATATAACTCGGAAGAAGAGGAGAAATGAGGAAGAAGCGGTTGCAATCAATACCGAGGTCAGGTAGTGCGTAATGTGATAAGTTCAGGGTGTGTCACTGCCCTGTGCCCTGCGGTGTGTGGGTGTACGTATGGAGGAGGTATGTGTGTAGTGGTAGCAGGGAGCTGAATAAATGGGTCCTGGATTTGTGAAGGCAATAAAGATACTTACATGCTAAAGTGTATGCGTGCCTGCTAGGTGGAAGTACCCGCCTATGTCGCTAGGTAAGGCAGAAGATAGAAGATACGTGGGTAGTACCTTAGGTATGTAGGTATGTAGGTACGTAGCTTCGATGGTGGTACCTCTGCGCGGGGCAGTCGGGCTGGATGTCTAGGGCGACAATCAGGAAGTGGGAAGTGGGGTCCTAGCCTTGGAACACACCATCCAAGTCGCTTTCTCCTGTTGTCCTCGACTGAAAGCTGCGAGTCCCAATAAGCTCCTCTTTAGCTCCGGTATCCGATCAAAATTACGGTTTCGCTCCCACCTGCACACAGTACTCCTATGCAGATACTTGCTTGCAAGGGCTAGTTGCCGTTGTCCTAGTTGACCAAAAGGGCCCTTGGTGATGGGCTTAGTCTCTGCCGGCAATCTCAGGCAACCGAACGTTGAGGGCCTGTTCTCATTCCGAAGTTATATCCACCGTCGAGTTGACCGCCGAGTTGTAGTTCAAAATGCCCTAGAATCCGAGCCGGTCAAGTCCATGTATGTCGTCGACAATATTTTGTATTTTGGACACCACTTTAGTTGCGATTACTTTGCTCGATGTTCTCTTAGTCCATTCGTTTCGCTAGGGAAGTAGACGGTTCGTAGGTGTCTGACTTTCCGAGGTATTATAAGCAATTCGGAGGGCCAAGTCGACAAGGTAATAGGTGTTGAGATGGCACCAGTATAGGGAGGTTGTAAGAAGAGTAGACTAATTCTCCAAAAGATTCTGGGAATTAATCGAGCGAGATCCTTCGTGTCTATTGGGCTCGGCCTCTCTCGGGGTCGCAACGGTTTTTATATATCCTAGCTGGCCTATCTACCTACATCATAGTACATATCCGCTCCCACATATCTAATCGTGCGCTCTCCAACTACCTAGACATAATATGTGTGTGTTTCCACTTCGAACATCTCTTCCAAGTTGTCCGCAAAACATGGCGGACGAATGCGTCTCCTGACTCTCGACACTTAATACCATAGAGCCCATAAGCAAGTGGTGGTGTGGTGTGCAGCAATCATGGTGGTGTGTAGGGAGGGGGGCAGTGAAGGGAGAAATACGATGCGATGCTCTGTTTCCACCAGGTCTCTCTGGTACCTGGTTTACGCATACGCATAGATATGAGCCATACCTTACCTACCCTCGCTACCTAGTCGATTGCGCTACCTACCTATCTTATCGTCAAGGTGCCATAGTGCCATATTTAGGTGGGCTTTCTGGGTAGTGAAGGAGGGCGAGGGTAGACCCGTGACACTGCCAAAGTCAGCCAATCCTCATTGGGTAAGCCACGATGCCACCCTCTATTACTTAGCTTGCGCAGCCCAATACCTACCATGGCAATCACGAAATAGTACATGGCATTTTGAAACTACCCGAGCTGCCCGGTCCATCCGTTCAGGTTAAGAGGGTCGGAGAAAGCTGGGATGGGCAAACTTCCATCTGACTCACTCCCGTAATCCCTGATAACCCCTGCCTGGGCAGCCATAGAGAGAGTTGCCTGGAGGGGTTGTCTAATGCGCATGTTACGCGTGTAGTACCTACGCTCATCGAGACTGGCCAACTTGCAACGGCAAAGGCATGATGCGCCCGCGGTCGCTTGTGCAAGGCACCCGTTACTAGCCCGGGAATCATGCATCGAATTTGCAGGCTACGATAGCGATAGAGTATACCATAAAGGTAGAGCGGTTATGCTGTATGCCGTACGGTGTTGTTGTATGACTGCATCTCAGAGAGAGACTTAGGTGGCCTCATGTTGACTTCTACATGATATATCTACCTAGGTATCTAACCAACATGGACTATATATCAACAAGTACTTAATACTGTACAACTTGGCGTATAACTAATAATGGTTTCGAATGGGGCATACCACTACCTAACCTACCTACCTACCTTAGTATACAAGCACTGTCAGCAACGGCGTCAGCAGCAGAGCAAGAGTCCACCTAGATAGCTCTCAAGGTGTCTTCATTACCTGACCTAAGGTATGTAACTAACTACCTTAGCTACATATGTAGCCATACCTTATGTGCCCACCAACCTTGGTATGTACGTGTGTAGGCATAGGTAGCATCAGCCCCTTCAACCTTCAAAGTCAACCCTCTGAGTCTCTCTTAGACGGGATATGTGCACAATGCATAGGTGACTAATTTACCTCCCGAGTGAGCCCCCGTTCGCCCCGACAAATACTCTGCGGCTGCGGCGCGTTTGCAGTGAAACGTCGCATACGCTACCTACAGCTAGAGTAGCATGGTACCATGAGGGGCATATGGCGTGCCATCTGGGGGAGGGGTAGGTAGATCTTCTTGGAACTGTCTGCAAGATACTTACCTACAGCGTAGGGTGGTGGACTGGGCAGAAGACTGGTCTGACTGGGTTAGGAAAAGGCAGCGCATCAGTGTGCAAGACATGGTCACAACAGCTGTGTCCGTGATGGCTCTGTGATGGCTCGATGTAACCCCACGGAGCTTTTTCGTCGCTAACGAATGCAGCTGCACAGTCGTGGGGTTTGGGGATTGCCGCCTGCCGACAGCGATCGCCCCAACCCTCTCGAAGCTGCTCGGCTGTCAAGCTTCCAAGCTTGTCTCTGTGGGACCCTGCAACCACCAACTCTTGCACTCACATGCCGAGCGAGCCAATCATCAGATCCCGTGCCGTGCCGACGCGCGGGTTGCCATATTCAAGATTTTGTACGTGGACAAGAGCCATGATTGTGCGGCACGATCCGCCTTCCGAGATGTACCGGTAAATAAATAAATAAATATAGTGATGGACTGGATCCGATCCGATGCAGTCCACAACTCGGCGTCGAACATCCATCTATCCTCGTCAACACCCACCTGGCATTAAACAAACACCGCGCTCGAGCCACCAACCAATGCATGCATACAGTTAGTTTAAAGGCATTCTTAGTGGTGGTACTGCCGCGCTCCTCCGCCGTGCGTCATGCATGAACCCTGTTGCTACATCCGAATAGCGCCCTTGATAGTGCCTAGGTAGCCTTAGATACCCAAAGAAGGGAGGTGAAGCGGTTGACACAACCCTCACCTTGGACCGATCGCAATTAGTATGCGCCACTATCTTAAGATCAGATCGCCAGTCCCACGAATCAGGACGCCACCGGGATCGGATGTATGAAAGTGCCACTTTATTCAACGGAAAGGCATACAACCTTGAGATCAAGGATTACTGTGCTACAGACAGGACTTGAAGACGAAGGCAGCAGGCGGATTATTGCACTTAGGTCGGACGAGTGATTTGATGTGCTTATTTCATACCTGATGGACTGGCTTGCCTACCTACTTACTTACCTCTAATTATCAGAACTACTACTAAGCAATATTGTATGTGCAACAGGTAGGTATGTACTTGAGCATGGCTTCCTAAACGGTTTTGTGCAGATATATTACCTGGGGTAAGATGTATGGATTATGTATGGTGCCTAAAAGAATCGTGTTTCTGACTTATATATTCTGTTTGAGTACAGCATACTTGGGTTCCTCTCTGCTCTATGTGTAAGTTAAGAGAACAGACTAACTAGGCTTGAGTTGAACTCAAGTACTACTGTAATAACAGGCATATCATTTGAGTACCTACCTACCTACATGTACCTACTCACTCAAGTACATATAGGTACAGTATATTCGCTTCGACATTCAAGCCACATGCCTTGATTTAAGAGCCCCATAGGGGCGATGTAGGTACCTAAGGTATGTATGAAGGTGTAGGTAGTACCTACCACACTCGACCAGCCAATTTCTGATAACATGATAAAAGAAAGACCGCCAAGACCAACACAGCCAATCAGTGGCTACTTGTCTCCACTTCTCTAACGACGGACAGTCGGCCACACCACCAGGCGCGACTTCGAGACGACATCAGCACTACATCTACTATTTCCATTTCCCACTCTCAACCTAAGAAAGGTGTCATTTGACACACCCATCAACACCACCCACCGAACCTCGTCGGAGAGGCACAAGGGCTTTTGTTTTTACAATCCCCCGTCACTCCACCGAACCCATCGTCACCGTGCTCCGCGTAACCCGCCGCCGCCTACTACTACTTGCCGACACTGATACTCGCCCTTCTTGACACGGCCCAGCCTAGCGCGTCTCTCGCCACTATGGCTTCTACCTCTTTCCGCGAATCTATGAACTCATTAGGGTGGTCCCGTCGGGACCCCGACTACCCTGTCAGCACGACTCCCCAGACTGGCCTCTTATCATCCATCAAGTCACTAAATCCCTTTGGAGACCGCGGTTACGTACAACTACCTACAAATGAGGGCCCCGGCGCCCCCTTACCGGCAGGCAACCGTCGCGATGAAGAAGAAGGCTGGTTTGTTCGTGAGTTCTCCCGGCTCCGTCTACGTCATCGAACATTGGCAGTTCCAAATGTTTTCTGAGACGTGTGCCTGGTGGTTGCGCATGCACATGCGCATATACCGCGCGCCATGTTTCATGATGCACATGGCCAAAGACCCACCGACGCTACAAATGGGCTGACCCAAGATCCTCGATCCAGTGAGCCGCTGGGACCGGCTACTCATATTCGGTGCCTGTAATCTGGGCGCTCTCGCCTGCTTCGTCCTCTGCTTCGCTCTCTGGCCCGTTCTCATGATGAAGCCACGCAAATTCGTAATCCTGTAAGGCCCGACTTCTTCCATCAGCTATGACTCGACCCCTGCTCTTAATTTTGGTGGCTCTATTATCATGCATTTGCCGGTTCCTACCGACGCTGGGTGCATATATGCAAGAAGCCGCCTTTGCATGTGTGTCGTACGGGCAAGCCTAGATGGCCTCCCTTAGATCTTGAAGATTTATTCCACATCAGTCATAAACTGTGACATCATAGGTTCCATGGCATTCCTTTCTCAATGCAAGACATCCAAGATATAGCCATTTGCTAACATTTACACCTATATAGTTGGTCATTCGGCTCGATTCTCTTCATATCCTCTTTTGGAGCAGTGATGGGACCTAGGACATATGTGCAGCACCTGACTTCAGGTCCCCGCCTTCCCTTCACTGCGGCTTACTTTGGGTCTATCGCCCTCACTATATACTTTTCGGTTGGTGTGAGTACCTACGTCTTGTGATCTCGCTCATTGCAGCATAACTAACATTTCTAGCTTCACAATACAATCCTGACCTTGATATCTGCACTTATCCAAATTGCGTGTCTCCTGTGGTACCTCGTTAGTTACTTCCCTATGGGATCGAGTGGTCTCCGACTGGCCACTACGTTTGGTGCCAGAAGAGCAGCTAGTTGGATGACTGGCTAAAATCCGTATATCGAGTTTTGCAACTATGAGATGCTATGATTTGGAGGGCGCTAGGGCCATTTCTTTTGAATCATTGCGCCTAGGAGTAAGTCTTCGTATACGGAACACTATATGTTGCGGCGCGACGGGCATCTGCGTGCCTCTGTACTATAACATTCCCGGTTTGGAATTAGAGCATTGTTAGGCGAGCTTAAAGGTTTACAGTTAATTTCCTAATACAAAATTGTCTCTGGCACTTAGACATCTAGATCTGCAGATTTGGAAAGGTTTGTGGTCTTCATGGTATTGGCTGAGTTCTAGATGAACAAACATGGGCTCCGTGTAAGACTCTTTCTCTAGACTCTTCCTACATCCAAAAAAAAAAAAAAAAGCATTCTAGATTTACGTGTGACGTAAAACCGGATCCTTGTAACGCGTTCCTAGGTAATGGCTACCTAGCCGCTTAAGTACGACATATACCCAAGCTTTGTTATTACCCGCTGTATATGATATTATATTCAGTGATGCCGGAGCCTTAAGGCAGCCCAGCCGGGAAAAACAGGTGTTACAGCCCGGCATGCTAGCCCAATCCGCCGAGCAATGAGTAACAGATGGAACATAGCCTGAGCAATGGTGCTCTTACTATAGCCACCCTCCTTATAGTCCCTCGGTTCTAGAACTGGCCTGCATTTTAGAACCTATCTACTGCCTAGATAGGTTCTAAAATTGGAAGCGCTTTCATCCTGTCGGAACTGTCGGAGTTGGTTACGGCGGGGTACATGCTGTATAGATTAAACAAACCTGACAAGACCGAAAATAGATGTGTGGTTAGATAAAAAGGCAAATTATCTGATATAAGATAATCGCTAGGACCAAGAAGGATACTTAGCGTAGATATGATATTATATATATATACCTTTACGGTCTTTAACCATACAAATATTATCAGTCTTTAGTTTTACACGTGCTTAGACATCTTTAATGTTGAAAAAAAGGAGTTGCAACTTGCTTGGTTACAACAGGATTTTCAAAGCAGTGTCACAGCCGTCACAGCCGTCACAGCCTAGGTAGGTACGGAGAGTCCCCCCAATAACGGATCGCCTTCAATAAACAAAGCGCTAAATCTTTGAAGGTCTACTCGAGTCTCATTGCTTCCTCTGCCTAGCTGTACTTTTGAATCTAAAGTGCTCTATAAGCATGCATTCTAGTTTTTATTGTAAATGACGATGTTCAATGACGGGATAGTCGCATTCCGTGCGCTATTCTCCAATGTGGTGCCTCGGTAAAGTGCCTCGGTAAGTGCAGAGGCTGTTATCACTTATCAAAGATATGATCTAAGATGTTGTAAATCCAGCAAGATTTTTGTCAGCGCAATATGAAGTTACCGATAGTAAGATGCCTTAAAGAAACAGGTAGGCCCTACGTGTACATACCTACATGTATGTAAGTGCCTAGGTAGGTAGGTTGGTAGATAGGTAGGCAGGTATCTAAGTTTGTTTGACGGTGCGGGTGTCGGGAATGATGGAACACGACTCAGATACCCCACCTATCCCCACCAGATGAAGAAGCTGGAAGAAGGTCGACTTAGACATACTACCTACGAGCAGAGTTGCGAGGTTATGTAGGTAGGTATGTCAAGTATGCAGTGCGTACGGCTAAGAAATAAAACATGGTAGTAATTTAGGGGGTAGGCAGACACTATATGTACAATTAGGTTAGTAGTAGATAGTGTCTATATGTACCGACGTAGTAGCAAACATCCATGACCAGATGGAAGTTTCAAAGTGGGGAGGGGACCCAATTAAGCAGGCTTGGGCTTGTCAGGGTCCTGGTCCTGGTCCTTCCAGACCAGAAGCCTCCAATGAGAGAGAAGAGATTTAATCAGACTTGAAGGCCATAAGAAGGCTAAGGTAAGGAAGGTGCAGTACCGCAACGCATACCGTATGTTGCGTCCCTCATAGACTTGCCTGTAAACATGACCAGATTTCATCCGAGGGAATTGCCCTTAAATTGAATGATACCTACGGTAATGAAGAGGGGAAAGGTACAATTAAGAGTCAGTGGGGGTTTCTTCCACCACTAACGCTGAGAAGAGGGGGAGGGGAAGGTGGACAGGGAGGACATTAAATGTGATTGCTGTTAGAAGGGCTTTTTTTTTTTTTTTTTTTTTTTTTTTTTTTTTTTTTTCGTTCTCGTTTAATTTACTGACAACTTGATAGGTAATGACTAGGTAGTCTGACGTGTATAGGGACGTGTACCTAGACAGAAATATAATATTTTTAATCCGCTCATCTCAACCTTAATCAGAGGTAAAAAAAAAAAAAAAAAAATCTGTACACTACGCCCGCAAATGCATTGCACTAGATAATTCACACACAAACCCTGGTTGTCCACCTTTTTAAGCTTTTTTTTTTCTCCCAAGAGGAAAAAAATTATATTCCCTTGCCCCTCTTCTTTCCTCAAGTTGCTAGGTAATAGCAATCTACATTTTCTTATCATCGGCTTTTATTGGTCGGCTATCGCTGGAGGGATGCTACCAAGTAGAGGTATTTGTGAAAACTCAGAGAGGTAGATATTGGTGCTCTCTTGCTACGAAGACGGTACAAGGTATAGCATTGTTTGCCTACCTAGGAAAGAGGGAAGCCAACCTAGAACTAAGTGGTTCGACACCCAAAACGTATCGACCAACCAATCTTCTGTTTCCCGGGTGCCTACTTGACACTGGACACTCGCCTACACACTTACTCACTACTTAGGTAGGTACCTACCTAGCCTGGGTTCTGGCTGAGTACGTAGTAGCGAGCCCTGAATACGACAGGTACTTACTCGCTCACTCACTCACCTTCTCTTCTCCAGTACAGCCCCTAGACTCCCTCTGCCTACCTACCACCCGCCTACCTACCTACAATACTCCTTCGCCCACAAAGATTCTCCATCTCGCTTTATTGGCATTTTTTCATACCACCCACTCTGCACCCTAATACCTATACATCTTTCCCACAGACTTTACCTCATATCGAGTTAATACCCTCCGCATATTTGGTCTGTCTTTAAGTCTTTCTTTACCCACCTACACGGGTGCCTTGAAGGTACCTATCCTATCCTATCACCCTACCTACATACCTCCTACCAAGGCCGCCTACCTTTTCAAGCTTCTCCGTGCCCGTTAGGGTAATATCCCTCCTCCAAGCACCACGTTCCGATTATTCCCTCGGTCCAGACGGTCCCCGGAGACGCTCAAGACAGACCAGCCAAGGATCTCTCTACTTTGCTTCTCTTATAGTTCCAGAAGCGTAAGAGATCAGACGTCTGCCTCCCTACGCAATCTATTTGCCAGGTCAGTCCAAATTGTTCACTTGGTCATTGCTGTTGTCACGTTGTTGCTGCTGCTGTGTTGCTCATGTCGAATCTTGTCCTCCAACCGTCTGCTTCATGACTTGTTGCACCTGCTACCCTGGGATAATTTACGGTTCGGCTCGGAATTTGTGCCTAGGTCTTGTCCGGCTCCATTTCCCTAGCACAGTCATCTTTTCGCATTAGCTATTCACTGTTCTCCTCTTTTATTTACTACTGCCCTTTTTTATTTTTTTTATTCCTCCCCATCCTCTTCCTGTGCCCACCCTTTCCTTTTTAACATTGTCGCAAATAGCCTGACCGATAATAGCATTTCTCAACTACGGAAAACAGCTGTACCGTCATTGCCCATTGTCCTTTTCCTGCGTCAGGTGGACCTCATCGCGCACCCACATCCCTCTTCGATTAACCCAGCTGAGGTGCATCGAGACACTTGACTACACCCCGCACCTCCTCGAGATTTCGGTTTTCCCTGGCACAGGCAATCTCGATCTCCACCAAAAAGTCTTTTTCGTCTGTATTCTGAATACTTAGCTATCGCCATTCGCGATTTTCTAGTTCTAACTCGCAATCCGTGTTTCGGCATTGAACAACCCGTATCCAATTGCATTCTTCGGAACTCATCTATATCCCGCATAAACTTCGTTATTCGATCAACCTGTTCACCGTAACCACGCTCTTTCCGACGCGTCAATACGTATCAACTTCATATCCGATCTGCTCCAGGGCTGGTTCGGTCCCTGGTGTGTTGGTGGTAGCGGCCTGAGGGCTTCCTCGATTGAGGTGCGCAGCAGACCATACTGTTGGCTACGGTTACACATCCGTACCCTGCTGTCTTTCTTTCTAGACCTCCTGTTTTACAATTATCGCAGAAGCGATGTCGACGACAGCTTTCTCCTACGCACAGGCCGCGAAAGGCCAGTTGGCCGCCCAGGCAACATCGTTGCAACAAAATCCTAGCCCGAGTCAAACACCGTCTGTGACTGGCAACCAAACCCGCGATCCCAACGCGACAGATACCAGTACTCGAGCTCCCTCTATTGCTGTGTCAACCACGTCGAATGATGTTGATTCCTCGCGCAGTGCGCGAAGCACATCCGCGAAGCCCGATACTGCTCGGGTAAATGGTTCCGAAGCGAGCCAAGATGATGGTAACACCGCGGCTTCAGTTGCCGGGTCCATCAGCTCATCTAAAATCGGGGCAGACCTATCATCCGTAGAAGGGACAACCAAGAACGCGGAGCCAAGAGGTCGTTCGACAAATACCGGCTCCGACGCTGGCGAACATTACGAGGGCAAGAAAGGTCGAAAGACCAAGAAGGGCAAGTCTAGTGAGAAAGATTCAGAAGCTGGGCAGGAACCGGAGAAGGAGGTTCCACAACCTAAAGTTGAGCTTTCCGAAGCACCAGTACCCAGTGTCAATTTCTGGGTGCAAAGGCAGCAGCAGCAAGCTGCAAAGGCCAAGACTGTGGATCAGCCGGCAAACTCCGGGACTGTTCCAGTGCAGACATCCACCGACGCTAAAGCACGACCATCCAACACTGAGGCAGTAGAGGGCATTAGGCCTCCATTCAATGGAAAACAGGGTTTGAAGAAGGATGGCGAATCCTCACGAAATGGTGGTAACCAGGGTCCGAGAAGAGCGGCTCCCCGAGGCGCTAGAGCCCAGGAGAAAGAATCAGAGACGAGCTTGCTTGCAAATAACCCAGCTTCGTGGCCAACTCCGGAGACGGCTGCTGTAAATATGAAACCCCAGCCACAAACTCAGCCAGAAAAGTCCGAGAAAGAAGAAAGGGATGACGCTGGCGCAATAAAGCCAAAGCAGAAAAAGGAGTGGGTACAGTTACCCAATTTCGTACCCACTGTCAAGTTTGAGACGGCTCTACCAAGTCGTGGCCCACGTGGTGGTCGCGTCGGTGGTTCTCGCGGCGGGCGAGATGCCACAAGCCATCACATCACAACCAACTCTATTGGTATGATCCTATACCCTCTTTATTTTACTACAAGTTCTGACCCTTTTACAGACCGGTCTCAAGACAGCAATGCCGGGTCGCGCACAAACTCAGGACCCAAACGTGCCCCGATGGAAGGTTCCGGTCCTCGTGAGGGACGGAAGAATACATCTCATGTTGAGCAATCAAGAGCATTGAAGGAGCCAACGTCGGTATGTTACAAGAGCTTTCACAAGTTTCATCTAGTCAAACGGCTAATTAATAATCACTTCTTAAGGACAACGCGAACGGTGACCATCCCAAGCCAAGCCAGCCTGGAGTAGTTAATGGCACAAATCACGAACAGTCAGGGCAAGATGTGATTTCGAGCCAACGACCAGAAGAAAATGCGAAGAATTCTGATTCTTACAAGGATACGGGGGTTCGCAACAATAGGGATGCTCACCCTCAAGTTCAAAATGGCTCAAATCACCGTAGCGGCGAACGGACGAGAGGCGGAGGCCGCGGTCGCGGTGGTTTCAATCAGAACAACTCAGGCAGCATGCCTCATTACGCCCAACACCCCTATCAGGCCCAGCATCACCCGTACCAATTTCAAACAAACGGCTCTCGCCATTTACCCCATTATGGAACGGCATACCAACCAATGCCTTATCAATTCCCTGGCCAGCCTGGACCTAGTCAACGTAAGACTACGAGCGGCAACCGTAGACAAGGTAGTGGAAGGGTACCAACTATGGCACCTATAAACGTGCCTTACGATACTAACATGTACCCCGCGCCCAATAGCGGGATGTATCCATACGATGCTAGCAATCTTCTTCAACTTGCCCAAACCCAAGTTGAATATTATTTCTCTACCGAGAACTGTGTCAAGGATTGGTATCTGCGAACACATATGGATAGCCAGGGCTTTGTCCCCATTGCAGTCATTTCGTCATTCAACCGAATGCGAGAATTGCTTGTTGATCACAATATCCTTCGTCAGGCTTGTATGGATTCAGCGATGCTTGAGCTAGTCATTGGCGGTGATGGCGTCGAGCGGGTGCGGAGCAAAGAAGGGTGGGAGAAATGGGTTATCAAGGACAAGAGTTTACGAGATGTTGCAGCTCGTCACGACGGTCCCTCGTCATGGCAGCCATTCGGTAATGGGTTCCAACATCCTTTGATGTCTCCTCACTACCCAGTCGAGGCGACTCCGATTTATTCACCTACGGGTGAACACGGTTTCGCACAATACACAAACGGCAATTATGGGATGCAACCTTTGAACATAGCTACGGTGAATGGCATCAATGGCCATACTCGTCCCCACGAGTCCCAGCTTTCCGCCGCTGTCCCGGAGTTCTCGCCATCAATTACTGCTACGTTTGATGGCAGCAAATCTACTTCTCAGAGTAGTAGCGAGGGCACGAAGACTATAGCCAATAAGGAACTCAACAAAATCAGCTCGCCCCCTGAGCAGTCTAACTCTATGGTTAACGGCGTCGTGCACGATCAGCCGCAGACCAATGGCGTTGCCACCGCGCACGAAATCGAAGGGCACTAATCCTAAATTTACGCCTGCTATAAACATATAACCGTCACACCGGTTATAGCTGGCACATGCGGTGGCAAAACACCTAGACCTTCCTCTACCCTCTATGTTAAACAAGAAGGTTTCAGGGCCTTGGATTAGTCATATAGAAGTACTGCTTACGGCATGATTTTATACCACTAAAGTCAACCGTTATGTTGGCTAGCCTGTTTTCGCGGCCGAGCAATCCGATAGGCAGATCAAATATTCAATATGCCAGGCGTATTGATTCCTTGTAGTGCTAACGCACCCAACTGATATCGTGGAGGGCTAGTTCCGACTCAATTTAGAGCATGAAACTTGCTCTAGTCATACCCGGCAACACGACGATAAGACACGTAGCTTGCGGAGCAAGTGGTCAGGACCCGATAATCCTCTCGCATAGACGTTATGGGGTAGATGCGTACCGAACGAATCTGAAAAGAACGGCAGCCTCAACCCTCGTCCTCGTTACGCTTATCGTCATCCGAGCTATGATTTCTTCGTTTTTTTCCCCTTCGACCTCTTGAATTGTTTTTTGGGGGTGGGTTTTCCTCTAGAGCGTAAACTCAATGTGAGCAGACAAGGTGCTCTTAGGCGTCATTTCGTATCTGTTGTGTCTCTTTTGCCATGATGAACGAGATGCGGGAATTTCCTCAGGTCACATGAATAGGCATGTGCGGTCGACATTGATACCTTTGAGATTTGGTTGGTCAGAATCCTGGATGTTTGCTGCGGCAGTAAGTAGCATATAGCTAGCCTGCCGGCTTTACGCTGTCTGCAAATTCTTCCTCGCTAGACAAAAAGGGCCTGCTATGAATTTTCGCATTTGCATCTTTGCGGGGATGGTGGGAACTTCAATTCACATGACGGCGCTATGGGAAATGGAAATCTCCGGTTAGATAGACTTCGATGCCGGGAAGGAAAATCAAAAAGCACAGCCTACAAGCGTCTGTAGGCAAGATTATTGTACTATTAACTCACCGATGGAATACGCAAAGGGGAAAAAAAAAAAGAGAGAGATTTGTTTAGATTTACCCACGACTGTTCACGCCCTACGATACACCCTGACTAGACATTGCGCCGGCCTCTGCCCATAGATAAAGAGAGCTAAAACGGTGGCCTAGGGCGGTGAATTCCAAGTATACATGGAGCGCTCTGCGTACATACGCGACCGCGGATTGGCCGCACTTATTTACACAACTACCTATGTTGTCTCCTTGGGCCTATCTGACAGAAGATTTCAGGACAATTGTCTACAACCGTCTCTTGTAATAACTGTAAGCTATGTTAGCCGCGGCGTGACTGCATTATGACGTACTTGCTAGATACTGTACGCGATGGGGTGCTCCGATAGGTGTAACCAGACTACGCGGTAAGCCAAATGGTTTCTTGCTTGAGATTCTAGATGCCTTTGAAGTAGGGCCTGCCATGGCTCATGTGAAAGAGAGTACGTATGTTTCTAGTTGCGCATACAACTTCGTTCAAGCGACATAAGGCTGTGCGGCTCAGCCGATCATGTAAGGATTGGTACTTAGTAGTAAGGCGAGAGGGGTCGGATGGCATGTTGTCTCATATCTTATTGGGTATGAAGGACTTGCAGGTTGATTAGTATGGTAGGATGCAACTATATACGCCATATAATAAAAGTAATAGGGACAGCACCAAACAAAAAGGCAGCTAATCCGCAGTAAGCGTCATCACTCTACAGATACTTGCTAAAGCATCGAAGTTGGGGGTTTTGCCATGGCCCTCGTATCTGCGGGTATATACCTGTCGGATTACCGACTGACCTCGGAGGCATCCCATTCTCGCACTCTCCACCTCTTACCTTCTCGGATATGTGTATGTCGTGCATTATGTGTACCTAAGTATATATATCGTGAGTGGGCAAGAGTTCTGCAGGCCGCCATCTGCTGGAACTAGTCTCGCCCGGTTAATGAGGGGTGTGACGGTTGGGCATGAAAGATGATGATAATAAAACATTTTATACGCTATGCGATTGCGTATGTACATATACACTTAATTCCGCACCATCAGTCATAGTATCGTCTATTAATAGTGTACGCAAGATGATAGCTATCAGACCCTTTTTCGCCAAATTGTATCACACAAATA
This sequence comes from Nemania sp. FL0031, assembly GCA_022432375.1. Taxonomy (NCBI): domain Eukaryota; kingdom Fungi; phylum Ascomycota; class Sordariomycetes; order Xylariales; family Xylariaceae; genus Nemania; species Nemania sp. FL0031. The sequence continues at coordinate 271,262 of JAJKKK010000056.1, forward strand.
AATAAATGTATACATAAATAAATAAATAGAGGAGTAGGAAAGGAGACAAAAGGGAGCGGGCTGAGGGAAACGGGAGAGGCTGATTGCCTTAGGAATTGTGCCGCCCTCTTTCCCAACAGGTTGGATGTACTGTAGCATGCCACAGCTCGAGAAAACTACCTAAGTTCCATATAAGTGTAGGTATTACGTCACCGTCGTACCCGAGTACCCACATCTACATTGACATTATAGGTGGGGAGGGTAGGCCGACGGAGTACCGATGTATATAATGTACCAGGTTGCTGCCCCGCCCTGCATCACCCCATTCATCATCAGACAGCGCGCAACTGGGCACTAGCTGGGTAGTAACCGGGCAGTTTGCTGGCTGCGACGACCAGCCATCTTGGCTGCGGTGTAACTCCAGTACTGCGCTGTACATTAAGGTATGGTGTAATATTATGATGTATGATGGGGGGTGGTAAGTTCAAGTGCTGCTGTTGGTTGTTATCTACTATCTACCTGGCGGATTAGGTAGATTTCCTTCACTTAGATACTTGGTCTATGTACTAATATCCCCGCACCTCTCTCTTCGCCTTCGCCCTCGCCTTCATCTTAGCCTTCGTCTTAGCCTTCATCTGAGTGAGAAAGAGAGAGAGAGAGAGAGAGACATTACTCATACCACATTCTCCCACAAGCTCAATCGATGCTCTGAGATCAACCTACCCTAGATAGAGTTTTAATCTAGTCAAACTGCATACCTAGTCTCTAGATTAGGACGAGACGGCAAGGACCAAGCCTGTAAAGGAACAGAGTTCTAAGAACAGACAGAGCTGCACTGTCGTCATGTCGGCCTCGTATAATTCCTACGACCCGTATGACGCTCCTCCGCGCGAACGCCATCATCAACACTCCCGCCGCTACTATGAGGACCACCGCGAGAGGGCAGAGCCTCGCGTCGTTGAGACCCAAGAGACCTACTATAGAGTAAACCCCAATCGCAGCGCCCTCGTACCTCGCGACCGCGAGGATAGCGATCTCTCTGTCGAGGAGGTGGTGAGGGACTTTCCACCCGAAGATATTCGTAGGGCAAGATCCGCCGATCCCGTCCACGGCCAGTATTACTATGACTCGCGCCGCTCTTACGACAAAGTTTCCAGCCGTGGTAGGCGGCCCGGCAGCATCTACTACGAGGAAGAGGAGAGGACGCGCAAGCGCGTTCTAAGCAAGCAGGAGAAGATCATCGCCGCGGTTGCAGGCGGCCTCCTTGTTGCTGGCGCCAAGGAGGTATGGGACCGTCGCGAAGCAAGTAAAGAGGGCACCGAAATCCATCGCAATATCGCAGCCTCAGCTGCCCTCGGCGCCGCTGGTGCCCTTGCTGGCTACCAAGGCGCCGACTTTTATAATAAGCATCAAGCCAAAGAGGACAAGAAATCCACCTATATCGTCCATAAAGGCCGTGATGGCCGCACTTCCGAATACTATTCCGACGAAGACGAAGATCCCAAAAGCCATAGAAGCAATAAGTCATTCCTTGAGCACGCCCTTGCCGCTGCAGGGCTGGGTGGTGCCATCAAGACGCTCACTGGCGGCGAATCCGATAAACACAGCCGTTACGAATCGAGGAGCCGCAGGGGTAGCCCCGACTCCTATCGCTCACGGGACACACCCTCCTCTAAAATTCAAAAGGCTGCCAAGGCATCGCTAATTGCTGGTGCTACCGAAGCCTTCCGTGTCGCTAAAGAGCCCGGTAGTTGGAAAGGTGAAAAGATGAAGCGCATCATTACGGCCGCTGCCGGCGCTGCCACTATCGATGCCGCACATAATTCTGATAAAGACAGCAAGCGGCAACTACTGGAATCTGTCCTCGGCGGCCTCATTGGCAACCGCGTGCTCCACGGATCTAGAAAGACTATCGAAAAAGATGAGTTGACCGGTAGAAGCCGAAGCCGGTCCCGTGCTCGGTCCGATAGCCGGGGTCGTGGGCGTGGAATTGCAGCATTGACAACGGCTGGTTTAGGCGCTCTTGGGGCGAAGAAGCTGATGGAGAGCCGCAGCCGCTCGCGGTCACGGTCCCATGCTCGCAGTGACTCTTCATATCACGACCGAGACGATTCTCGCCGGAGGCGGAGCCGTAGTCGGAGCATTGTTGGACGCGGCCTCGCTAAACTAGGCCTAGGTGGTGATGCAGATGAGCGACGTGATGATCACTCTTACGACGACCATGATTATTACATGAGAGGAGGAAGGGGCCCGGAGGACGATTACTACGACGAACGGGAGCGCGATAGGCGCAGTCCGGGTCGGTCTCATTCACGAGGTAGGTCAAGTTCAGTTTCAGGTAGTGATCTTGGAGATTCAGACGCGGAGAGGAAAAAGACGAGAAGGATGCGGAGAAAACAGCTCTTTGCGGCTGGCATAGCAACCGTGGCCACAATTCATGCCGCACACAACGCATATTCAACCTTGCAGGCAAGGAATGAAAGGCATAAGGCAGTGAAACAAGGCAAGCTTAACCCAGAAGAGGCCAAGAAGCTGAAGACAAAGGCCATAATGCAGGATGCGGCTTCAGTAGGCGTTGCTGCGCTGGGTATCAAGGGTGCTATCGCCAAAGTCAAAGCGGCCCGAGACCAGGCCAATTCGATAGCCGAGTTCAAGCAGGGGAGAGAGAAACGTCATTATAGACGCGTCGAGAGGCTTAAGCGGGCGAGTGACGACCATCATGGTCGGCCTCGAGCTAGCAGCCAGGCCACTGCCTCTGCATCGCAGGAGCATCACTACCATAATGTGACTCGATATACAGATGGGAACCCCTACTCCACTTCCCTACCTGCGCCACCTATTGGGCGTGATGGGCGGTGAGGCGAGGGGTTTCCGCAGACAAGCTGCGACCCTGTATATTGTAGATAGCGCCTACGCCACTCACCGCACTCTAATCTCCATACTCTCTCGGTATTAATGAGGCTAGAACCCCCGCATCCCTCGGTTCCAATCTCATGGGTTTCCGTTATGGCACTAGAAGTTACACGAGAGGCGGTCTTGGTTGATTTCAGGGCAGATTCCGCCATATGCCCCGACGGGGGCATCCATGTGGTCTCAGATAGAAGCAGCATTATCTCTTTGTTTCCTTATTTCAAGAACTTCTCACTGATATTTTCTGAATGTGACAGATGGGCACCGCCGCCACCACCACGACTATTAAGTTTCTTTTAACGCAAGGAACAGACGGGCCTGCCATACGTTGAACTGCCCATTGGCTAGTACCACACCCGAGGCCGTGGGCTACGTGTCTATTGGTCCGCGGGATGTTTTGCGTGCAGGCAAACATATGAAGTAACACAAGCTGATGGGCAAAATCGCTCGCTCATTGGGTCAAGATGGGTTCCTGAGACACGACCAGGCGTCATAGAGGACAAACAGCAAACCCTGACGCTATCACTACCAAAATCGGCGATCCAGGGTGGTGGATGGGGGTGGATGTAGGACGTGGGAAGGGGAAATGAGTGAGAAAATCCGGAATTTCAACGGGAGCATCTGACAGACAAGGGGCAGGGACAAGGACAAGGACAAGGACAAGATGAGGCAGTTTCCATTTTATCTCTATTTTTTGATTATCCCGTTATCGGCATTTGGTTGGCTACCTACCCCAGGACTTTACCTTCGGTTTGCTCAGCTAGCGTGTAATGAATGAAGAGTGAGAGGGGGAGGGGATTATTTGCTGCAGATACATATCTGAATGACGAATGTGCTCATGACTAAAATCTCCTTCTAATTGCCACTTTCTATAACAACGTTCATGTTAAGAGTTTTGAATGAATATACGCTCTGTGCCTGAGGTACCCATTTCAACGCCGCTACCTATGGTAGTTCTTATTCTCCTTAAGTTATATGTACTTATGCGTATGGCTATCTGCCCAGAGATGGGTTCGAGATAACCGATGCTGGGCGCTCGTTGGATCGCCCCTCCAGATCCCCCGTTACGACAGGCGAGGTAACACTCCGGGACCGTTGGCAAAGGTCATGAGGTCATTGTACATGATGCATGGGTACATGTATGTATGTCTTGCGTATGGAGGAGGAGGAGGAGAAGGAGGGCATATTATACTGTACTGTAGTCCGATATACCTATATACCGCACCCCCCTTTCGCCCCAGAGGGCGTGTTTGCTTCACTGAGACGCTTGATGAGATTTAACCGTGGTATTGAAACAGACAGACAGTGTATCTATGTTGTTGAGTTTGGACTCGGCTCTAAGCTCTATGTAGATCTGCACATATATCAAAGCAAGTATTGAACTAACTATGGTGTTAGTTCGGTAATGAATCGTAGCAAAAGTGCTTATTCTACGTGGTGGTGGTCCGCGTAAGCCGTTATCTCGCGATCTCTTCTACTCTCACGGTGACCCCAACTATGGACAATATTAAATTACGGTCTTCGGCTTTGGCTCTCTTGCCGACGGCACCCTACCCTACAAGGGACACTTGGGTAAACAAAAACGAATCTAAACGGATTTTGGTATTGCTCTCCTTTAGGTTGAGTTGAAATGTTAACCCAATGTTTAGCACGACTGCTTTTTGTTGACATAAGTATTGTAAATACAGCATAAATAAGCACTAAAAATAACCTGAGATGGAAGAAAAGAGGGTAGAGGGGGAATGGTGCCATGTAAGTGCAATATACGAATTACAAATCCAAAGCCACCGATGCCCCCGCGGCCACTCAACTTCGATGACAGTTCAATCAACTCGTACCAGCCAATTTAGACAACGAAGCACGATCTCCCTTGGTGTCCCCTGAACTAATGACGATTGTGTACCTACTACATCAGCATACAATTTACCATATCATGCGTTGATATTGACACCGACAATAGTGCCATAAGGTTCCGTCTTAGTATCAGGCAAAGTCAATTATCTATAGCAAGTAGGTAAGCACGATCTGATGTGAATAAGCGTTATTATTATGAGCTGAATCCTCTTTGCTCACGGCCGTAGATAATAGATATTTCTTTCTACATACAAGCTGGGTTGGTCTGCTCGCCACCTCTCCATTTGCGGTTATCAAAATAATAGAACATCTAATCCCGCTAGCTAAAGGTGCCACCACCTTCTTTCCAAGCCGATGCCATGGCGAGCATCTTGGAGATATCTTGCTTCTGCTCGTCGTCGGCAGGGAAAATATAATCGATATATTCCTCGAAACTGTCGTCCTCGAGCCTGCGCCTGCGCTTCGTCTTACGCGGCATTTGTTTCTGTACCTTTTCCACGTCTTCCTCGGAGCCGTGGGTGCGCTCAAAGGATAACCAGGCGTTGAGCAGTGAAACACGCTCTTCCTTGAGATCTTTCTCCTTCATGCTCTTGTATGCGCGCTCGAACACCTTGCGGGCCCGTGCCTTGGCCTCTTCGCTGACGGGTCGCTCCTCAGACTCATCTTCGATCTCTTCTTCCTCGTCCTCAGGGATGTTAATTTCGAAGTGCGCGTAGCTGATCCACACCTTGACATGGTCCGTCTTCTCGAGCAGCCGCTCGTACAAGTCGCGTGTCCTGTCGTATTCGCCCTCTTCTTCTTCGAAGTCGATGTAGGCTTTCCACAACAGCTCAGGCATGTCTAAGACGGGTTGGCCAATAGCTAGTTCGAAAATGGCCCTCGTTCTCTCCAGATCGTCCAGCCCTCTCTCGAGCTCGGCGAATTTGATCCACGTCTGACAGTTAGCTGGATTCCACTCAATATGTTTTTCGTAAAGTGTCCGACATCTCACGAACTCGAACAATTTGAGCTCTAGCTCAACATAGCCTTTAAATAGCTTGTCTTTGGGACACATGCCAATGGCCTGGCCGAGCGATTTCCGCGCAGCTGTTAGTTCGCCTTGGCGAATTTCGAATTGGGCCTTCAGTAGCCACAATTTAGCAAATGTAAACTTCTTATGGGGTATCAAGTCTAGGCATAGCTTGTAAATCTGGCGGGCCCGCGTGATGTCTTTAGCCTCCATCTCCTCCCACAGCGCATAGAATATCCAAAGGTAGACATATCGGCGCCAATGCCGCTTCTCCTGCGTAGGAGGGATTTGTGCCACAGCTCGCTCGTATACGTCTCTCACACGGTCCAGATCGCCTGCTGTTTCTTCAAGCCGGGCAAAATCAAACCACACGTCGTAATTCTTTGGATTCTCCTTCACCTGATCCTCGTAGATGCGCCTCCTCTTGGATAGAACGACGTCCTCAACGCCGTCCCGGTCGCCATACTGTTTCTCAAATGTGGTGTAGGCCTTGTGTAATCCCATGGACTTGGACCGTGGGAGGCGGTCAAGAGCATATTTGTAGATGGCCCTCGCGCGCTCATACTCTTTCAGCTTAGCCTCAAACCTAGCATAGGCAATGAAAAGCCTCTCATCCACGAATTCGTCGCCGAGGGCCTCAACGGCGGCGCCGAAGACGTCGCGAACCAGGTCGCTCGTTCCAAACTCCTCCTCGAACTTGGCCCACTTGATCCAGTTCCGCGGCTCGGGGCGGACGATGGTGAAGCGCTCGTATATAGCCCGCGCACGGTCGTACTCGCCATAGCGCTTCTCCAGCTTGATGTAGGCACTCCATGCGGCCTCGTCAGGCTCCCACTCCATCCACCTCTCGAAAATCTGGCGCGTGCCGGGGATATTCCCCAGCATCTCCTCCATGTAGACATACTTGTACCACAGCTTGTCGACGCGGGGCAAGATGGTGACGGCGCGGTCGAGGAGGTTCCGGGCGTGGTTGATGTTCCTGTTCCGCATCTCGGCCTCGACGTACCGGATCCACAGGACCACCGAGGTAGCGTCGACGTCCAGGGCTCGCTCGAAGATGGAGCGCGCGCGCTTGAACTCTTTCTGCTCGAGCTCCCATGCGGCGTAGCGCATCCAGTTGTTCATGTTGACCCTGTTGCGGCGGACATAGTCCTCGAACTCCCTGCGCTTGCGGCCCTGGAACTCGTGCAGCTCCTCAAGATCGGCGAACCGCTGGGTCGGGGCCTGGATGCCGGTTTCCTGGCGGTCGACGGCTTCGCGGAGCAGCTGCTCAGCCGAGATCTGTACGGGCGCGGCGGCCTTGTTCTTGACCCTCGGAGGGCCGCGAGAGGACTCCATCTCGGCGGTTGGAAGTGCGCAGGCGCGCAGGTGCGCTCTGGCTGTTTTGGATGGAAATAGAAGAGGGAAAGAGAAAAAAAAAAAAAAAAAAAAGGAGGCAGAGGAGGTAGATGCAATTGAACTGATCAGTGAGTGAGCGGCAGTCAACTATGATGGACGGATAGATGGATAGATGAATAGATACCTAGGTAGTTAGGTAAGTAGATAGCTACAGAAAATATGTTTGACTTTAGGTACTGTAGGTATCTCTATGTCTGCCCTGTATGCTGTACAATAATTGGCTATAATCCCGGTTGAACTACCTAGGTAGGTATAACTACTGGGTAAGTAGCTACGAAGCGCGTCTTTCCCCCAATGCCCCACTTTATTTATTTTATGGAGGCAGGCAGATGCGACAAGAAAGTAGGTAGTGCCGTTGCTCTTTTCTTACTTACTTCTTAGTCTAGTACTTACCCATCTTTCACTATCAACCAAACCACCACAAACCACACAAACCACACCACCAACCAAGTTCCTAGCCTCTAGCCGCCAGTCGTCTTCATTGTCCCATAGCCGCATCAGCCCGTCCACGGACCCGACGGCACTATGTCGACGCTAGCGGATGAGCTGCTCCAGGACTTCGAAGACTCGGGCTCCGAAAATGGCGACGTTCAGAACGATGCCGCACTCGATCTCGACGACGGGCTGACCTTGCCCAACGGCCATCACCAAGACGACACCCACATGATGCTGGACGGCGATGAAGAGCCAGAGCTCGACGAAGATGAGGACGAGGAGATGGGTGGCGCAGACGGCATCGTGAATGCGATGGAAGACGAAGAAGCTGCCAAGGCACGGGTCGAGAGAATGCAGCTAGGCCATGTCAAAGACGTCCGCAAGGTCACCAGCGTCATGGACAGGCTGGAACCACTACTCAAGGTCAGTTTGCCATCCCCATCCTAAATACCAACACGCGTGTTTGTTTACATCTATTGGCTTGAGCATTAGACCTGACCGACTCGCTGGCCAACTATAGAACATCTCGTATTTCCAATCGAAGCCCCTCTCGCAAGCCACCACCAACGTCGGCAACATCGAAGACAATCCCGAATACAAGGTCCTCACCGAGTCCAACACGCTCTCCACCCAGATCGACGGCGAGATCATGAAGGTCCACAAGTTCATCCGAGACCACTACTCCACGAGGTTCCCCGAGCTGGAAACCTTGGTCCAGAACCCCATAGAGTACGCCAAAGTTGTCGCCATTCTCGGCAATGGGCCGATGGATTCCGACAGCATCAGAGCCATACAAGACTCGACCAATAACCCCCTGGGCGAATCTCTCAAGTCCGTTCTCGATGGTCCGTCTCTGATGATTGTCACGGTGGAAGCTACGACAAGTAAGGGCCATGAGATAAGTCAAGAGGAGCTCGACCGTATCCTCCGGGCCTGTCATATGATGATAAAAATGGACAGGGCCAAGAAGACACTAACCGACTACGTTCAATCTCGGATGAGCATCTTCGCACCCAACTTGACCGCCGTAGTCGGATCGCTAACAGCAGCGCAACTAATTAACACAGCCGGCGGCCTGACAAATCTATCTAGAGTACCCGCCTGCAACGTCGCCGCATGGGGCACCAATAAGTCGAGGAGCGCCGCCTTTGCGACCAATACCTCAATCAGGCAGCAAGGCTTTCTGTACTACTCGCCCATCATTCGTGGCATCCCGAACGACCTCAAAAAGAAGGCCATGAAAGCTGTGGCGGCTAAGCTGGTGCTTGCAGCTCGTGCTGATACAAGCCATGCCACTCCCGACGGTTCCTATGGAGAGGAGCTTCGTGCTCAGTGTCTAGAGCGGCTAGATAAAATTACGGAGCCTCCACCAAATAAGGGACAGCGAGCCTTACCTGCCCCCGATGACAAACCTTCTCGCAAGCGGGGTGGCCGACGCGCGCGGAAGGCAAAAGAAGCAACCGCCATGACAGAAATACGAAAGGCACAGAACCGTATGGCCTTTGGTAAGGAAGAAAAAGAAGCTGGCTACGGCACTGGCGATTCCACCGTTGGTCTGGGCATGATAGGCCAGGCTGGCGACGGCCGTATTCGAGGCATGCAGATCGACAACCGAACAAGAGCAAAGTTAAGCCAGAAACATAAGGGCTGGGGTGGCGCCACGCCTATTGGCGGCGCGACATCTTCATTGCGCAGTTTTGGCCAGTCAGCTCACAATATCGACCTCCGGGGCAAGGGCTTACGCACATCGGGTGTGGGTTCAACGATCGGAGGCGGTGCAGGAACGGCGTCCTCATTAGCGTTCACCCCTGTGCAGGGTCTTGAGCTCGTGGACCCTAAAGTCCAGGCTGAGCTTAGTCGTAAGAGAAAAGCTGAGGAGGACCGCTGGTTCAAAGGAGGCACCTTTACCCAAGTCGGGGGCGGCGGTGCCAGTTCGACCAACGGCGGGTTTAAAGTCCCTCTCCAGCCCCCAAGTAAAAAGATTGACACAGGTGCCGGCAAAATGGGACCGCCGACACTGCCAGCCAAAAGACAGTAGCCCGGGCAGTCATACCCCTTGGGTACGGAAACCGGAAAGCAGATACGCGTGGTACAATACGACGGTGGACGTATACCCCGCGTAATAGTTCGCGCATATTGGTGATGGTGTATGATGGACTATTGATAAGCTGGGATGGGACTAGGCGTTTGGCGTGGCGTTTGTGAACGGAAAGGACTATGGTATCATCTTTTGAGTTTTGGTGTCTTCTTTCCCCTGTTGACATGCCGCAGTCGAGGCAACAGGGATGGTAACCTATAGCTTGTGCGTGGAGAGAGATAGCCTCAGAATCTGTGTATTAAACTTAAGCTAGCGCTGTCAACGGTGCCTACATTACAAACCCTGCACTTGGAAATCTAGTGTGATCTACATAAACCGTCACGCCATTCGAAGGCGTCCCAGACCAGAACTCTAATGGAGAACATCTCATGAGCTTGTCTCTGGCTAAGTCCTACATAGTAGGCAATCTCCATGGGGTATCGCTCAGTACTGGTTCATTGAACAATGACAGCACCAACCAAATTAACCACTAATTAGTGTCTCGAACGACAGACCGAGTATTTTAGTTATTTAACTATAGCTACTACTAGTATCATCTCTTTCGGTGAACTACGTTTATAGGCACACTAGATAAAGGATGGGCACTGTTATCTTGTCCGATGTGAGCTGGAAAATATAGACTAGATAATTCAGTGTAGATAGACCCTGGAGCCTCTCCTCTCTACAAGACACGAACACATCTTCGACTACCGACGGTACCTTATTTCAAGGCTAGTCAAGGGTGAGGGGTACTAGCCACACTGCTTGCCCAAAGTCGACGACCTAGTCATGGTGAGATAGATGAGTGAACACTATTCTCTATCTAGGCGTACCCTAAGAGAGTCCTTCTCATTGTCGAGACTAGAGATCTATAGCAGATACTAGATGAAGTTAAATTGAGGACCAATGAAGCGGATCGAAACCTTAAAGAACTGTGCTTGTCTATGTTTTACCCGAGTTTATATGTGCTTCATCCTACACTCAATTCTTAGCTTCGTCGCTACTCGTAGGCCCTTGTCCAATACGTCATTTTGATGAATATTGAGCTCCTAGTTACGCCATTTTTGTCCGTTCACACATTCATAGTACGGAAAGATCTGGGTAGCATGATATTTTGTCTAGCTAGGGACTTTTTCACGTTACTTCTTTGAATTGCTGAAAGGAGGGAGGCGCCGAGATCTATGGGCTAGCGAGCTGGCCGCCTAAGAATTAGGTTTATGGTTTAATATACTCCACCGTGACTTGTGGGTGATTCTACGATGTATATCCTGGGTGGCCTATGTATTTAGACAGCCCCTTTACGTGCCACGAGAATGAGTACCCAAGCCCCATGTCAAGATTCAACTTACCTAGATTTTATTTATTTCCAAACTAGAGCTTAGTGGACAAGAAATCGTATCGACGAAATTGCTTAGACTCCTCTCCATCTTGTTATAGTTCACATACGGGTTTTACCTAAAGCGTCTTCGGCTGACTTACATCACGGTGATTTGGCGTGTCATCCACTAGGTCCGCAAAGGCATACGCAGTACATTCATACACATGCAGTATGCAGGCTTATGCATACGACACAGAAAGACGTCGCCTCACAGTAATGTAAATTCATGCTATACTACCTATGATGAAGTAACAAGTCATCTTGAAGCCATCTCACCTCGTATAAGTCCTCTTTTTATACGGTACAGGTGTTGGTAGATGATAGTCCATCAACACTACTGTATTGCAAGACCCTAGACTGACGTGTCCGAAAGAGTCTAGTATAGATAGGCCTCCCAAGTGTATTTTGCGGTGCTAACTAAAACCGGCGTGCTAGATCGGCATCTTGATAACATATTGTCGATCTCTACCGTCACTTTTATTCCTCCTATGTTATTCTGTGTTATACTTTGGGCTGCTGCTATGTCACGGCTCAAGATCCCGTGGCACTAAATGCTGCATATAAGTGCAAACCCATACTCGGCATACACATGTGCATATGCTGTAGGCATAACACACTCTTCTCATAGGTGTTGTAGGCAACTTGTATGCTCCGCAGAACGTAAAGGGGGAGAGGGATTACGAGAAACCAGACGAGTAGCATACGTAGGTAGATGGTTATTAATCAAGACCACGTATGAGATAGCCCAAAGGGGGGGAGGGGACAGGGGTGAAGGGATTTTGAGGGACCATGAGGAGAAGAGATAGAGATGAGGCAAGTGGCATTGGAAATGATACAAACCCCGCACACCATAGACATGGGAGACATGGGGGAAATGGGAGAAGCGGGAGAATCCCATGCTCGAGATTTCCCATTCATCCTGCTGCTGTGCGACCACACAGGTAGATTGGGGAGCGCTGTTTCAAACCCTCCACACCGGAGCAAGTAAGACCAATGTGCTTCTCAGTTGAAGACACGACGCAACCGGCTGTGAATCCGGGCTGCCGTCTGCCCTACCATGTCAGATGGACTTCTAGCATCTGCTATCTCGGAATCCCCTACCTAGCACAAATGCCGTATCGAATTTGCACCCGTGAGCAGGTGTTCGCATGAAGCTCGTTGATTCTGGCGTGCTTAGTAAACTAGCTGCAATGTCGATCTTCTCTGCGGATGCGTATGCGTATAAGTACGCGTAGAGAGTAGAGAAGGCGGGGGATGATCGGCGACCATGGACGTGATGATTTTGATTGGTTTCCATCATCTTCGCGTCATTCTTGGCTTGGACGCCCTCGGGAACTGACGAACAGCGCGACTAATTCGTATCGTCGAGGAATTGACTTCTGCACCTTCCAACACCAACACTGTCCGCTGCATGGTAGAGGGTCATGGGCCATTGGCGGGAGGGGAGGCAGTGAGAACTCTCATCATAGGAAGAGTCAACGTTGTGCACCGTGGGTTACACCCTCCTCGCTGCGGGCTCATTCTCATTGTCATTATTGGGTCATGACTAAAACACAGCGATCGGGGCTGGCTCGACGGCTGCCCGGAATTTGCCGAGAAGAGGACCCGTATGTAGATACATAGGTATGTATGTATTAAATAGACTGTGCTGGGGTGCCGTCTCCGTCGCGGGGTCGCATTCTGCGCTTTTCGGTGCCGCCTGCGTCACCGAGAAAGGACCAAGGTCGTAGGTGGCAGATTTACTGCATGGAATTGTGGTGCTTGGTGCTATCGGTGAGCTGTAGGTGCATTTAGAAACAATTCTCCTCTAGACTCATGCTCAGGCTTTTGCAAGTTCAACCTGCCAAGGCAGCTTTTCCAAACGTACTGCCGATGCTTGTCTCTGATGTGACGTTCTCTGAGCCCTGTTGGAGCACTTATCTAAGCTCCTGAGAAAGGCTTAGAGGGCGTTGCCTAGATAGATAGCTTACGCACGATTCGACGAGTCGCACGTCTGTAGTACGAACCGTGCGTGGTGTATACACGCATAGGGATTGGCGATGGAGGTTGGTTGTGGTTACAAACCGGGTCGAATGCGGTGGAATGCTCTCGTGGCAAGAATCACGCGGGATTTCGAGGGGCTCTCTAGACAGTCCGATATGCCTGTCCCCTTTATTCGCCGTGTTTCTGACGGATCCTAAGATGGTGAGACGACAACATGACCGGACACGCTGAAACGTGAATACAGCATACGTGTGAATGTGTGTAATGTGTAATGAACGACAACCAAAGAAAGAAAAAAACACCAACCAAACGGGCACCTTGCCCTTGTCAGAGCCGGCCCTCAAATCTAAGGCTTAGGCGCGAGATCACGGCGGGTCAGCGTTTCTGGTTTCTTCTAGATAGTTTCGAGATGGCCTGCTTCCGAGATATACTCATATTACATGCTCACCAGCCAGGCCGACGCTATACTTTTTGAGACTGGGCCGGATTTGACGGCCTCAGCTGCCTCGGAGTAAGTACTGTAGTAGCTTTCGCACCAATGACCCTAGTCCGTCGTCTATCTAACATCCATCTACCTATCTACTTATAGATACGCATATGTATCTCCTTACTTACTTAGGCTCCGTGTGATGCGATGTGGACCGGCGGGCTGCGGTGCCATGGTGGGTTTTGTGCTGGGGCGGACTGGGGGGGGAGCTCGAGGATCGGAGGATCGGCGGTATGAGAATCATCGATTGCACACCTAATGTGTCGATCGCCATGATGACTCTTTACATTGCACGTTGGACGTGGTGGATCAGAGCTGTCTAATCTATGTAGTAGCGCAATACTTACCAGACCTAGTTAGCTGCCGTATAATGCTACTTACTACTGTACTGCCTGATTGACGGACTGGGCTGCCTGCCTGACTGTTTATTGTCCGTTCAGCCCGGAAAACTTTTACGCCCCATTCCAAGCGTAACCTGCCCGTTCTTTGCTAGACGGTCATCGCGATCAAGCAATTCATAGCTAGCATGCCTGCTACCATGTACGTTGGAATTATAGTCTGCCGTATGTTGTGCCGCCGTGCCATGTTACGCCATGCGAGCTGCGTCGTGTGCTCTCTCTCGCATACGTACATAGTAGATAGTACCTAGCCTAGTACATTAGAATGGATCTACCATCTACCAGGAGTCCCTGGACAGAACCCTGGGTGACTGTCCCGCCTGTCATGGTGTATTTTGTGTTAGTGTTAACCATGTCTATACGTATACCATATTTAGTAGCCCCGAGCAGTATACCTAAGTATACTTATTAGAAAGTCAGTACACGCGCAAATACCTGTCGATGTTTTATACTCATGTTGAAGTTCATACATGCTTGTAAAATGTAGGCAGGTAGATGGCAGATAGACGTATGCAGGAATTCGAGGGACGAAACGACCGTGTACGGCCAATAGGAATAGTGCAGAGTTCCCGGATCTGGGACCATCACTTTGGTTTGGGGTTGGACCCCTACGGAGACCCTGCGCTACGGTACCTAACCTAGGCAGACCTGGGTCTATCTGGAACTTAGTATTAGTATTGTGCCCAGTGTCCCTACCAGCGAATTCCTCCGCCCTACAAATACGTACTTACAGCACTTAGTGAGATACATACCTACTAGCTGATAGCATCATGTGACTGGTTCCTGGACCCTTAACGAAGCTCTCAGGGTAGAATTGGGGGCCATCCAGGGTCCTACTCAAGGAGAATTGGTTGAGGGCTGGAGAGTTGATGGATAGGTATAATAAGCGCAATCTGGGAGGTCACAACGCACCTATCATAGCAAGAACGAAAGCACATCGGTCTGGCTAGAGTCTAATTAGAGTCTAATGAGAGAAATGGTATAATGATAGCGAGAAAGTTGTCAAGTCGGCATCGTCCGACAAGAAATTTCTTGTGGATTAGGGTAGGTATTGACTGGGATTGGTGAGAGTACAGCACCTACTTACCGTACCGACATACAGTAGAATACTTACCTAGGGTAGGTAGTCCTAGGCTCCACATGTTTAACGACGTAGGTACATTAAAGAAACTGGACGTCTCAGGGTCTCGAAACCGAGGGGCGCCCCACCCGCAATGGTGCCGTGTGTGCATCGTTGTCCACGTTCGATCGCCTGGCCAAATCTCGATCTGGCTGAAGAGCGGGCAGTGTACTTTCTCTGCCTACCTCTGCTTCACTAGCTACATCGGGCCAGTAATCGGGTCACCCGTGCCCTCCGTTATTGAGATCTCGCCCGGTTTTTACCCTGGTTTCACTCAGGACCTTTTACTCCTGGCCGTCTTCGTCTGACCCCGCGACGTCATACTATAATTTTCATCCCTTCTACCTACTGTATTGTCTTTCGACATCGCGATGCGTCTCGGGGCGGAGCCGAGCCTTGCTAGAGCCCTTTTTGCTGTTTTTTTGCGCCCCGCCTTCTAGGTACGAATCAAGTTTGCACGCCTGCACTTGAACTAGAGGCGAGCGCGACCGACGGGTCCTTACAGGCAAGCTCTGGTTTCTGCTCTGGTACCTAGTCTCTTCGCATAGGGATGGAACGCCCCGTTGCGATTAATAAACACCCGATACAACAGCGATTAGGCCGCAATTGGTGCAGGGTTATCGGCGGTCACCATAGGCGTAGTGGCTTGTGTGTTTGGCCGAGTGTGACCAGGTGAATGGAGGATTCATCAGGGCGCCTTATGAGTGGTTGAGCGATTGGGTGCTCCGTGCCAAGAGAAAGATCTAAAGGGAAATGATAGGCAACGATCGAGATGCAAGTGGAGTGAGCCGGTATGGCATTCTTGGACGGCCAGCATGGAGAAAGGAAAATGCCATGACACGGTCTGCGTGTCGTCTTCAGGTCTCTTCAATGTACCCCGCAGCCTCTCAAGCCACTATAGCCACTTTAGCCGCTATTATATGTACCTGGTCCTTATATTCTAGGTAGTCTAGATATCTGCTTATACATACATACGTACATACGTACATACCTACACGCAGTATGCGACAAGAGCTTGTCTATATGACAGGGCCATCTCGAGGTATGCGTACGTAGCAGAGGGCCGTGAAATTAAGCTAAGCTATCAGGATACCAGCAAGAAACCGGTCGGCTAGCTTCCACCTTTATCTTGGTTTTACCTATTCAAATCCATCGAGTTCCTCGTGCAGACGCTACATAGAATACAACGGGGGCCGAGCCAACCATATCTTAGATGGGGATTGTTATAGCATGCCTGAATCGAAGAGATCTCAGGACAAATACGATGCTCCAGCCTAACGACTATGGGCATCTACCTAGCTAGATAGACGAGGATGGGGCAACGACGTCACACTTACTTAGCAAGAGAGCACACATCCTAAACCCCAGCCAGGCGATACGACGGCCGAAGCTAATAATGATATTGTTTTGAGCTCACACCACACCGCGCCCAACGAGCTACAGGAGGTACGAGATTTGTACCTTACCCATTCACACACTAAAGCGTTCAGGATGAGGAGGACAAGGACGAGAATGACGATATAGTGAGGTTGCGAGGCCGGCTGTAAAATGCAAAAGAGACTGCACCAAACTTCTTCGGTTGGCGGATACTGCGGGAAGGCCTTATACATACAGTAGATAGGTAGTTCCAGAGACTCGGTGCCGACTTACTGGGGGATTGATGTGTACGATATTTTCTTCGCTTCTTTTAGAAGGGGGAGAGCCGATCCTGAGCCGAATATAGTACCTACCTACAGTACATACCTGCCTAAGTAAGTAGATTTAGATCTAAGTAGGGGAGGCAGGCCCACGAGTAGCTATTACAATAGAATACCCGTAGTCCCTGATCATGGTGACAGAACGCGTGGGCGTTGATCGACTTGAGCGCAAACCTAGCTATGCGGGACCCTTATTTACCTAGCATCATCCCTGATGCTGGCGATACAGCCCCCAATCGTATCCTACATACCAGGTATATACTATGTAGGTTGTCAAGGACACAGTAGTGTGGAGTTTAAGTTAGGCAGATGGGGAGAATTCGCAACAAACAGCCAACCCAACGTCCCCTAACTCGGATGAAATTTTTTATTATGCTAAGCATCGTTGAAGAAGCTCAACTTACTAGTTGTGTAAGTAGTAACAGACTATTGGAATTCTATACATCTATATTCAGCTGGTATAAGCACTATAGAATCAATTAGAGTGGAGATATAGTCTTTGCAGGAACTGTCTGTCCCTGAAAATGGTACCTACCTATCTACTGTACATGGAGAGGTAAAAGGTGGAGAAGACGAACATTCTTAGTGTGTACATGTGTAGTGCTATACTTGCGGAGTACCTTGGAAGGTACATATTTGACGAAGGCACCAGGGTGGTATGCGACATGGTTTGCAACACAGAAAAGGCACCTAACAAGATTAAGAGAGAAAAAGATGAAGAAAAAAAAAGATAGGTTAGGTACTGTGATGCTGTCCTGCTTTGCCCTGCTCCACAACACGGAATGTAGCTGTAATACAATAACGGCATGTGCGCATTTCATCACACCAAAAACCACCTCCAGCATGGAAAGGGACCCCTTTGCAATGCCCCCCGGTAGCTGCTTAGGCTGGCGTCTGGCCTGCTCGTGCAGTACTCGTGCTTGCGCGTGCAGCCCCTTCAGAAAGATCCCTGTCTTCGATGGGTCCTCCGAATGGATCCGCTTTCAAACTTGGCGACCCTTTCTTCTGGTCCCAGAAAAGACCCAGCGGCAGTAGTGCTCAGGTACTTGCGCCAGAACTTGCACTAAAGAAGTGGGGATCTCTTGGAGGGGTGGCAGCGACCCACACGGGCAGTCCACACGGGCTTGGGGCTTGACGGGGTACCTACCTCTCACTACTACCTCATCTACAGTACCGTTACGCAGTACCACGGCCATCTGCTGCCGGAAAATGGGCCTCGATGGGATTCATCGCTTTCCCATGTTTGCCCTTTTAATGCGACGCCCGCCCGTGTCGCATCCCTCCTGTCCATTGCCCATCTTACAATTTCCAATTTCTGCTCTGCGCCGCTCTGTTCTAGTTTCCATCGAACAATCTTGTCGCCAACGATCAGTCAACCTCTACCGACACAGTCATTGTTTTCTACCATTTGGTACATCTCTTGATCCTCCCCGTCTCTCTTCCTGTTGACAACCCGTTGACGGCTCTCGGCTATCCACCCACCGTAACCATTCACCGCGCACTAGACAATCTGCCTACGCTTGTGTCTGTCGTGCTGTTGTCTGCATGCTTGTCAAGTTTCTCGATCTGATAGAAAACAACGTTAGCAGCACTGTTGCCTGAACACCTGAACCCAATTTAATTGTATTGACGCACTGTCCTGACATTTGCGTCTCGTGGCGTTGTCGTGGTTTGGTACGATTCGTTTGTCTGTTCGCTGGTCCTGCAACACTATCATTTATCATCAGAGCATCTGTGCCAGCACGCCTTGGACTTTTATGGTTCCTGAGTCGAGGCCCTTTTACCAGCTTATTTGGCCCACTTCACTAGCTAAAGACTCTCATTGGAGACGAAAAGTTCAGACGCTGCAAATCTCGAGCTTCTTTTTCCCCAAGGACTTGCGCCCGCATTTTGGAGTCCTCCGGGCACGTCATTCTATAGCCGTGTTCTTTTTCTGATAGATTTCAATCTATCAATTATCACAATGCAGGCTCGAGACGCCACAGGCCGCCAGGTATCGTTGCTAAACGATGATATCTATGCCGCCCGTCCATCGTATCCTTCGCCAGCGCACTACGCCTCGGGAGACGATCAGTCTCCACCGGCTCGCACCCCAGAGCTCATGCGTTCAGATTCTTACGACTCCAATGCCAGCTATGACGCCCTCTCACCATTAACACCGAATGTGTATGATTACTCAGCGCGCCCCTACTACGACGACTATCTTCAGGACAAGCAGCTCTCCATGAAACGCCCCACTTACATTACAACCCATCGTGCTAGTTCGTATGAAGATGACAGTTCAAACACCTCTCAAGAAAAACCGGGCAAGCGCTATCCCTGTCGTTACCGTGAAAGCCACGGGTGCGAGAAAACCTTTACTACATCAGGACATGCATCTCGCCACTCTAAGATTCACACGGCCGAGAAGGCCGTCCACTGTACATTTCCAGGCTGTCATAAGAAGTTCACCCGGGCAGATAATATGAAACAGCATCTCGAGACACACTTCAAAGACAAGTCCAGAGCACCCGGTTCTTCCAAATCGAAAGGCTCTTCCATGTCATCATCGAAGCGTGGATCCATATCCTCCAAGTCTTCCTCCTCGACCCAGAGCAACCGAACCTCGCGTGACATACAGATGTGGGATATCGAGCAATACGGCCCCGATTACCCGCCCATGCCATCCCCCGGTGGGGCCTGGGATATGCGAAGCTTAAACGCACCTCTCCTAAGTCGTCCGGCCGCTACACGGACAAGTAGCGGCCTAGACGCTCTGGCAGCCGTTGCTTGTCAGGAGGGTGCTTGATTCCGTGCCTTCCTTACCGCACATATGAACGGTGCTGGCCATGAAGTAGAAGCACGTTCGTAAAAAACACACAGCATTAGCCAATAGCCTAGTGGTTGGCAAGCTCTAGTTATGTTTAGCTTTGAGTAATGGCGGGTTAGCCGGGTTAAGCGGGTGTCCTGGAATGGCGTTGGCGGTATTTCCTACGGATCTCGGTTTTGTGGCTCGCATTCGATACCTACGGTCGCAAGCATATGACGGCGCACCATACTGTTTTTTTTTTCTGGCATTATTATTATAAGATGGCTGAGGAAGCCGCTTGAGCAATCAATGGAAGTATTGCCTTATTCTGGGCGGCCAAAGCAGCCGCGCGTCGGGGATGTCAAGGATATGTCCCTTTCTCTTCATTTCCCGGCATATATTCATGAGGGACAACTGCAGATATATACGCACGGACTTCAACGGTTGTAGACAAACGTGTCAGACCGGATCAATGGTTATATACAGCTTCTCTATCCCAGAGCTGCACCAACAAAGTCAATATGTATCGAATTGTATACAGATATGTTCACGCATCGGGTACCACCATCCTGTGGTGACGCAGTAGATAGCGAGCAAAAATGAGGCGCATGGTTGAATGAATATACAGACTTAATGAGTTAATGGCCAGAATGGCCAATGCCCCGTATTGTCTCATTTGCAACTTCACTTCCTATGCTATTCACACCCATAGATCTTGATAGAGCCCGGCATGCAGGAAGCCCACGACACAATGGGTAACAACTTGCTAGGAAGGTGACCCAAAACCCCGGTGATCTTTGCCCGTTTTCTCCCCCCGGCCGCCATGTTGTCGAGATCGAGGTCCGAGTGAACGGATCTAGGTTCTGATGACTTACTCGGCTACACTACAGTAGGTACCACAGGGCTATCAGCTGACTTGAACCCCTTAACGAAGATCCTTCTTTCTGACAGACAGCCACACCCTCCATGGCAACTACTAGTTCGATATGTAATGCAATGGTCCCGGGCGCATCTACCAGTTGAGCCCGAAAGGGAAGCTAAGCCTAGGTTTACAATTTAAACAGGGGACGCCAATCTTTTCAGACGCTCCATCCATCATCAAAGTGCCGCCGCGTCACAACCATCAGTGGACCTAGGGTTTTGCCTAGGGGCTCCCGGATGAAGTCCTAGCGTAAATAGCGTCAGGGCCCTTTTATTATACATACCTACCTAGGTACACATCCTCGGCACTCGCTAGGATGACGATAAGGTGATGGACAACCGAGCGGCTGGGTACTACCTAGGAGCTGTCGACATACGCAGTGGGGAGTAGGTACACGACAGGCGGTGTACGCCAAGCGAAGGTGATACAAACGGGCTATGTGTTCTTTTATATTCTATGCGTATGAGTCCTGAATGCATTGTTTCTCTTCGGCTAGCTCGGATAGTCGACCCTAGATGTGGGAATGGGCGGTGGTGGTATTGGTCAGCCACAAAGCATGGTGGTCAAAAATAGAGCAGGGTCCCAAAGCTTGGGGAGCTGAAAAGCTGGGGGCTAGACAAATTCGTGTACATAGGTGTAGGTGTAAGTGTAGGTACATGTATGGGACACATTTGCCATACGACTTCTACGAGTACGTACTTTATCTCATATTCATTACACAGTACATAAGGTAGTATATATATGCCTAGAATACCTACTAGCCTAGGCCTAATAACTACGTGAGTGTTGTAGATGCTGTATTGGTTGCTCTGCACCGAGTGTTAGGTGCGTCAGATAGAGTGCTGGGCTGGGTAGAGTGTGCAGTACAAGTAGGTATACGGCAGGCATATGTTAGTACTTGCAGAAGTGTCGTCAAGAGGATACCGGTAACGACATCATCTTGCAGTTCCGCTCCGTAGCGCTGGCTCGCACATTCCCATCGTTCCGCCTCTACGCCGCCTCTGTCTCTAAAAGTGCCCCAGAGTGACGTAAATATGCAGTCCTGGGTAACTGCCAAGTCTAATGTAGTCAGGCACGCGGAGGGGGGAAGTGGAAAGTGACAGGGTACACATGTACGTACACATAGCTACTGAGGTATATGCAAGTCTATGTATGCGTACATATGTAAAGCTGAAAGGGCAGGAGCAATCCTCTCACGAGAGATATGGGCAGTAGTGGGCGTGGATGTGGACAATTACAATGGACACATGATTTAAGGGAAGGAGGACATGGAGGAGGAAATGCTCCGGAACCACCCCCACGTTTTTATTTTTTTTCTTCGTTTCGATATTTTTTTCTGGCCGGGGTCTATTATATACCTACATAAGTCGGGGCAGGACTGGGGTCTGACTAGGGTAAGGTAGATAGATGAAACACCAAACTTGATTTGCCTCTCCATCTGAGAATCATTCTGTGCTGGGGAAAGCTGCGTCTGCACTGCATACCCTGCATTATACCCTGCGTCTATCCCGAAAGAGGGCACACCGCCCCAGAAAGGAACTGTCCCGTGTCCTGCCCGTTTCCGTAATCAATAGTCGAGATCTCGATGCCCACGGCCATCTTTGATCTCTGCGCTGACTCTACGACTCTACTGACTCTATTGTCAAGCCCTACCGAGTCCGGATGGATACTATCTACAGCACACAGCACCGTGACACTACCCAAGAGCGTCGTAGCATCACATCCAAGTCGATATGGTGGTTCTCGTTCTTGTTGTTTCCCCGTTCCCGTGCCGCATACCGGATGAGGAGTAGAGAATAGGGGAAACTACATGTTGTAGGTTTAAGCATCGGCCGCAAGGTTGACGATATTGGAAGGGTGCATCGGGAACATGCGTTGTTAAGGGCCTCTTGGCATGGTTATGCACCGCCAGCGTGAGGTTATTGGTTATTATGATTATTGGATCTTTGCATCTTGAAGTGACGGCACGTCCACCCTTATCATCGCCACCGCTACCGTACGCACGATGCCAAATACACACCAATCAGGTCTAGGTCCTGGCCAGATATCGCCATCTCTCTCTCCAGAGGGGTTCACCGCCTCTAGCACAGCTTACGGCTGTCTCGAGCCTCTCATCGGTCTAATAACCTAGCGCTAGTTTTGCCTCCATGTCTTATCACATCGAACCCGAGGCTGACACGGCACCAATGTAGTCTACGAGGCAACGGCTCTAGAAAGCGTATTGCTCCTCTCTCCCATTCCGTTACAAACCGTGAAGTTACTACATAATGCGACCCCGCGCAGCCACAAATGCAGTCAACAAAGAGGCAGAGAAGCCGGAGGTGTGCTGGAATTCCTGAAGTTGGAGCCGATGGCCTGCTCGAGTACCTACCTAACTGCTCGGGGGCAGCACGCGAATTGAGTCCAAACTTGGCATGATACCGTGAACGCGGCCTTCCTAACCGGCTCTACTCCGACTACGCCGGGACCGACCATGCAAGCCGGAATACGTTTAGGAACTAGGGCTCAGAGCTACTACGACACGACCTAATAATCGCTAGCCCACCAGCACCCGATCCAACCGGTCGAATCGGGCACGCTGAAGCCGCCGGCGGCTTCTTTTAACTACCAGTCGCGGGCACCGTCGTCTAAATCGAAAGATGCTGTAATGGAAAGGGTTACACCCATGTAAGTATGAGAGTAGAGACCACTCTAGTAGGCCACAAGACTAAGCGTTAGTCAGTGGTGAATGGTTTCTACGCCCTCAGGTTTCGACTCTATGTTGAAGCGGGTGATAAAAATTCTGGTCGTGTTTATCTGACCGGGAATTGTGGCTATATTCTCGTGAATAATAATGACGGGCCGAACGAGTGCCTATGTCCATATATACCAAGCACCCTAGTCCACTTGAAAATGAATCAATTTCTCTCTAGATAACAGATATTCACAGCGTTAATCTCGTGGATGTCACATAACGGAATCTATGTTCGTCCCGTAGACGCAGTGATGCCACCATCCACGACAATCTTTTGTCCTGTGACATATCTCGCCTCATCCGAGACAAGAAACAAGACCGCGTTCGCAACATCCCACGCATCTCCCATCCGCCCCATAGGCACCTGCTTCTCTCTCATGCGTTTGAAACCTTCGTATGCTATTCCTATCTCCCCCCCCTCCCCATTACCCGCCGCCACCGCCGTCGGGAATCGCGCGGCCAGACTCCGAGTATACGGCGTCTCCATGAGTCCGGGCACGACGGTATTCAGCCTCACACCTCTCTGCGCATATATAACGGCCGTCGCCTTGATAAACTGCATAATAGCCGCCTTCGTAGCGCTATACGCGACCTGCGGCTTTCCGATGTATCTGAGGCCGGCGATGCTGGAGACGGCAACAATGGAGCCCCCGGGAGGCGTTTGAGCTTCCATAACGGGCAAGACATGATGACAGGCCAGGTAGACGCTCCTGAGGTTGACGTCGACCTGCGCGTCCCACACGCCCTCGCCCATGGTCGCCGGACATCCCGGCTGCGAGTGCCCGACGCTGGTGATGAGGATGTCGATGCGGCCGTGTTTCGCTAC
Source organism: Nemania sp. FL0031 (assembly GCA_022432375.1). Classification (NCBI taxonomy): domain Eukaryota; kingdom Fungi; phylum Ascomycota; class Sordariomycetes; order Xylariales; family Xylariaceae; genus Nemania; species Nemania sp. FL0031. The sequence goes on from JAJKKK010000056.1 coordinate 295,257, forward strand.
GCAGGCCTCGACGAGAGCTTTTACGGATGTCGATGAGGTTGCGTCTGTGGCGACGACATCGCACTGCCCTCCCTCGCTCTCTATCGTCCCTCGCGTCTTTGCCGTGGAAGCAACTGTCCTATTCCCGCCGAAAATGATGGCGCCCTGGCGCGCGAGCGTCACTGCGATGGCCGCCCCGATGCCCCAGCCCTATAGAGCACTCGGAGTCAGTAATTACCATTTAGAGCGCGTCTCATGGGGGTTTTGGAGGTTTCTAGACAATCTGTTATCCCGAAAGGAAACCTGCTGCTCTGAAACTTGCTAAAACAAGAAGAGAGTAACTCCGAGAACTCACCTCGGAGCTGGTTTGGCCCAGTCCGATGACGACTAGAGAACTCGGAGTTAGTTATCGCCATTTTGAGCATCATTTATGAGGATCTTAGAAGTTTCCAGACACAGGATTCACCAAAAAGGAAAGTCTCAACTCTAGAAACAGCTGAAACAGGAAGAAAATAGCCCCGAGATGCACTCACGCGCGATCTTCCCCTGGAGGTTATGCATCAGAGGCGCAAGCAATCGTACTTTGTATGTGATGTTGATATGATCTATTTAATAACATGGTAAGGAAGCGAACACTGATTAACACGTATCAAAAACTTATTCGACCAACATGGTTTTATACCCATCTGTAGTCGGGGGCTTAAGTTTCGGGAAAGTCCCGTGGGGGTCTCTTCACGCCGGGTTTTGTCCGCTACTGTAGGTAGCAAGAGAGACTTACTCGCCTCCACTTACCCTATCTTTGGCTCGTGGACTATCTGTAAATCGAGTACAGCATGAACTTTTTGAAAGCATAGAGAGGGGGAGCAGGGGAGAGGACTTATTATAATTACAGTGGTTAACCACTTTCCTACTTATCCGATAGGTATGCTGAAAAGTCAGGTATTAACGCTGCCACCGCCGCTAATCTATGATTTATATATTCGCTATATAGAATGTTACCTCATATCAACATTTTCCCGTACTTGACTCGCCTACAAGTAACATATATGCTATCTATATCATCATCACTTTTGTGTGCAGACATTCACGGCTTCCCTCTGCTATATATAGGTATCTACCCACCCAGCTTTGGTATACCTAGCACAAGTGTACTTAAACAGAATCTCCTGCATAGATAGTTTGCCTATCAGTCGAAAATTCATTAGTGTAGAAGCCGCCCAAACCCGATCTTCAGTGCGTCTAAGTACGAGGTGTCCATCGTGAAGGTTGTATGTACATATATATTGATACACGGTTATATACATACGAAGAGCTTACTACAGAGGGACTTGCTAATAATAGCATGGAGACAACTAAGGTAAGGTATCATTACCTTTCGTAATATGTACCTAGATATTTAAATTGTGTCTTTATTGGTGTAGATGTGTATGTCTACCTTACGCCCTCTCCCCCAGTAGGGCTAAGTTCCGTCCGATATATCGCCTCGAGGGTGGGAAATGAGCGTGTCGTAATTCTTCTCCTCTATATCACGCCCTCACTACATCTTCGCGCGCGAACCTAGTTGTCATTACAAATGTAACTAGGTCTTGTAAGGCCGAGAACATGTGACCCCATCCATTTGTCCACCAGGAGGGGCGCTACCACATTCTATCCGCCCCCATCATCATCCATCATAATCGGAAATATGAAACGATGGGATAACCTCTCGGCTGGTACCCACCCATGCTGTTTTCTTTTTGCTAGCCCGTAATGCGATCCTAGATGCTCACATCCTTTCCACAGCCCCGCAAGTTTTGGAAATTTTAGATAGGTTGACCACCCTTATATGCAGCATCACAACTCAATGAAAGCTCGTCTAGTACGCTAAATGTGTAAATCCGCCCTTTTCTCTATCCGCTATCGTGGTCACGTCAGGAGGGTAAATTTTTGGTTCTTTCGTATCCTTTTCTATGCTTTTTTTGTGGGGGTTTTCTTATTTCGCCTGGAGTCTGGACTGTCGATAAGGGCAAGTATTGTGTTGCTAACCCAGCGGCTGTTCACTGTACTGTGGGCGAGCTTTTAGGAATAGATCTACCGTTTCGATGTAGAGCTCGTCTTGGCTCGTGGTGGCTTGAATGTGTGGATTCTGTTCCAGAGCATCAGACCATTGCTGCCAACGCGTGCCTAGCATTAGGTCGTGCCAGTTACGGAACCGGCGAAGTATACGAGATATTCGAAGAACGAAAGGGGCGAGGTGAACGTCAACAAGGCATAAGTCGCCCCCAAGAAAATAAGGACCCTATATGCAAGATTAGAAAGAAAAAGATTTAATGATATTGAGATCTTACTCGTTCATCAGCAGCTTGGGCTAATGCCAATATGTCATTCTGAAGCCTATCAATATACTCTGTTTGTTTTTGGGGGTCTGACGTCCTCATCAGAGCGAAGAAGGCTGGGACTATCTTGGCATTGATCTACATAAATTAGCACGAGGAATAACGGGAGAAGATAGCGTGTCGTACATGGTCAATCCATAGCCTACAATTGGCCTTGAGTCTTGGATCCGTAGGCATCAGAGGAACCCCTCGATCATAATCCTCGAGCTTATATTCATCGTGAGCAACAAGCAAAGGCGAATCATGTGCGAACGTCAACAATACTTACGTATTCTAATATGACTGTGCTCTCCCCGCTGGCCCAGTCACCCTGTCGAATTGCTGGAACTAATCCCCGGGGATTTGCTTCTAGCAGTTGAGTTGGACGTTTGAAGGGGTCAGTCTCGCAGTACTGATATGGCATGCCTTTCGCCTCAAGAGCGATCCATACCCGCTGAGAGAAAGGGCTGCCGTCGATTGTATATTAGCGGATATTCACCTTACTTTCATGATGTACCCTTACCAAAAACTCGCTGCATAGAGCTTCAACTGATGATCTTTCGCGTGCTTCTTAGCAGTCACGAGAGCGAGTCCGGATGGCCTCTTTTGTTGTGTTGGTTTCTGCCGTCTTTCATCAGCATGCTAAACACGTAAAGCTATCGTAAATCAATGTATTTTTGAAAGATTCGATTAGAGAGCATTTGACTCTATGACCCTTTATAGACGTAGTGTGTCCGATCCAGTCTACACGACCAAGGGTGAGGAAAGTGGCTGCCATGCGATGCCAGACTTTTGAAGTGTGGGTTTTGATAACTAAGACGAACTTTGATGGGAAACATAGGTCCCGAACTTACCTGCCCTTTCTTGGCTTCTTTTTCCTGTGCCGCGAGAAATCGCTGTACAGTGGACTTCTTAATCTCGTCGCTCTTCTGTAATGTGTGCTTGTGAGGACCTGGGACGCCATCCCCTTTACCATTGCCTCCATTACCGTTAACTCTTTGGATAGTCCAATACTTCTTGGTAGTGCTTGAACGGTTGAAAGGTCCAACTGTCCCATCTGGAAATTGATTGAGTGATGGGAAGCCGGTGGTCGGAGAGGTGTTGATGGTGCCATCCGCGGAGAAGGTTGCGTCGGGAAAGTGTTCGGTAATCTTAATTTTAACATCGCAAAGATCGCGTTCTCGTGCGAAGCGTTTCCGCTTCTTCTTAGCAGGATCGTCAGACTTAGGAGTACCGGGGGGCCTTCCCTTCATTCGGCAGTCCCAATAGTGGGAGACTGATGTCTATAATTAGCGATTGTTGCTTTCGAGTGCTTAAGTTGAGGCGTAATGGGAATCCTGTCCTGGGTTGAACTAGCAGCCCTCGCTACATGGATCTCACTATTATCTAGCTACTGCAAGACATCTTGGCTAACCACCTCGGCCAAGTTGAGTCTGATAAAGAAAACGAAGGCAGGAGTATTACTCACTGAAGTTTTTACGCTTGTATTTTTGAGTTGAGCGATGCGAGTAGACATTATCAATATGGGGGAAATAGGTTTCAAATCTGGGATCAAGGGATATTAGTATTCGATCTCATAGCAACGTTTAGAAATGAGATCGGAGACTAGATAGAGCGCACTCGTCATTCGTCAAGACAATCGTATCATCAACATTGAACAGTTTTTCACGCCAGGCCTGAAGACTCGGCGGATCAACAACTATCCTATTCACTAATTGTCCATGTGGTCGTTGTTCCGCTGGCGGCTCGGGCACGGAACCCAAAGACGGCGGCCCAGATTGCGCGGCAAACACATCCTCCACCGGGCTGATCTGGGGTATAATAGTAGGCTGAGATATGGGGATACTAGAAGTCATGAGGCCGAACTGGTGCTGGCTCGGCGGCCCCGAATGAGGGGGTAGAGGACTGGGCGGTGTATGGTGTGGATGTGGATGCGGGTGAGGCGGATGTGATTGCGAGATGGACGAGTGACGATGCATATGAGCCGAGGGTGTAGGCGTGGGAGGCTGATCGCGTTCGAAGCTGTCGGGCGATGAGTGGTGGTGGCCGTGGGCGAAGTCGGGAGGGGCACCAGGTAGGGTAGGGAGGGCGTTTACGTTCACATTCACGTTCAGGCGCTGGAGATGATGCTGAAAGATGGACTCGTGGGTATCGAGAGACATGTCGAGGTTCGGATGCTGTGGGAGAGTCGAGATGCGGAACGCATGGGGAGGCGGGGGTTGACTTGAGTGATGATGGCCATCGTGGGGAAGTGGGTGGTGATGATCTTCTGGAGAGGCGAAATGGATCGAGGCTGAGTCCATGATGATATGACGAATATCAAATATCTTTGGTTTTTAAGCGTTTGGTTTGTTGGTGTTGGTGTTGTTGTTTTGGTTGTCGTGCTTGTTAGGAAAGCCGGAGTGGTGCTTGTGTTGTTTAGTTGCTTGTTGTCGAGTGTGGAAGCTGATGCTTGCCACGTTTTTTGTCCTCGGCGTTCTTGTTGTTCTTACTGTTTTCCGTCGTTCTGGTTGCTTTTCTGTTTGCTCTTGTTGGTGTCACTGTTGCTGCTGCCGTTGCTGCTGCTGCTATGGCCGTCGATAATGCTTCTGACCAACGCAGCCTACCCGCGCCTTAACCCAGCCCATGTCGCATACTGCTTCTGAACAGTATGAAGACGGGACAGTGAGAGAAGAGAAAGGGAGTGATGAAGGGACAGAGAGTAGGTAAGAACCCGAGACGGCAGCGGCGGCGACAGCGATAGTATATAACGGCAGCCACCAAGACGAAGGGAGGGATGGAAGGAGGGGCAACAAGACACCTGCACGGATATATAGGTATATATATCGATAACGGCAGGCGCAATCACAGCCGACCACCTGGAAAACTGAAATCGAGGCGGTAGCGTCCGTGGTCGTGGTCGTGGTCTCTCCCGTTGCCGCCTGGGCCTTCCTGTGGTAGGAGATTGGGCAGGGAAAGACCGTGGAAGGGGGTTTATTAGTCGTTGGTGTTGTGTCCGCGTGTGAAGACCTGGGTCAAATCGGACCAATATCGGCCGTCCATGAGGGTTGCTCGTGGTCACAAAAATAAATCAAAATCAAAACTGTCGATGGGCGACAGAGCACGCAAATAAAAATCAAAAAAAAAAAAAAAGGCCTGGGTATAACAGATGGGTGAATCACCGTCATCGCTGTTCCATTCATCGTTCTTACTTTTCTTCGGTGGACTGTCCAGTTCAACTACCTATCGGCTATCAGTTCGTCAACATTGTTGCCCCGCGTCATTATCATTACGTGAAACTTGTTATAGAGCTTGTACCTATGCTCCTACCTTAAGTACCTACATACATGTAGGTACTGTAGGTAGGTACTAGGTATGTGTATGTAGCAGGCAGACAGGGAGTGAGCTTGTCTCTACTTTGGGTACCTACCTACCCTCTATCTAGGTACACACGCATAATGTTAGTTACATGTATGCATACCTGTTAGGCACAAGCTACCTACAGCATACATGTGCCTAGATACGGCTGAGGGGACGGGCGGGGCGGGCTTTGGACCTGTCCGGGCTCAACACACGTTGCTCCGACCAGGATACCTAGGTAGGTAGTGAGAGCGGGTAGGTCCATTGCCGTAGGGCAGCTGTTGAAGTGGGGAAGGGCGCTATGTAAAACCGTAGAACCGGCTTGTGAGGTCTGCATCTACCTACATGTACTTAGGTAGGTATCTGAGTATCTACAGTAGATATATACTAGACCGTACTAGCTGTGCCGTCCATTCTTCAGATCTACCCGAGCAAATCAGGTTTCGATCTATCTAATCCGACGAGACAACTCCTGCAACCCTTATTGTACAGAACATGCTAACAAACCAACATAAAAGCTTCGGAAATTAAGTGACCCCTTGAACGGCGCTTAAACGTCGTGCGATGGATACGATGGCGGAGAGAAAGACGTAGGAATGAATAAATGTAAAGCAACTGTCATATTTCCCATGTCCTCGGTCTATAGGGTTTGTGATAGTTCTTTCATATCTCTATATATCTCGTAATTATCGGAATCAGAGTGGATATCAAAGGTCGTTCGTTACATGGCGCACACCTCCTCCTAGCTGTGCCCCCTTATAATACAATATAAGCTGATCGTTGGGAAAAATGCTCCCCTTAAATAATAATGACAAGGTCCTTCTCAGAGACATGATCTATCATACAGCTTCGGTTGCTGAGGCCCATCGGAGGATCTGTGAAGCCCCTGATCAAGGCTAACAATGGCGAATACCGGATGCTCCTAGTAAACCGGCCAGTCCCGCGCGTGCATCCGTTTCCCCGGTCGTTGTTAGTGAACCCCTTTGACGCCATCCTATCTTCGCATGTAGGCACATTCGACGTTTCTGATACCGTCTGCTCGTGCTTTAGTTTAATACAAACACCATGCCCGGAAGAGAAAAAAAGATAAAAAGAAAGATGCTCCCATAACTGGAGTCACGCATGCTATGTCCCTGCGTCCCAATTCATTTCTAAGCCTTCCATTGGCATATTCAGTCCTTGCATTATAGCTTCAGCTGTTCTTGGGGTCATTCCCGCCTGCCCAGGTTCCCAGCCGCTTGGTATGCTGAAGTCGTTGCTGGGCGTGTCTGGGATAGCGAACGCCCGCCCTGGGGTCATGCTGGTTCCGAAGCCGTGTTCGGGGAAGAATGGCGCCCTTGACGCATCTATCTCCGCCCCCTGGACCCCGAGATTCTGATGCGATCCGATGGGGCTGGCAGTGAACGATACGCCACCCGAATTTGCCATGGGCACTGCGCCAGCCGCACTGCGCCGCTGCTCGGAGGCATTGCTGCTGGAGTTCGGTGTTGGTCGATTCGACTGCCCATCTGGGTTCGATGATACCGACATATCGTTGGCGTCACTGCCCTGGTTTTCGATGTAAGAGGTGTACATCATGGGCGGTACACCCATAACATTGGTCGCGCTGTCTGGCCCCGAACCCCGTTCACGTGATGGTATTTGTTGCTCCCCAGAATACCACTGTTGTGTTCCAAAGGGATTGGCGTGTGATCCCTCGTCAGCTTGGTTTGGCTGGTCAGGCTCGACAATCTCGGGGGCTGTGATTGGATTTCCTTTGTCGTAAGCCATAAAATTGCAGCCCCCGTCGTCAAATATAACTTCAACGCCGTTTCGTGGCGCGCTATGGTCAGGACTACCATCAGCCCTTACATGTAGGTTCGGAATATTCACGCCTGGTGTCGGCTATTGAATTGCGCACGTTAGCATTTCTTCGAACAATATGAGCGTAAAGGGACATAAAGATGAGGCCTACGCTGTCTGTACTCCGCGGAAATGCGGACTTGAGTTTTGGTATTCGTAGTCCTAATGCCTCCAAGTCAACATCAAGCTGAACTAAGAACGATTCCGTTAACGGATTCTTCTTCTTGAGCGCATTCATGGCGGCAAGGAGAAACCGCAATGAGTCTGCCGTCTGACAGTCATCAGGTCGACTTTTTAGGTACTGGACAAATACCCTTGCCGCTACATATAAGCAAAAGGAAATAAAAGGATTCATCTGCGAAGCTCGTCAGTATAGTTCGATGCATTGCTAATTAACGACGACTCACAGCCGATAGATCCATATGCGATGTCATTCTCATTATACTTGCAATCTCGTTTGCTGCCGTGATACAGCGAACTTTGCTCTCTGCGCTAACTGTTGGTGGGAGTATATTTTTATCGGCTTTGAAAATAGCTGCCTGGTGTAAACATATCGTCGATGTGTGAATATTCATGTTTGTGAAGACAATATTTGGGTTGTTAAGGCCAGCGGGGAGCTTGAGATGATTGGGAAGGCATAATGAGGTATTAAGAAGAATATTATCCAGAAGCCGGTGGCGCTTCCAAAATTCTCCATTCATGTCGTGGTCACGATCGTCCACATCCGGCCGATGAAGATGAGTAAGATTGCGACCAAAGAGAGTGGCCATCAGCACAATGCCACCAAATGCCGACAACTTGGCTGCCCCAGCTGGGCTCATTGCATCCGCCAATGTTTGCGTTTGTTCTGGTCGGCTTAGATTAAAAGCCTCTTCGGAGGCCGGTAAGTTCGTCATGATGTCGCGCTCGTCAACTGTCATCGGCCATCCTGTTCCGATGCTGGCGTATCTGTCTTCGCAAAAGGCCATCCAGAACGTCCTTCGCCTCTCCTCTCGTTCTGTCCAGTCACGTGGTGGTGGGAGACACTGTTTAACGTCTAGGCCATTGCCGTCAATTCGGTGCAGGCCAATCCTTTCCATAGTAGTGAGTATACATAATCGGCCGCACTGCTTAATCTAGACTTACATTTGGCTCAGGCGCACGGCTGCGCCTGTATTCATCCAGGCTCTCGGAAAGTACATCATTTTAAACTCATACGAAGCAAGAAGCACGTGAGTTTGACAATGAGCAATTGTTATCGAATGTTCGCCATAGCCTTTGATCGCATCACCTTCGACATATTTGCGGGCACGTTGATAGAAAAGGTCCTTGAGATCTTTGTACTTGTCTGTAATGGAACAAGCCAGAGTCCATATCGCATACCGCAATGCCACGGGGGGCCGCTGATTTGGTGCCCTAGTGATGCGAATAAGCGAGGAATCATGTAAAGGCTATGTTGGAGGCAAGCATGATTCAGAAAACAACAAGGAGGTCAAAACATACAAGTTCATTGCGGCTAAATAGCGAAATTTATGAATCATGGGTAGGGATGGATGGATTTTTTCGAAAAATATTTGATGCCTAACAAAGGTGTGAGTCTAATCTCGAGTGGCAGCATGAGGGTATGCTACTTACAGCTCATCAATGGTCTCTTGTGGTGGGAGAGGTTCTTCAAGGCCCAGTCCAATCATTTCCCACGTAAAGCTGGGGTCCATATTACTCATGCCCATGGGAATGTTGCTTGTGAAGTTAAACTCGTCTAGCCCATTCCCTTGGGGCGACTCCCCATTGAAGCGCCATCTATCCAAGTCACGCTCGCCGATGGGCATCGAGGGGTTGGCAACATTGAAAGCGGCGGGGGCAGGAGCCTGCTGGCTCCGGGGCTGCTCGAATGCTGCGCTGGGTGTCTTTGTAGTTTCGGGACTTGTGCTACTGCTGGGCTCCTGTGTCTTCAAAAGCTCCTCGACTTGCTCTATACAGATCCAGCGGCGGTCAGCTTCTCGGCTTCCTGGGCGACATGATTCACGCCAACCCCTCGGTGTATACGATAGGCCAGCACTTACTCAACCTCTCCTCCAAAGCTTTCACGTAGCCCCGCTTAGGGCCGCTCTTTTTTCTGACCTCGTCGTAGGCGCATGAGTGGCCGAGACGCGTGCAGGTGCTACAGCTCGGCTTAATGCCATCGCAGCGGAGCTTCCTTTTGCGGCATATCATACACGCAAGCCTCTTCGGCTTAGGAACATCGTTATTGCTTCGAGGTGCGGTCTGGGCCGAAGGGTCAGCAGGCGGGCTGTTGTCGGTGCCCTGAGATGGTGATTCGGCGGGATCGGCCGTCGTGGGCATCGTCAATCGCTGCAGGGAGAAGGAGTCCGGCCTTGATGGGAGCAACCGCGATCCAGCCTCCTGGCCAACTATCTGGGTGTTATCGTTGACCTCAGCAGATCGAAGGACACCGAACTAGTTTCACGGCACCCAGCGCACGGCACGGGGGTCGCAAGCAAGAAACCCTCGTCAAGGCCGCGACTTTACGAATATACCGAGGACTGACTTGGACTTCTCGCATCAAGATTCCCACTCCCACTGCGAGCATCCAGCGCCCGTAGTATTTGGTCTCAGTTAAGAAGCAGACGGGGTGGGCGATATCGTGGTGGAGTGGCCCCAAGACAAAGGCAGGGACGAAAATAGATGGCGGCCGGTATGGAGCGGGACCGGGTGCCGAGGGACGGTTTAGTTACGTATGGGATAGGTATGGGATAGGTATGGGATAGGTATGGGATAGGTATGGTATGGTCTACCAGGTTAGGTAGTATGTTTGTTTCTGGTTTGTCTTAGAAAGTCGATGCAGGAGATAATAGTCTGCGGACCGGACTGGACTTAGAAGCGACCTGGGCAAAGTGATTGAATGTTTCACGCCAGAGTTATGCCTAAAAGGAGGTTGCAAGTTAAGAGGCGGTCCAGACAACCAGAGCCCGTCGGACGTTGGTAGATAGTAAAATAAAATGGGCTATGTTGCGTACCTACGTCTGTCCGTCTGTCTATACTTACTCCTTAGTAATGCGCCTTAACAGTCAGTCCCGCCCTTTTGGACCCGTTGGACTAAGTAGGTATTTCCTAAGTATTTCCACGCTAAGGCATACATGTAGGTATGCCAAGATACCCACTCGCTTACAACTAACACCGGACTCGCCATACATCTAAGTAAGTACACAGGGCTTGGGGCAATGGTGATTTTCTGTGCACGAGGAAGATCGTCTCGACAGATATGTGTGGATGAAACAATCCTTTAAAAACTTGAGATGGAGATGGGGATGGGGATGGGTAGCTACTTGCTACCCGTGCGCATGCCAAAGGCAAAATACCTACCTACATACATATCCACGGGCGCGCGATTGGAGAATGGCACTCGCATAGCCCCCAACACTGCTGAACTGATTGATTATCAAGAAAGAGGGTCATCAGCTGAGGAAATGAGAGAGCTGTAACCAGTCTACCACCCCATCATTGATGATTGCATACTTCTACATACATACGCATATGTTAGATGCAAGTGAGGCAGCAGCGAGAAACGACACAACCCCCAAGCAGAACCCCAAGATCCTCCACCATTGGCTGCGTCATCCCAGATACCCTTAGCCAGGGACTACAGAGGTACACTCGGCCGCAAGGGACTTTTTTCCCTCCAAGGGGCGTGGGCAATGCACCGAGGTGGTATGGCAGCCCGTGGCAGCCACTAATCTCCCTCGCCCGACATTCTTTTGTGCGTCTCTCTTGGGACCCTGATTTGTAATAAGTAGTTGGTCCAACCAAACCTCCAATGGGGGGCATCACAGAGCCTACCTAGGTACCATATGCGAAAGCCAATAAATGGTTGGTAGGTCATCCTAGTCCGAATGCCTATGTTACCAAATCCGCGGCTGAGTATATGAAGGGTCTGTGAAGGGGTATGCTGATATAACCATTCCAAGTAGGCTTATTTGTACGCGACGCTTCTTGTTAACATGTAGGCAGGCTATGACAATAAAGTTGGCATATTGCGAGTAGATCAGAGTCAAGGTAGGTGGGCTCAGTCAAGTGTACATCGAAACTCCTATTGCCTCGTCGTGGCTACGCGCAGCAAGTTGTCATCAGCTATTCCTATGCCCTACAAACCGCCTGGCGCTCGCCAACCCCGGCATCTGGTTCTTCCGTGCTGACACCTGGCAGTCAACGTACTTACCGTAAACTATGTGCATTAGACATATGGCCAAGGCGTATGCTATGGCTATGACGATGTGTGTGCTAACTTCGCCCCTGACGCATTAGTACAACTCTCTCTTGTCTTAATAGATATAGTTGGTCTATTTGTTTAGAATTATGAAGGATTAGCTCCTCATTTTCCACCCAGGCTTGCCCCTATTATCCTAAGACTGCCCATATCGGTGTACGCGAGAGCGTATCGGTTAGGCGCCCACGCTACTACAGGAGAAGGCGTCCGTGTTTTGTAAGTGCAAAGATGTTCACCCGTTTCAGAAACGGTGATTTCCAGCCCGGTACCTGGAATAATTTAGCCATGTGGACGGTATACGAGCGTGTGTGCTAGAGACCGACCTTCATCACTGCCACCAACGACAAAAAGACCATCCCAAGAAAAGGCTACACCATCACGTCAGCTCCATGTTCCGAGATCAAGAGGGTCCCATTTCGTCTGCATACATAAACTTCGGACAGGGCCTGTCATTTTCGTAATGGTCCGAACGCAATTCCATTCATTCGTCTCCCAGAGCGCAATAAGGGAATCCGTTCCCCCAGTAGCGAGGTATCTATTGAAAGGATGTAGTTCGACGGCGATGCAAGATGAAGTGTGGCCCGGTAGCATAAATTCCTTGTCCTGCGCCTCCTTGTAGTCATACTGATACGCCGGTTCAAATTCTGGGAAAGAAAGTATCCTGGTTTTGCCCTCCCCGGTGGTAGCGAATAATCTCTTGCCGCTCCAACAGAATGCGACGTCATTTGTCATGGTAGATTGCTGGTGTTCGGAGATGGGTGTAGACTCTGTAGGCGAAAGTACGAACAGCTTGTTCTCCTGTGTCTTGGTGAGCTCGAGAGATTTGAACAAATTTCAGGAGGGGAGGGGCGAGGTCAAATAAGGCACCTTATTTCCAACAACAACATATTCGCCCTGGGGAGCCCAGGCTAAAGTGAAGGTTTCTCCTAAGCCTCGGACTTCGTTCAGGACGGTTTTGTTCTTGACGTCCCAGAATCTCACATTACCATCGCTGCTTACGCTACAGAGCTCAAGCTCCTTAGTAGGGTTGAAGGCGACCTTTTCGATGGGCGCCGCATGTCCTCTGAGCTCTGTCGTCTGGCGCACATTTGGTTTATCGACATTCCCTTGGGGCTAAGTCAGCCAAGGACAGAGTATCATTAAATGATCTGTACTGGTGCCTAAAAGCGGTAGACTCACAAACCCGCAATGTCTTATCTGCACAACCAGTGGCCAAATATGTCCCTAGGGGATTCCAGGCGATGGTACGGATGCTGACGAATGAGTAGTGAGCGAAAGAGTAAGGTAAACTGGCAGGCAGGAGGCGACGGTATGGGTTGATAACTCACTTGTTCGAGGACTTGCTCGCGTTTGGATCATGATAAATAGTGGGCTGCAGTGTTGGGAGCAGAGTCTTGAACCTCTCGGGGGCGACCGAGGCCCTTGTTGCCAGGCGACCGGACGCCATTATTTGCTATTTTTGCGATGCAACAGCTACCTTAGGTAGGCAGCTACTTGACTTCAGCAGTAGCCTTGCATATACATTGGTTTACAGACACACAAGCGACTGGATGAGGCGCCCGAGTCAGCTAACCCTCTCTAATCGCGGTGACACGCGTAGCTGCAGCTACAATTGAGATTGAAGAGAAAGGGGAGAAGAGAAGGCGAGGGACAGACAACAAGGGGGACAAGAAAGAGAATGAATAGGACAAGAAGAAAAAGAAGTTGGATTCATTAATCTTAATCAACGTATTTGGCTGTTGCTTCAACTTGGATGTAGGTATGTATGGTAGTGAAGCTAGAGAGTTCCTTAGCGCCCCGGGGGGGGTCTACGTAAGGATTACAGCAAGGATTTCTACTTTTCGACATGCTTACAGCTGGACATGTATACTAAATAGTTACCAGCTGGCAACCATTTCGAAATAAAAACCATATCGAAATAGAACACCATGTCGAAAATCGAACACCATATCTACATTATTTTCGAGTTGTAAAAATCAATGCTAGAAGCATATCGGGTCAATTGAATACACAAGAAAAAAAAAATCAAAAGGGCTGCCACCCACTTTGCGCACGCGAGGACTCGAACAGCATACCTTTGGTATAGTGCTGTGCTGCAGAGTCCAGCGTTCGCAAAGTAAGTGGCCAAGCCACTAGGCTACTAGTCGAAAAGTTAATGTGGGGTTCTGTTATTCCAACCTATATGGTTGGGACGAAGGGAGGGTCTGAAGTAGGGGATCCACCGGGCCGCTACAACAGGGCACGGACCAGTACAGCTGACTGCAGGTGTGACCCTTACTCGGTCGGTAATACCCCCCTAGTCGACATACCCTTACAACCTAGACATAGTGTCACTTTCGACATGCTGTCGGACTAAAAAAGTACACCCAAATAGTATAAAATTCACATACAAAAGCCTTGTAGCAACGCCATCAGGCTGTCGACAGCCTATCAATTTCCGTTACACTTGCCGAAAGGCTTACCACCCTATATATCCTTGCTGTAACCCTTACGTAGACCCCCCCCGGGGCGCTAAGGTTGCTTCTTTCTTTGATACCTGTACATCCCTATGTATGTACCTACATACATATGTAGGTATTTTGTGATAGACCCACCTAAAGCAAGGTAGGTAGGTTAGGTACATTATGTATGGAGGCTCATTGGAGGTACATAAGGCCCTACATGTATGTACATACCTAATATAGATTGCGGTATCCATCGCGCTTCCACTTGCAGTAAGTAGCACACTTACGTAGGTAGGTAGGTACATGTGTCAGGTATCCTAGCTTATCCTCTCATGGCACATCAACACCCCTTCTTTACATTGCGTTACTGAAGCTATGGACCAGCAATATACACGACAACTCGATACAACTAGGTCCTATATAGTACCGTTTGTTTCGTAGAATCTATTTACCAATCCTCTGTTTTCTCCCATGATCCCAGACTCGCCCAATAGGCTATACTCGAATGTAGGCTTCCTGGCCTAAGGGGAAGTCATGTACTGGCCCATTGGGACACCTAGGATATACGCGACCACCACAGCCCACCCCCCAACTAGAAACACCAGTTTTGTCGTCTCTCACGATGGCCTACATACGGGCGTCTCTGCGGATGCTTCGCCGTTCTCAGGTTCGGAGCTTACGACGGCTAGAGATAGAGAGCTAAACGCCGACGGCGCCGATGTCCAACCTTCCACCCCGGGCCCGCCTCTCACCCCCGCTACGCCTTTCATTAGGTCAATTGAACACGATTCCTCCAGGTCTGGGGCTGCTAAGACGGGTATTCAGTACCTGAGTGCATCCGACCACGCTGTCATTCCAACCAGCGAGCCCATCGCTGCCTTGAAGGTCTCCCGAACCGGCCATCTGTTTGCCGTGATCACCGCGTCCACTTTGGCCATCTGGCAGACTAAGGTCTGTATGTGCCATTCCGATAACCCCTGGCTCATGCTGATGTTACTATACTTCTACGTAGCCCACCGTTATCCTCGCCATCGTTGTTCGATCCGAGTCGTCCATGCGGGCCTACGGCCCCAGCGTAGACCTTCTCATCAGACCCGACTCGGCTATATTCGTACTTCAGACAAGTCTCGATTATCTAATCACTTACTCCTTAGCTACGGACCCTGACGCAAAAGTATATAAGCCACGTTTTGCCGACCACACGAACATACAGAGGCGGCGGCAAAGCCATTTTGGTGGTCCTGGTAACAGCGCCCCTGACCAGATTCTGCTGGGGCCAGGCGAGGGCGCTGGCGTCCGAGATCTTAGCGTCCGATTTCGCCGAACAATCAAAGTAGATGCCGGTATCAAGTGCGCTATTGCGCTTGACGATGAGCTAGTCGTGGCTACCAAAAAGCCCGCGACTATTCAGTGCATTCGATGGACGCCAGACAGTGCCGCCAGTCAAATTAGCACAGAGATCATTAGTCGCATGGGTTGGCTCGATAAAAAAGCGTCAATTCAGCAAATGACACATGACCGGCCTATGAACCTCTCTACCTGGGTTACAAACGACGGCAAAGCCTACGCTGTGCAGCGTATACCACCGCCCACCCAGCCTACTTCGGAGACCGATCCAAAGAAGTTATTTAAAGGATATTGCTTTCATACGCCTCAGGATCCCACCAACCATGCTATTCGAGCTGTTGTGAACGCTCGATTCTCACTCATTGCGGTAGGATGTGCCGATGGAAGTGTTCACGTGTATTCTGCCCGGGACTATGCTGGGACTATCCCCCCCTCGCATGTGCATAAGGCAACAGTATCCCCAAATCAATCAGGTCGGTTGACTACCTTAACTTATTCCCCTGACGGGTATTGTTTATTTGCTGGCTATGAGAAAGGATGGGCAACGTGGAGTGTCTTTGGAAAATCTGCCTGTAACAGTTTCAATGCAGACTCTTCAATAGCTCACATCAACGGTGAGGGCTGGTTGACAGGTATTACAGACGCTTGTTGGGTTGGGGGTGCCTCTGAGCTACTTCTCGTCGGCCACCGGAGCGAGGCGATCTGGTCTCTGGAGATGGCCCGAAGTGCTGTGACAGGCTGCTACAGTCCACCCAATCTCTTTCGGACAGTACTTCAGAGCTCATCTAGTATTATGGTTTATAGAGGTTATGATCTCCCAGACCTAACCAGCATTTCCGCTGAGCCTTTCCTTTGGCATACGACGAGAATACCCTCCAGTTATCTTCTGAACCAGTGGCCGATTAAGTGTACTGTTATTTCTGCTGACGGCAGATATGTTGCTGTTGCTGGAAGACGTGGACTTGCACATTATAGTGTCAATAGCGGCCGATGGAAGACGTTTTCCAATACCGTTATGGAGAACGAGTTCCAAGTCCGGGGCGGAATGTGCTGGTATCAGCATATTCTTGTCGCAGCCGTCGAGGCGAACAGGTCCTATGAAATTCGTCTTTATTCGCGGGAAGCGGCTCTCGACAGCTCGAACGTTATGTTCACCCAACAGATCCCTGCGCCGATCGTCTTAATCACACCTTCTGGAGAAGACTCCTTACTGGTTTATACCTACGACAACCTGCTTTACCATTTCGTCTTTGCGCCTGTATCCGGCATTATACAACCAATTCAAGTCGGGCAAATCGCATTCAACGGCATAGTACGGTCCCCTGCACGGGTACGGGGACTCAGCTGGATCTTACCTGAAAAGCAGATGATGGACGGCGACCCTTCCCAAGACGTTGCCTACGCATCGGTGCTCTTCTTGGTCGATGGAAAACTCGTTCTTCTCCAACCATCCGTAAACCAAGGTGGTCAACTCAAATACGATATGCGTGTCATCTCTCACAGCGTGGAGTTTTATACAAGCATGAGAGACCAGCCTTCTACTTACATGCTCGGTGAAAATAGCAATCATTTCTCCTGGGGCACCGACCAAGGTAGTCTACGGAATTCCTTATGGGTATTTGAAGGCCAATCGTTAAAACTATGGCCAGACGTACACGACGTCTTATATGCCGCTTCATACGACTCTAACAAAGAGCTGCCTCCAACCGTTTCAATCTCGCTCGATTTCTACCCACTATCAATTCTGCTAGGTAAGGGAATCGTTTTAGGCGTTGAACCGGATCTTGTTCAACGTAGAGACGTAAATTATTCATTTTTCCGATTCTCTATCAGAGTAAGTGAAACTCATTTCCATACACTGGGTCTCTCTTCTCTAACACCTCTATCAGACGCACCTATTCTTACCTGATATCTTACGATTCCATCTTCATGCCAATGATGCCACTGCAGCTCTCACCTTGGCTCGACAATACCAAGACCTAGAATATTTTGCCCATGGACTCGAAGTACTCCTCCATCACGTTCTGGACGAAGAGGTTGATTTGGCACCACCACCTGAAGCAGCACTTTTACCCAGGGTCTTGACGTTGCTCTCGTCCTTTAAGCAATATCTTGACATCGTCGTTCAGTGCACAAGAAAAACTGAAGTTAGGTCTTGGCGAACCCTTTTCGCATACTTGCCACCTCCTCAGGAGCTATTTGAAGAATCATTGCAGCGAGGGTCATTAAAGACAGCGGGAGGCTATTTATTGATATTACATACTTTTGAAGAACTAGAAGCCGCATCGGAGCAGTCGGTCCGGCTACTATCACGTGCTATTAGGGAAGAAGACTGGGAGCTGTGCAAGGAGTTGGCGCGATTCTTAGCGGCAATGGACGAGAGCGGAGAAACACTCCGGGAGGCAATGGAGCTGGTCAACCTTCAGGTTAAGGAGTCGGATAACCCAGAAACGATGGCGAAGCTAGAAGTACCTTCGTTTAGGAGTAATAGTCACTCGCGACTACGACGACAGAATTCGGAGACGGGTTCGGATGTACAATCTACTAGTGACGTAAGCAGCCTTGGTACGGCCAGTCCAGTGAACGGCGAAAACACGGGCGAGTCAACATACAATACTTGAAAGTGTACATGAATAAGTGGAAGAAGGCTACTTCAAAATAAAGGCCCATCAAGAACGTTTGATTGATATGAGTCGGGAGTATTCAATATTAGCAACCCTTGATAACTACGGAGGGAGTCAGTCTTGACTTAACATTCGGTTTTTTTGGCCACGAGGTTTTTGCCATGGTGTCGCTTATAGTATTACTTTCTTCGGGCACCTACAAACCAATAAACCAAGCCCACACAAAGCTACGATTCGGCTCTTTGCCCTCTATCAACAACTATATAAATCGTTAGCAGTCTCGCCATTGTCGCTCTTCGAAGCGGAGGAAGAACCCGGTAGTATAGGTATCGAGTCTCTAGACCCCCACAACATTCATGAGATAATGATTTTTAATTCTGGGTTAGCCAGTGTACATGTTAGTTGGGAAAGGGTAGCTCCTCTAAGAAAGGGTACAAATTGTATATAGACAACCTAGCCATGGGATTGAAAAATATTAAGTAAGATAGATAAGATTTAAGCCTAAGGTTAATTCTAACTAGCCCCCTAATAGAAGGGAACACGTCTTTGTGGTGGAAACACTATGAACTAATTCATCCTACTCGCTATGCTAAGTGATAGGTTGAGGGATAGGTCAAGAACATAATTACGCAGTTTTCTATAACCTCTAAGGAGCAATCGGGTGTTAGGTATATTGATTCAAAAAACTTTGACTTTATTTACATTATAATAAAACTCATAAATTTGATCTAATGACTATCAGTACAGATAGACTTTTCATCATTCTAAGTCTTATAAACTGGAGTAGTAGTTGCATGTTGGCAAGATCATCTTGCGAATCCTAGCCCAATCTACCGGGTCGACCATAGGTCTGTACTGCATGTGTAGGTAGGTATCTACATTTATTACTATACTGCAAGCTCAAACCAACGTTCCGATCAGGGCTCTTCAGGAGTCACCTTAGCCTGTTATGTCGACGACGACGACGCATATTACGGGGACTTGAGGCCTATGTAGACGCTATAGGACCCTAGAGGCAACTTATGGCTCGATGTAGAAGTCTATTCCGCTCATTAAATAGGTACGTCAATCCTTCAACTTTTAGACTATATTAGTATAGCAGGTCCAGAAACGACCGGAAAACTAGGTTTCAATAAGTTAATAACGTAGAGGTTGCGTGCTTCTAGTGGTAACTGAAGAATGTATTCTTGGGATATCCGCGCTACCTAGGCATATAGGTACCTATATAGGTACCTTAAGCAACCCCGCCGTCAATCCATCGAGTAGATGTCTTACCCAAATCCGGGTTGCAGCGCATGCATCGTTATAACGCGTATGTATGTTTTCATACATGTACTTAGGTATGTAGGTAGGTATGTGTACCTTTTTCTGCCTCCTGAAGCATCAGCTCCCGATTCACCGGCGTCTTAGTCTACCTTGGTAGTCAAGGTAGGAGACCCGTTGCTGCCCCCGAGTCTGTGGAACCGTGGAACCGGAACGGTCCATCTACCTGCATACCTACATACCTCTTTGGTTCTAGGTTTTACCAGTTTCCTAGAGCGCGACAAATTTAGCTTAGCGCACTTGCCGCCTTTGCTCAGGCTTGGCTCAGCCAGTTACCAGTGATCCTCGTCACCTTGCGACCACCTAGACGGAAGAGAACCAAGGTGGCTCCAAGCTAGCTACACCCGCCGTTTTAAACCGTTCGGCGGAATTTTCAAGTAGGTGGTAGTTCTAGTGCAAGTACTGTCTTTATCCTTGAAGCTATTGACTTGGAGGGTTTTTCTCAAGTCTGCTTCCTGGAAGTCTTCGAAGGGAAGGGTCGGCATGGGTCCGTCTTTACCACGCGTGCACCAGTGAGCGTCGACGTGGGGCATGAAGACCCAGATCGTGGCCACGGCAACACCGCCAGGTTTCAGAGTACGGTGTTTCTGTCAAGCAACTTCGTTGTGATCGCCGATGCAGTGGAATGCGAAGCTCGTGATTGACTCGGTACACAGGTTATCTTCGAAAGTTAGCTCCCGTGCGGACATGACGGTTGTGGTCACTGTCCAGCTCTTTTCGACGACCGCAACGAACTGGGAACTGATGTCGGTGGCGTGGATGTAAATGCCGGACGGCTGGGTGGCCATGATGGTTTCTGTCACGGCACCCGAGCCACAGGCATCTCCAGATGTGAAGGGGAGGATCAGACCCAGGCAATACTTGACAGCCGTATCGCTGACATCGCCCTAGAGCTCAGCGAGGTACTACTAGGTGATTTGCTTTAGTGCGAATGCTATTCTCGACAGCGCAAGGGGACAGAGATAAGGTAGGTAGATGGATGGATGTAAGTAAATCATGGGTATTTTGTGTGGGCAGAGTTGGAATTAAGGCGGTTAGTGATCTAACATAGGTCGCCTATTTTATTAACAGCAGAACAAGTTATTACTTGATACCACTCGTTACCTCGACAGGCTCCAGTTCTTCGTGATCCAGGGGTGATTAAAAACATCTCGAAGGGGTAATCGTTTCGAAGGATCCAAAACAAGCAACTTGTCAACAGGTTAGCTTCAGCGATAAAAACGATGGTAGGGTGCAAGAGAGACAAGAAACGATTTCTCTTCTCTTTGTTGTACGGATACATAAAACGCAGGGAATAGCAAACAAGAAAGGTGCTTACCGAGTGAACGAAATCTTTTGCTTCTGAGGATAGGCGACTGGGTAAAGGCTTCATAGCCCCTTTCACAATCCTCCTTTGGGTCATGGCAACACCGTCTTCGAACGGTGCTTCGCCAGTAAGAAACTCGTACGTCAAGACGCCAAGGGTCCATAAGTCGACAGCTCTAGTGTAACTCGGTGGGCCAGACCCTATCATCTCCGGAGGTAAATAGTCCAAAGTGCCACATAAAGTGTCCCTTCTATTACTAGGTGCATGGACGCTGTAGCCAAAGTCGGCCAATTTTAGCTCTCCGTAAAGCCCTACTAGGATATTCTCAGGCTTCATATCGCGATGCATGACGTTCTTGCTATGAAGGTATATTAAAGATGACGCGACTTGGGCGATGTATTGCGCGGCGCGCTGTTCTGAAAAAGTCCCCTCTCGTTGAAGAATCTTGTATAATTCGCCCCCAGCGGCATATTCGAGGATGATGAAAACGCGGCGTGAGTCATGAAACCAGCCATAGAAGCCAAGGATACCCGGGTGTCGGAGGTTGCTGTGAACTTCGATTTCGCGTCTGACATGCATTTCTGCCTTCTCACGTGTGATCTCTTCCTTTTTCAGCATCTTGAGAGCGCAGATGTAGCCCGATTTTCGGTGTTTTGCGAGGTATACGCGCCCAAATTTGCCTTTACCAAGTGGCTTGCCAATCTCAAACATTCCGAGATGCAATTCCTTATGCATGGGCCCAGGTTGTACGGCGCTTTTCTTAAAATCATCTGATGTAACTTGAGGAGATACAGTTGTATAGGGAGGAGGTAGTTGTATAAGATTTAGGCAAGCACGTTTGCGAAGTTCGGAGTTGCCGCTGGGAAGGGGAATTCTGGCAGGTGGATGAGCTCTGGCTGTCTTGGTAGAAGACATAGTGGCGCAAGCGAAGAGAACTGATGGGGCGGAAGTGATGAGCGCAGCCTTGAAGTGAGTTGCAAAAGTGTTCTAGAGAAAAATTGACTAGCGATTCTTTACATTGTAGAGTTATATGTATGTTAGTCCGCTTGCACAAATCCTTTGTTTTTTTTGTCTTTTTGTGTTTTGTCGCAGTTACTATGACAATAGACTGCAGACCTATAATTCCACCGCATTTGTCTCAGTTCTCCGGGAACCTCACTACCTGTGCCACGCCCCAATTTATTCAGGATTCGTTAAGGCTCGCCAGCTTTACATATATCTAGCTGGTGCTGGACAGTAAAATGAACACTTTCTCGACCTTTCTATTGATATCGCCTTAAATCTAACTTCATGTTGTTATTTTATAGTGCGGCTATTATTAGTTTATTTTGTATATCTGTTTAAATTCGCAAGCTAAACTCGGGTTAGAAAGAGTGGGTCTTGCTCAGGATAGATACCTAGGACCCAGGCTCAGGCTAAAAGCGGCGTGGCTCAGGTTGGCTTCCCATTCCGATTCGGGATGGTAGGTAAAACCTATCTATGAGGTACCACCCCCACTACCTATATCCGCCTACTGATGCGACAATACCTACCTACCTACCTATTACCTAGATACCATCAATCATCAATCACAACCACAACCCCGCCACGTACTGTACTATACGCTCGAGAAGCTGGATTGAACACCGACACACACGAGGTCGTCGACTTCGCTGTCGCAACGCCTCATTCTTTCCGTATAGAGCACACAATGATGGAAGAGTTTGCTTCCGAGTCCGACAGTGACTACACCAGCTACTGGCGAGATTGGGTGAGTTGACGGCACTCTTCTTGTATCCCTTCTTTTTTTTTCTGTTGTCTGTTCCCCCCCGGGCCTTACCTGGTCTATCATTTTACGTACCACGCAGGGTATTTACATGTATGCTCCCCCACTCCCACCCTCTCCCTCTCGCGCTGGGTTGGGCATCGACCATCGACTCCTGCGCCATCGTCGTATGGAATCCAAACGATCACTGCCCCCCTCCTGTTCGGTACTCTCTTGCCTACGGACTGTGTCTCTCGCCCAGCAGCATCGCATATTTCAGCCCTCGCCGACTCGATCATACTGAAGATAATGTTTTGAAACACTGTTTTCCGCCGCACATTCATATC
Organism: Nemania sp. FL0031; assembly: GCA_022432375.1. Taxonomy (NCBI): domain Eukaryota; kingdom Fungi; phylum Ascomycota; class Sordariomycetes; order Xylariales; family Xylariaceae; genus Nemania; species Nemania sp. FL0031. The sequence goes on from JAJKKK010000056.1 coordinate 318,149, forward strand.
GACCAACTCATACGGGACCTGGCCGCACTTGCAGATCAATCGATTCCGAACCCCCTTAGGAATGTCCTTACGAGCACCCTCACATCGATTCGAATATTGTTGTTTAGACGATAGATCCAACGTGGGCCGCTACTAGACTCGATTTGGCTGAATACAGCGTGTTTCGTGATTCTGTTTCGTTAAACGTGTCCGTCCCTGCGCTAACTTCCCCTCTGCAGTTTATCTCGTCCCGCGGCAATGAGTACTTCTGTGAAATCGATGAGGACTATCTTACCGATAGGTTTAATTTGACTGGCCTGAACACAGAAGTTCAGTACTACCAATATGCCCTCGATCTAATTACCGACGTCTTCGACCTCGATTGCGACGATGACATGCGAGAGACAATAGAGAACTCGGCCCGCCACCTATATGGCCTTATACACGCTCGCTACATCGTTACGACAAGAGGCCTGGCTAAAATGGTACACCTTCAGATCCCTTCTCTCCACCGTCTGTCTGCCTTGCGGCTAACCCCCCTTTGCCCTCTAGCTTGACAAGTACAAGAAGGCAGACTTCGGCAAATGCCCGAGGGTCTTCTGCCATTCCCATCCGCTACTGCCAATGGGACAAACAGATGCCCCCCACCAGAAACCAGTCAAGCTCTACTGTGTCCGCTGCGAAGACGTATACAACCCTAAATCATCTCGCCACGCCGCCATCGACGGGGCCTTCTTCGGCACCTCCTTCCACAACATCATGTTTCAGGTCTATCCGGCCCTAGTACCGGGCAAGAGCGCGGAACGCTATATTCCTCGTGTTTATGGCTTCAAGGTACACGCCGCCGCCACACTTATCCGATGGCAGAACAGCCAGCGTGCGGATATGCTCCGGAGGTTACGAAAACTAGAAGTTGAAAGTGGATTTAAGGAAGATATCGGCGGCGATGATCTTGACGAAGAAGATGAAGACGAGGAGCTCGGTCTTGATGGTGCTGGTCAAGGCGATGCTATGCATGTTGTTGGTTGAGGGGTGGATTCACGACAGTGAAAAGGGAGATAAAGAAAACGGCTCGTTGTATTTTGGCACACAAACCCCTTTGCATCTGAGAACATGGCCGGCGGAAGCCCGTTTCTAGTGTCTATGGGGGTATGGATTCATGACGGAACCCAAAAAGCCACAGAAAAAAAATTTGAAAGAGCCTCTAAAGCGATTACAGCACCACACATGTACACATATTCACCTATTTTTACACTCGAGTCCGCCATCTCCTACACCTACATACACCCGGCGTTTCCTAGGAGTGCATGTTATCAGCAGGTTGTGCTTACGACGTTGGGTGAAGATTCCCCCATAATGTTTTCTTTTCTTGCTGTTTAATACGTGTATGGCTTTACTGCGAGGTCGATCTTGGGATTGGGTAATGGAGAATACGGCTTCTACTTGTTACTTCTTTACGTGTCTTTCACATGACTGTGTGATATGAACCATAGCGCTGCTCTCTGCTCCTCGTGGAGCACTCTATGGGCCAAATATGTAGGGAACATATGGTGGGAAGTCGATGGTATGGAAGTCGATAAACGTGATTACGTTCGACTTACACCCTGCGTAGCTGTGTAGCATGTAGCTATTGTCCCCCCTTTACATTTTACCTAGCCCATCTCTGCCGTCCCCGTTCTTCTCCGCGTCTATATTCTAAGCTTGACGCACCCTTGGATCTTTTATAGATTTGCTATCAAAGCAACATGCGATATTTCCAGCCTAAACCCTCGCGCATACTCGTATTCTTGTTCCTAACTATTAAACTCAGCTTACTTCCGGCTTGTCGCTTCTAGTATAACATGAGACCCTATAAATATCAAAAGCACGGTTCCTCTCGTCGCTTCGTCCTGCTATGGACTAACCTGCTCTGGTTTTAACTCTTTGTGGAATCAATAGTGGACACCATGATACAAGCTGGAAAAGAGTGACTTTTGATGCGGATGACCTCAGCATACATAGATGACAGAGCCGACAAATGCAGAAACGGGAGAAATGGTTGGAATAGGATAATACGCTTGGTTTATAAAAACATATAATACACGGAACACTCAGTCCGCGTTCCGAGATGACTAGATGCGTTCAGGGTTCTGTGGTTCGAACGCCGTCCTTGAGCTCTCGTCACGGTCGTGATGCACATGCACGTCTCCTGTATTGATGCCTTGTGATACCCCTCGTTCCCGCAGACCTCCGAGTTCGATGTCGTGACCCATCATGCGCGCACGCGGCACCTCTTCCCCGCCGTCGCTCCGGAGCCAGTGGCGCTTGTCGGAAGCGTAACTCCAGGACCCCAGGCCGGCCCAGAACGCCTTATCACGGCTACGGGGGCCCCAGGCCCAGCCGCCGCCAGCGCGGATGGGCATGTGATAATACCGGAAGGCGAAGAAGGCGTTGATGGTCCCGATCAGGAAGCCGAAGAGGATATCGAAACCATGGTGTCGGAAGTCGAACCACCGCGAGCTGGCGATGAATACGGCGAGGAAGAAAGGCAGGACGGCGAGAAGGAGGAGGTAGACGGGGGGTGCGGCGGCTTGGCGACGGACGGCGGCGACGGCGGTGTTGTGGGGCCCGACTTGCTTCATGAGGGCTGGGTCGAGAGGCGATGAGGCGTCGTCGTCGACGGCGGCGATGGAGTGGGAGCGCATGCCGTCATAGGCGGTGTTGGCCGACAGCGAGCTACTGGCTCCGGTGTGGCGGTTGAGGCGCGAGGGGAAAGCGGTGACGGCGATGGAGTTGCTCGCAAGGGTCTCCTGTGGCACGAAGGGAAAGGTGATGGCGAACTTGCTGGCTAGGAAGAGAGAGAGGTAGATCAAGCCAGCAGCGGCGGAGCTCGAGTGGCCCGAGGGGTAGCTGCGGAACCCGTCGTCGAGAAAGGACTTGTCGGGGTTCGTGCAGATGCTGGCGCTGACGAGCTCGCCGTTATACCTCGCTCCCGTGTCGTTCGCTAGGATGGGACTGACGAAGCCTACGATGTGATCCATCACGTGAGCGACGTCGGGCATACATCGTGACAGCAGATCGGGTCGCGGCTTGCCGAATAGGTTCTTCATTCCTTGTGTTATGATCCATGCCGATACCAACGAAAGCGCTAGTCCTAGCCATCCCATATGGAGCTCCCAGAGCTTTCGCCTCCATACTAGAGCGGAGGGAGTGCCCTCGGGCACAGTGCGACCTGGTACGAAGACCAATGCGACGACCAAGATGACGACGATGGGAACGCCTGCGTTGAAGGTCAAGAGTAGTGCCGAGGTGACGGTTTCGTGTTCGGTTACAGGAAAGCTAAACGGATTGTACTATCATCAGTGACGGCCGTACAAGGGACGTGACGTGTTTATAAGTATGTGTATGTATGTGTGTGTGTATATATATATATATATATATACATATCTAGTCTGCCAGTGCTGTGTAGATATAACGTGCTTGGTGAGCGGATAAACGTACGCGATATTCGCATCCAGTAAGCTAAAGGGTCTCTTGTTCGGCGTCACATTGCCTAGGAAGTAGCCGATGAGGCCAACCACGACCATGATCAACCAGTCGAAGGCATAGGAGAGAATGACGAGGACGCTCATCTTCTTGGGCCGCGTCCTAGGCGGTAACATGTCGAAATCGGGCATCTTGTTGTATGTGTGGGAAGGGTGTAAGTTGAAGAGAGAGAGGGTTGGTGTTCGACGAGAGCCCCCTGACATCTCTCGCTCTCTAGTCAGGACTGACTGCTCTGGTCTCTGCCAAGTTAGACTACCTAGACAGGTGACGGAGCGGCAAAGTACCTAGGTAGGGTAGGTTATGCGTAAGAGCTTTCGGCTAGAACAGACGGTTTCATTCCCCGACCGATCTACTTAGTCGCAAATGAAAAGACTTGGTAAGTAAAAAACGAAATACCTGACCTAGTAGTGGCTCGAAAGGGGGGAAAGACGGCAGAAATTAAATCAAGTATTAAGTTGGTCGGTCCGTAGACGTGTGCTGCACCCTACCAAGGGATTGATTGATTTAAAACTTACGTACCTACTACCTACTACTCAGCATTTCACTCTTGTTGGCAGAGGGTTGGAACAACCAACTTCTCGGCGTTCTCTTGGACAGCGTAAGTGCCTACAGTATGTAGAGGTGCCGTCTTGCCGATCGTATGGGCAATGCCCCCCTTACCTATCAAAAAAAGACTAGAAGTTGTACCTTTAGGTAGGGCCAAGCTGAGCCGTGCTACAGTAGGTAGAGCTCAGCCCCCAGTGGGTAGATACCCCCTACATACCCCCCTACTGCGAACATAAGGTACTTCATATATGTAGTAGTACACTGGAAAGTGCAGTATGAGTACTTAGATACATTTGCATGATGCCAAGCGCGAGTCCGTCAATAGGTACTAGGTAGGTATATATAGTATGCTACAGGTAATAAACGGATCCCAGACATTAGGTACAATGAGAATATAACGAAAAAAAGAAGTGTGTCTTTGCAAAAAGGCGATGAGCAGAGACAAGAGACTTCGGATACCTATTAGTTCTTACCCTGTCGTAATATAATAATTCTATGCCTTTAATAACGTACAGCAATTCATCAAATACCTTAGGTACCTAAGGAGGTTGGTAGTATTAGCTGGCTTGTTACAAATCAGCAAGTACTCCTACCCATAGCAGCTGCATATTAAGCAAAAAGATTTTCCTGGTTGTTATCAAAATATTAACAATATAACATGGAAATAATTGTCCCCCACTCAAGACACTGGTTTTATATTTCTGAATAGCTTGCTGGTTGTATACCTAAGAGCACTTGGAACTGTTTTACCACCTCTTTAACCTCTAGGCTAGGTACAGACTACCTACCTCTATGTAGTACCTACCTACATAAGGTAGAGCCCCCAGCCCCAACCAGGCAATACATCGCGTGGGGTCTTGGCCCGCACTAGCGCCTGGATGTAACCCGGCTGACGGCATTTGATTTGAAACTTATCCAATGGAGACCAACCTACCTAGAATCAACGCTAATGGTGTAAAGTGCCGCGCGGCAGGGAATAACAGCTTATCTACATATGTACATATATAGATACATATATTTGATTGATTAACCAACTTGAATGTTGCATGTAGCTATGTCAATGAATAAAGACCAGATAGCTAGCATGGGGGAGAATACCTATAGTCTAACGATGCGCCTATACACTAAGAGGATGTACGCAACATTGTGCTGTGTACCGACATAAGTAGGTACTATTCAAGTGGTACAAGTGGTAGGTATGTACTAACTCAGCAACAAGGCGGTGTTGTCAAACTGGGATATATCCCAATGGCTAACCCGGCCGCCACACCGTGAGTCTCTCGTATTAATGTTCAGTAGGTTGCTTACGCAGTACAGCTCAAACGTACGTGTCTCTGCGATATGTGGTTCACATACAAAGAGGTGGCAAAATACTCTAGGACATCAGTGCTTATCTACTACTGTTTATATACGTGAAGTTCGCTCCGGTGGATAGGTATGTATAGTAGATTATCGTGGATCTTTGTTGGGTAGCAAATACCTAGTTCCTCTGAATACACGGTTCCAAGTTGTTGCCGGCTGTTGTTTAGCGCTGCATTATGAGGTGCAGAATGCATGCTTGAAACACAGCAACCCAGTATCTAGTAGGTATATTTCAAGTTTACATATGTGATCACCTCCACTTCTGGCTTCTTAAGCATCTGTCAAGCTTTACATGTAGCAAGACAACATCTCAAGCCACTGGCAATAATGTTTAAAGACATGCATCATTAAGTGTCTAAGAGTGGACTAGCGTCAAGATTCCTTGGTGAGAATTACTTACAGCTGTACATATGTAAGACCGCCAGAATTCTGGAACGGGGCGACAAGATGGCTGGCGGACCGTAACAGCTATTGTAGGTAGGCATCTACTGTACCTACTCGCCTAGGTACCCAGGTCGCGCTTGTGGCTGCCCCAGCAACAGCCAGCATCAACATTAGGCATGAATTACCCCAGCCAGACCCAGCCATCCAATATTTTCTTCTTTCCTCATGCGACCGACCCAGCTCCAACCCCCGCCCAATCAATGCGTCCCAACCGGTGACACATCACCATGCATGCTACTTAACGGACGGTGAGACGTGAACTACCTACTAAGGTATCTTGCACCTCGGCACCACACACTACATCAACATACCCATATAAACCCTCTCCCCGGCAACCCCGGGTGCATTGCCTACTGTAAACAACAGATACCTATATTCATACAAGTAAATACCACCTTGGCGCTATCCATTGTTGACCTACCCTACCTACTTGCCTCCCTACTTGATTGGCCTCCCAAGTATCGCATCGTGGTTCCAAGTCAAGCCTGAGAACATATCAAATAGTCAATTGTCCTGCGCGAGCTTCACACACCTCTGCCCAGCTCTGCATACCAGATCCTAACTTCTACCACAAGAGATGCTGCATCGCGGCAAGCCTAAAGACTCTCCCTCGAAGAGGAAAGTCACGCCACCTTCACCTACGTACATGAACAATGAGCAATTTGGTTCGGATGCCCTAATTCAAAGCGATGGACCTGACCCTCTAGCTAACCATCAGTCCCCCACAGCTGCCTATCTAGCGGGCTTACGCGAAAACCGCGTGAACCGTCCCGGAGGAGCCCGACCTCTGCCCCCGTCCACGCGTTCACGGCAAGGCACTATCGAGCAACTAACAACAGGAGGTCGATCGTCGATTGCCGGCGATTCCATCCGATCTGAGCCTCCCGTCAGCTATCAGAGGACCGACTCTGACCTAGTCCGGCCCCGGGGTAGCCGCCCCGGTGTCGCTAGCAGTGTGACCTCGCGCTACTCTGTTCAGGCTGCGCCCGGAAGAGACTATTTCCCTGATAAGCCTGCTGTTGCGCCCTTGAAACCCTCGGAGGTGGTCCCTAGTGCTACATACATGGAGCGTGGCCAGAGATGGATGGAGAAAGAGGAGGCCTTTTCCCTACATCAGGCCATGGATGCTATAGAAATCAAAGACGAGCAGAAGGAAGAACAAGCGCAAGATGACGAGACCCGCCTCTACAACGCCGCTCTAAACGAGGCTGCCGAGCTCGTATACCGCCACGAACACGGTATCAAACCACCGGAGCCTGATGCACCGTACCGGTACAGGCCCCACATGCGAAGGAATAGTTATGCTCATGCCCGAACGGCTAGCGCTGGGCGATACGGTGGCGACATTGGCGCAACCGGACTCGCTAGAGATTCGATCCGTTCATTCTCCGGAAGCTCGTCCGGAAGCGACAGAGATTCATCGCCTGGCAGTGAGCGTGGGAGCATGGATCAGCAGCGCAGCTCACGCACACCTTCTACAAACCAAAAAGCCGTTGCCGATGGGTCCCGTGCGAGCTCTGGCGGCCGCCGCCGCAGCAGCATGAGGCGCAATATCAGTGGTGAAATCGAGAAGCCATTCTCCGGCGATCAGATATGGGAAGAACCTGAGGGGGTCACGCCCGAACGAGTCCCAAGACAACCTCAACCGCCAACCCATGCCCAACCGCTGATTGCCAAGACCAGAAATTCTCCTAGCAAAGTCCAGTTCGCTCTCAATCCGTCCCGTGATGCCAATGCGAGCCCTGTTATCGCCCCAGCAAAGCCATTGTCACGGACGGAGATCCACAAGAACCCACCGTCGCAGTCACGCAATCCCAATTACACCAAAAACGAGCCCGCCGACTCCCCACGCTCGTCACAAGACATCCCAAGAAAGAACGGAGTCGAAATTCGCGGTGACGATATCCGTCAAGCGACAAGCATGCGTCTCAAAGACCGCAGCTCCAAACTTCCTACTCCGTCTGCGGTCAGCGATAGCCCGGGACGTCCAATCGTAAGCTTTGACAAAAACTGGAAAGCCCCGGAAGAGGCGGCTACTGATCCAACGCCAGACGAGTCCCGCCGAGTCCCTTTCGGGATCGCAAAAGAGCGTCCGGGTCCGCAAGGCCCGCAACCGCCTGTCCCTACTATCGTATGTACGCCGGATATTCCGAGTCCGGCGGCGCCAGCCACACAGCCACCTCACCATTCCACGCCCATCCCAAGCATTCAGATAGATTCAGACGATAGGCCTCAGATACCGGTCATTGCCATTTCAGGAGACAGTGGACCGCCAGTGCCCACCATATCTTTTCCAGATAGTGATGACGGCAATAGCGGTGATGTGCCAGCGGTCCCAGTCATAGTCACGCCGGATGATATACAATCAAAACCTGTCGCCAGACCCTTACCAGATCCGAGGTCAACATCACGCATACGCAATCCAACACAGGGTGGCCGTCCTCGAGGTCACTGGTCCCCCGCGCCTGGGGCTTCGCATCGTTCAACAGCAATCTGCCATGAATGCGGCTTCCCGATCGAGGGCCGCTTTGTAGCCTTGAGTGGCGGCTCAGAGCGCTTTCACCCACAATGTTTCCGGTGCTACACATGCGGCACAGGTCTCGAGGCCCTCGAGATCAGTCCAGAGCCGGACAACTTCTACGCAGCGCGGCTCGATCGGATTCGTCGCCGAGCGGCAGGCGAGATTCTCGAAGAGACGCCCGGACAAACGATGGCTGAGGACGGAGACGAACGGATGCGCTTCTTCTGCCACCTCGACTGGCACGAGCTATTTGCGCCACACTGCAAGCACTGCAAAACACCGATCCTGGGCGAGCATGTTGTAGCGCTTGGTGAGCACTGGCATTACGGGCACTTCTTCTGCGCCGAGTGCGGCGACCCGTTCGAGCGTGGCATGACGCATATTGAAAAGGACGGATACGCGTGGTGTGTGGCTTGTCAGACAAAACGAACAGAGCGCCGCGCGCCCAAATGCAAGCGCTGCAAGATAGCCGTCATTGGACAGTACGTGAAGGCCCTGGGGGCCGAATGGCACGATGAGTGTTTCCGCTGTGCCACTTGCGGTGGGGGATTCGATGACGGGCAGATTTTCCCCGTCGGAGAAGGCGAGCAGGCGAGGGTTTTGTGTACCGGGTGTCGGGCACAGGAGTTGAAGATGTAAGGCTGACCAACCGACTGGCTGACAGGGAGATTTGGTGACAGTAGAGGGGGGGGAATCACGACGCAAATGAATTGATGGGAAAGGATCGGGTCAACGGCTCATGATAATGGACGACTGGGTGAACGGATGGCGTTTGGTGCTTCGTTACTTTGCTTCTGGTGCTTCACACCCCGTGTATTTATTACGGTGCCAACCAGCTCGCTCGCTCACAAGCAAGCTCTTCCTGGCTGGCGGACCACTTGTGATTCCTCAGTTAGTGTACAAGAATGGATGATGCGTCAACTTTTAGGTTTACAAGATTATTCTCATTGGTGACCCAGCCAGTAGCCATTCCCCTGTTGCACCACCGTGATTGTGATCTATACTACAATTCTCGGTTCGATCTCTTTTCTTTCTCTTGGTTGGGGAAGTATTACAGGCAAAATCGAATCCGACTTCTCTCTTAGCTATGGCTGCGACCCAAAGAACACCGTAGATTAATCTGCGCAATAGGGTGTCTGTTTACCTTGTTTCGTACCCTGTCCACTAGGAGTAACAATGCAAAAGCCGAAAGCAAAAAGGGACAGTCGCTCTAGTTTATCATGTGTTAGAGTGTTTGGTGGTAGAGAACGATTCTTGAAGCCTACAGATTACCGATTCTTTTTTTCAGCTCGCCCAAGGCTGTTAAACCACGCAGATGCTAGTAATGTGATAGAGGGTATTGAGAGGAATCAATGGCTATTTGGGAAGAATAAACGCATGCTGGATTGTATTCAGCCTTAAGGTATTAAAGAGACGTACTAGAACCCTCCATACTTTGATGGCAAGTCTAAAGCTGCAAAAGCAAACATGGATCAACCAGATGGAAATCACACCACATTCCATGTCCTAGGTAGAAGCCTTTTTTACTTTGCAAAACCTCCACACATCACTCATATACACACTCTCTCCCTCTTCCTCGTCCAGCTACTCGCTTCGTCCGTGTTGATCACGTAAATCGTACATCTCCTATCTATAGCCGAGACGTTTTTTTCGGTTCCCTCTTGCAACCAGCCGGCACTAGTCCGCTAAGAGCTTTCGTAGCTAGATATGACGCCAGGTCAGCAGCAGCCGGCGGCGCCGGTGCCACCAACCTGTTCTTGGTGGACTTCTAGGGTATCGCCATCCGTCATTTCGAGCTATACAGTGGAACTAGGTATTAATACGTGAAGCACCTAAGATGTGTATTCACAGATGGGCATACAGACGAACATGAATAGGGACGACCAGGGAAGCGTATGCGGCTATAATAAGAAGGAAGGGCACTTACAGAATCCGGAGTGTCGGTTTTTTGGACTCGCTGTCCCTCGAATAGAAAGCGGACTGAGTCGACGTTCTTGCCCTGGCGCTCGCAGAAGGCGGTCATAAGTTTCTCGAGCTTTGTAGAACGCTTAATCTTGAAGAAGACCTCGTTGTTGTTGTCGGTAACCTTGATGTTGAGGTGCTCTCCACCGGCGGGCGCCTCGTTGCGCTCGGCGCCAGGGCTCCCCGACTCGTTCTCGCCTGACATGGTGGACTGGTGACTGGGTGATGACGCGGTGCTGTGGTTGGGTTGTTTGAAAGGTCGTCAACGGTGTAGGAATTAATAAATGATCCTATCCGGGTATGTGTTAATGTTGCAATGTTGCGAATGGCAAACGGTTGGCGGAGGACCTGGTGGTAGAAGGCCGTGGAAATGTGGGGTTGAAGGAGTAGGATAGTGTAAGAGGGAGGTAGGTGTGCCGGTATTGTTTATTTGTTTATTGTGGTAGATCGCGCGGTGTCTAAGGAAGGGTAAGAGAGTCTTGGAGGAGAAAGTAAGACAGAAGAGACGGCAGGGAAAGGAAGAGGAAGGTAAAGAAGGGACAAGAGGCAGGTAACAACAAGGCTACCTAGGGAAGGCGCAGGATAAGGCAGAGGAGCAGAGAGGCAGCGGGGCGATGGAAAAATAGTGGCAACCGGACATATGTAGGTTAGGTTAGGTAGGTATGTAGGTACTTGGTGCTTGGTGCTTGGTGCACTGAACCATGGTGGGGTGATCAATGTAACTTGGGACGTAGGTACCTAGACCTACCAACCAAGTAGGGTAGATACCTATGTACGTATGTATGTGGTTACCTAAACACGCAACATACCTTGAGAGCTTCTTCTTGAGATGGTTATAGAGAACCACGCAATGGACACAAGAGAAGGTTGTTTTTTGGGCTCTGGAAGATGTCTACTTGGCTAAACTGATGAGAAAGTGCAAACGAAGAGAGGAGAGAAAACCAGATGGAAGGGAGAGAAGTACAGTTAATTGGGGAGGGGCGCATTGTGCAGTGGACCATCCATGCCTTGTACACCCCAGTCCCCAGCCCAGGTGCACCAAAATATCTAGGGGAATCTTATGTAAGGGTCACTCTATCTACCTACCTCTAGGTAGGTACCCAAGAAAGGAAAGCACAAGGTTCCAATCAGGGGTGGCGTGTGAAAGTGGCTAGAGAAGAAACAGAGTGGCTTAAAAAAAGGGTTGGGGACTGATCTCTCTCTTTTGATTTAACCTTGTCTACCTAGGTACTTACCTACCATCAATACAGATTTCAAGAGTTTTTAAACATAATTCACCATTGATTGTAGCGCGCACAAATTGCCTAGGCTTAACGCAATTGCGGCTTTTGCTCAGTCCCGAGTCACTGATTATCACGTGTAGGTATAAGTTGCCGAGCACGATCTACCTAGGTATGGTGCATACTTGCATCAACTCTACAATGTTCTCTTCACGTAGATAGCAGGAGATAGGTAGCCTCATACAACTAGCCTTCTACATAGGTATGATTAATTAAATTGATACAAGATATTAATATTCCTTACAGAAAAGCACGAATGGTAGTACCTACTCTTGTGTGGGTGTGACATCATCACCTCAATAACGCTGCTCGGCTCAAATTCAGCTTCTGTTATTGTTGACTGGGTACGATAACCTTAGCGTAGATATCTCATCCCGTATAACTACTCTTATATAAATAATATCCCTTACTCTAACTATCTCACAACAGCTCATATACATATCCGCATGTTCAGCCTTTCAGTCAGTTGATCTTTATCATCAATTCTGAATCCTCAAGTTAGCACTTGCAACGAAAAATAGGACCATGGTCTGTAATGTGTATAGCACATCTTACGCTCGTATTTCTCGAACTCATGAGTCTTACCAGGGCCTTCAAGAAGATCTCACATCAAAACCACCTTGTCATCCTCGAGCTGTAAGTAGTCCACACGACCCTGTAACTGGCATTCCCAAGCAAACGAACTAATTGATCATCATTAAGTGCGCCATTCAAGGTTGGATCCCTCAAACATTGATTGCGAGCTACAAAGTCTAATGAGAACAGATTGTCTAGGGAGAAATGGTTTTAATCAGGCGAAATGTGAACACCTTATCGATGCCTTATATGAATGTTGCGATGCATTCTATCAGAAAAACGGTGATGCGGCAACTACGGCAAGCTGCCCAAAGCCCAATCTGTTAAGGTTGAAGATAAGGAGCCGACAACAAAGCACCAGAGGAATAGAATCCATGCACCACAAGAAACGCGACACCTAATGCCGAATTGCTCTAGCATCAGGGCGACGCCATATCCCTCACATAGAGATAGACTCCTGGATAGAGTCCGGATTCATGTTCCACAACCACTTATTCACATCAACCTAAATAGACAAGTCGATCAGGCAACATTGATGCAGCGTGGAATTGTTCTAGGCGATCATTGAGCGCGCAGGAGATCCTCAAGGGACCTGGATAGGCATTGAAAAGAATATGGCTTATCCCGAGACTCTAATATGAATGCCGATGACATTAATGGAAGAAGGAAAAGGAAAGGAAATTTTGCATTTGCTTAGGAAGCAAAGTTTTGTAGTGAGGGTCCGCCTCGCACCAGCCACGGTGTGGCTTCTGTTGTGGCGCATTGCATACCTGCCATGTAGATTTAGGTATGTACTAGGTAGGTATGCCGTATACAAGTACCTACCTAATGAAGTACCTGACCTAGACCGTCGTCACTCATTAACCAGTAGGTACCTACAGGTACCTAAGGTACATGGAGGTGGCCCTAGCAGGTCTGAGCCCAGCAACGACGGGGACGCGACGAGTTCAGTTCCCATTTATTTTCATCATTACCAGGAAGCTCCAATACAACCTCCGGCCTCTACCTACCTCCCTTGATTGATTCCGCAAGTTGCAATCCACATAGGTATCCCCTCTCCACTATCAACAAGCAATTCCAGCGCATATTCCTACAAACCAGCCAAATTTTACTAGACATCGAGCTACGACACTACACGGCGGCTGTGTGGGACCTGGTGAGCGCGACAGCGCAATAGAAGATGCTGGCTGGCAATCGTACAGCTTGACCGAGGCATTGCAAACCGAGTTCCGGCCTCATACCAACATGATGCTAGCCCACCAGACCCAGCAGATAGCTGGCGTCGACTATGGCAGACCGGAATATGATAATGAGCGAGCGACTCAAGGTGTGTTTACAGGCTGTAACAAGGCTCCTAGGGAAACCCTATGCGATCTAACGCCAGTACTACGTAGTGTCCGAGGCGGCGTCCCTGCCTAGTTTCATTGACGATGCCGAACGCTTCGCCAAAGCCCTTGATATGCTTTCAGTAACTCAAAAACCCACTTCTGAGCAACGAACCGACGTCTTCGCATTAGTCGAGAAATACCACCAATACGCCGCAAGCAAGGCCCAAGCTTTGCGCAAGAAACGGAAATCAGCATCAACCACAGGTCTCCGGCGCTTAGATGATTCTTCAAGCCAGGATTCTATGGACCTGGACGATACTGACAACCAGCCAACGACACACGAGTTGGCTAGTGAGCTCGAGCGTTGGGAGCAGGAGACCCAAATCTGGGATATGCTACGTCGTCTTCTGCCGTTACGTTACTCTAGCCGAAATACGCTTAGGCCGGTGCGTCGTGAGGTCTCCAGGTTTCAGTCCACTTCGGAGCTTTGGCGCGAGTTCCTCCAGTCAGACCCGACAGCCCAGGAGCGCAAGGCAATTCTCGAGTGTCTACAGACGAGCGCCGATGGCTCTCGGACGGATATCGACGATCTTGTGCGAGATTATCAAAAACAGGCTGAACGCGGCGATATAATAGCCCACGGCTGGCTCCACACGCGCTCCGCTATCAAGATGCAGAAAAACGTAAACAGCTGGACGGGACCTCTAGATCCCACCAGTGCGGATGCCGGCCAGCTAGTTGATATCAATGGCTCAAATCCTCTTGTTACACAATTGGACCCGGACGTAGCCACTCGTCAAGGGCGCAAACTTGAACCACAAGATGAATACTTCGAACGTGCCATTTGGCTTGGCTGCTATGAACTTCTTCGTCGTGGTAGGAGCTTGAACGAGATTAGAGACTGGTGTATCGAACGAACTGAGGTGTGGCGAGCAGTTAGTATGTCAGCCATGCCATTATCCAAGGGCCAGGAGACAGGACAGCCTTGTACCGATCCCCTCTCAACTCTGTTATGGCGCCGGACTTGCTTCGCTCTTGCTCGTCAAGGGGGCACCGACGATTACGAACGTGCGGTCTACGGGATTCTCTCGGGTGATATCACAAGTGTGGAAAAGGTATGCCAAGGCTGGGACGATTTTGTCTTCGCCCACTATAATGCTCTCCTCAGGGCCCAGTTTGATGGGTACCTCATGAAGCGAACTTCATCAGAGTCGACTGCTACAATCCATCAATCATTCCCCTCATTCAACGCCCTCCAGTTTCATGGGGACGCCTCGTCAGCTGGCGAGCGACTCATGAGCTCATTGGAATCAAATCCCAAGACGTCTGCAGAAGCGAAAACGCCGCTCAAAGCTTTACAAGCTGCTATTCTTTCAAATAACTTGGCCCAATACATGCACGATCTTGGTGCGGCATTAGGGAAGCGTGCGAACCAGAAAGCCCCCTCTCATCTCATACCAGAGTTCGATGGTGCTACCGTGAGTGCCAACGACCCAAAGTTCTTTATGATGAATGATTATGAGGGACTGCGTGTTGCAACCCACGTTCATTTATTAGTCTCCCATCTCGATAGTCTTCAGGGCGAGGGTTATATGGACTCTGATCGTGGCAGAGCTCAGGACAATATCGTCTCTACATATGTCAGTATTTTGAGATTAGCTAATCTAGTAGATCTGATGCCTCTCTACTGCTCGAAACTCCAAGAAGAACGAGGTTTCTTTACCCTCAGCCGAAACATTACTCGAGTGGAAAAAGAAGACGAGAGGATCATTCTACTAAAAAATATGGCTAAGTTGGGAATGAATATCGCAAAATTTGTCGTTTATCAACCTCGATCCATCTTAGATCAGAATCCTTTACCCAGCCATGGCATACCAGCATTTGGTGCTTTCACAGTCCTCTTGAACAGTCCCCCGACACTAAAGTACGGCCGCCCCCTCAAGCCAGATTTTTTTGGCGACGACCCAGAAGCCCTAGACCCTATCGATGAGGCTCTAATCCAGTCCCTAGAATGGTTCCTCTTGGTAGAGGGGCTCTGGGAGGAACTCTTCGAAGCTGGCACAGCTGTATACAAGCGTTTCCTAAGTAAGAGCCGGATCAGGACACCTACACCCCATAAAGAAATGCTAATTTGCTAACAGAGGGATTTAATCTACATGCCGCGCGCTCTCTATCCGAGCGCGTTCGATGCGCAAACATATTCAGAACAAAAACCGATCTCACCATTCCGGATGACACGGACGTCTCATGGTTTGAAGACATCCGCTCGGGGACCCCCACCATCTCTCTTCTAGGCAACGACCTCAGCGTTGAACAGGTAGCGGCAGCAAGAAACTTTTTCGAGATGGAATGTCTTGTGCGAGCCCTCGACTCGATGGAAACTATCGCATCTAGCGAAGCTATGGCTCAAGAGTACGTTTCACCCAATGTCATCAATTTTAAGAGCAATCAGACAGCTATTGACACGAGTTCAAGCCCAACGGAGGAATTAGGGAGGGACTTCTGGGGCCTTGTGGGGAAAGAAATTAGATGCGTCAAGAGCTTTATAGGCCCAATACTTAATAACTGGCTCCTAGAGAGTATTCAAGGTCTGTATTGGCCCGGTTGTTACCAAGAGACAGCTTCGGATGTAGACTAACTATGACGAGCAGATGACGAAGACTTCACCTATCTTCGAGATGCGTATCTCCCCGAGACGATAATAGGATATGTGAGCGTCCTCCATTTTGCCGGAACTAGCCTGTCACGAGACAATCTTCTAGAATGCATGGAGCTCGCGTCGATTATCGCAAGGAAAGATGCGGACGTAGCAGCGGTGCTAATGAAGGCCGGCCGAATGAAAGAGATTGTAGAAGGCTTCGCCAACTGTAGTAAGGCACTTGCTATCAGTGGTAATGAAAAGAAGGCATTAGGTGGAAGCAGTAAAAAAATGCGAGAAATGGGGTGGACTCGGGAATTATGGTCAGTTAAGAGATAACTTTAATGTATGGCTTATCCCCGTGTCCAGAGATTTTAGCCATAGTCCATTCATGGCCATCGGCGTTCGGAAGGCTCAAGGCATATGTACACTTGTGGTTCCTTGGCGACACTAGGCGTATTAGAGTAATAAGCTAGTACAGGTGGCAGGTATTCTGAAACCATAGACAGCTAATGTAAGGACTTCAATAATGAGGCTTTATTTCAAGAACGCATTTAACAGCTGTATGGTTCAAGAGAACTTATCGAAAATAATCAAGATGCTTGAGGTGACATATACAGTTCGTATGTTTACACTCAACCTTAGATACTTCAGACATACATGATTTTCCAAGAGTTAATAACCCTCTAGACAAACAGAATCCTTAAAAAGGCAATGGACTAACCGGCACAGGCAAGGAGATTTTGTGCGTAAGTTAGCTTAACGTGGTTTAGCTAGCTATTAGCTAGAATACGGACGGCGTACCAAAAAAAAAGAATGATAAGGAAGAGGAGAAAAAAAGAAAATAGTGAAGCATCAACTATTTATTGAGAAGAGTTGACGACGAATTGAACAACTAGTACTTGAAATTTCGGGTTCCAGGGTGGGTGACAAGGTAAGCTCTAAACTCTAAAAGGAGAAAGTGGGAGAAGTAAAAAGTTACGACAGACAGAGTTGGAAATACCAACACGGCAATTTCGACGGAAATTCGAAGTTGAGTATAAGACCCTCACCCTAGTATACTTTTCCGAAGCATACTATTATGACTAGAATTGACATAGAAAGAAAGACCAGAGATTATCTCTATATGTCCCTAGTCATAAAAAACTAACCGTGCAATTGACACAATATCGGGTATCGTCAAGCTCTTACCCGTGAGCGTAATGGGCTTTGGGCCTTCTTCCGACACAATAGCATCTAGGTGTTTCCACACGCCGAGAACTAATTCTGTGTGGCTAATGCGGTCGCATTAGTCAGCATCAGAGGAAGATGACGCTCTTTCCCCCTAATCTTCGTCTCACTCCTTCGGGTCTCAGAGATGCTACTTATTTATTTGATGTCCTATCATTACCGGCCCGGTCCTTTGGTTTATCCCCTCCCCGTTACTTGACTCATCTACTCCTACGCTCTAACCGATAGCAGACATGGATTCGCCAAAGTATCTATTCGTCAACCTCACGCAAGACGAAAGGTCGAAAAACGGCAAAACGGCGAAAGAGATTCGGACGCATGTAATGCAGGATATAGGCAGAGCGCGGCGAAAGACGAGAAAGAATGCGCGAGTTCCACTGAATTTACGCTCGCCTCCACCATCACTGGCGCAGTCGAGACTCGAGATCGACTCTGTGGTGAAGCCTGCTACTTTCACATGGTCGAGTTTACAGGGCGATGTTGCCGTCGGCTTATCTCGTCCATTCTGGAACCAAGATCCCCTCCAAATCCTCGACGACGGCTGGGGAATGGACCCGTTTGCCCTATATACGATAGCCTTAGCCCTCAACAGCAATACGACAAGTCAGTCTTGTATTCTAAAATATCTCCACATGCCCTCTTGCACAAAATCTGAAGCTGAGGCTAATCTTCTTTAGCATCGTCTAGCTACGCAGCTCTCCCACAACGGCAGCAGTAGATACTTTTTGTTCCCCTTTGCGTCTGCCAACTCCCGATCTTTCCGGGATCTCATCGCTAGCCCGGCTATGCGCGATGCTGTCGTTCGCGACTTTGGCAAAGGGATGTCGATCTGTCTACGCCGGTACACGACTGGGCTGCGCTGCGTGAACGCTTCGCTCGCCAGCAACAGTCCACAGGCTAGCTTAGAGACGCCCGTTATAGAAGCTATTATCGGGTTCATATGCTACAATGTATAAGATCACCATATTCAAGGGAAACGTGTTTTTTAAGCTTACTAGTGTGTTAGTACGCGTGCCAGGACTTTTCCCAGGCGGGAATACATTTTGCAGGCCTGCGAGGGCTGATCGACGTTGGGGGGGGCACCGATAGTCTGCCGGCTCAAGTCAGGCTGATGGTCATGTGGTTAGTTCCCCAGCCTTCCTATGAGAGAGAGTCCTGGCGAGTTCACCAAAATATCTTAGGATTGACATCACCACAGCCTTGATGCGGAACCACCCGCCTCACTACGCTCTGCCGGCTGACCTGCTCCCGACACTACTACCGCTGCCGCTAGAATGCTCACGTCAAATGGTAAATATGACTGCGCTCATGCTCAGTATATCGTCGGGGATGTCGAACGTCGTGCATGTATACCGTGACCTAAAGAGATTAGCTGCCTGGCTTGAAATCCAGTCAGTGATGCCGGGTCTCGAAAGAGACAGCCTATCCGTTAGCCTCTTTCTCGATCCGATAGCCCACCGCGCACTTTCTGATTCCGCTCCAATAATGTATACAACGTCCTCCCCTCTCGCAAAGGCATGTGTACTAGCGGCCCTTGTGATCATCATATCGCTTAGACGCAAATATGACGGCTTCCCGGGTCCTCTTCCGTCCTATCCGATTACCATCACCGACGCTCTAAAGGGTTCCGAGATGGGCAGTCCCGAATTTCTCACCCTGCGGCTGTGGCTCCTGACTATCGCAGCAATCTCGACGACGGAGCAGGGCGAGCGACAGGGCGCACAAATGAGACTCGTGGCTGAGATGAGAAGGGCAGGGTTACGGGACTGGAGAGGCGTCATGGAGCAGATAAGTCCTATGCCATGGTTTGGGAGGCTCTGGGAAGATGAGTGTATGATGTTAGGAGAGTATGTAATGTCGAAGTTACAGCGTTCTGAGACTACTACGTGTGGCATACCATATGATCATGCCGCGTAGAGTAGTCCACGTAGACTATGACAAAACAAGGTATAACTCGACTAGGCCAACATATGAGAACCTAGAGTAGTGTCAAATATGGCATTAAGTTCGATTTCTAATTGCGCTGGTAATGCGAGACACCCAGCCGACAATTTAATTAGCTGGGTGAACTATTGTCAGATAAGTGAAATACGATTATATCGGTCCCTAGATTACTTGTTAGCGCAGTTGGCTATATCCAACTATTAGGCACGCGCGAGTTCAGTAATTTTGGTGTTCTAGCGGCTGTGTTGTGTCTCGGGTCGTGGAGGGTACAGAGATTATTGCGCGATGGAGCGCGACCCTATTAATTCTAAGCATCATATCTCCGCTTAACAAAGTGAAAAGGCGAAAGCCGGCGCGGCGCAACCAACATTGAGTACCTCAGCAAAGCTATCAATCCCATTAGAACGTGGAAGATGAATGCTGTCAACGGGTTTCCCTGGCCGCCTCAAGCATCCGCTGCTGTCAATACTATGCAGTACAGGGGTGACCGACTTCCCTTTTCGTCTAAGTTTCGTCCTTTAGACCCATATGATGTCGACCGTTTGCCTAAGTACTCTCATCATCTACCAATTTCAACGAACCATTCCCAATTTCTTGCCTCTTTTCCTGCTAGGTACCCAAGAATTCAGCTATACACGGCTGCTGAATAATTCTCTGATTAGAAATCGGTTCGAGACTGATTCTGAGGGTTATATAAAGGGGTGAAAAGCCAGAAATGCCGACTCACGACTCCGTGCTTCTCGGCAAACCCGAATCATCACTACAACCCTCGTAAGCTTTACAAAAGTAAGCGTTCACTCCCGTCCCTCAGAATCATCCCCAATGTCTGCCACCGACGATCTCTCCTTCCAGGGAAAGGTTGCCATCGTCACGGGCTCGGGAAGACCCAATGGTATCGGTGCCGCAATAGCCATGGCGCTCGCTGTCCGAGGCGCCTGCGTCACCATCAACTACGTTTCCGACTCCAGCGCACCCAGGGCAGTGGAGGTTGCGGAGAGTATCAGGGCCAGAGGCGGGAAGGCCGCCATCGTCCGAGGAGATGTCGGAGACCCAGAGGTAACAAGGGAGCTCGTCAAAGAGACTCTAGCCGCCTTCAATACCGACAAGATCGATATCCTCGGTAGGTTTCCTCCTAGTGCACAAAGCAAGACGCGAGTGGTGACGGAGACGACGTATGCTCGGCTGTTAACAAGTCCACTGCAGTCAACAATGCCGGAATCGCCCCGATGACTCCGACAGTCGAAGTTACGCCCGAGGAAATTTCATCGGTACTCCGTACCAATTTCCAAGGACCCTTGCTTCTCGTCCAAGCTGCTCTTCCGCACATGCCTCGCGGCGGACGTATCATCAACATTAGCACGTGCCTATCTAGGATGGGTCTGCATTCTCCCGTTTACACGGCATCGAAAGCGGCACTCGACTCGCTTACTTATACGTGGGCTTTGGAGGTAATAAACATCCCACCTGTCCGTGACGGCTTCTGCCCGACGTTCAACAACTAATGCTTCGCGTCGCGTAGTTTGGTAGGAAGTTCGGTATCACTGTGAATGCCATCGCACCTGGCATTACGAAAACCGAGATATCACCTCCTGATGGCCACCCCGAGATAGTGAGGCTGTTGAACATGACTAGACTCGAGGGGCGGATGGGAACTATTGAAGAGATCGCGGATGCGGTGGTGCTCGTGGCGTCACCATTGAGCAGTTGGATCACCGGACAGTACATCAGTGTCAGCGGTGGAGTAAACTGGATTTGATCGCCCATGCTATTCATCTGAGGCCTCAATCTTGGGATATTGGAAGACTCGAGGACATGATTTCTAGCACACCTAGCTTGCCAAGTAGGTAGAATGAACCATTATGAAGTCTGCTTCTTTTTCCCTTTCATGAATCTGTGCTTAGAGTAAATAGAAATAAATGTGGATAATGATTGAAGTGTCACATGCGATTATACTACTAATTCTTAATAAGGGCCCACCTAGGTAGGTTAGGTACTTAAGGTAGGCCTAAGAACCCACCCACGTGCATACTTACCTACTACACCATACCTACTACACGTTAGGTACAAGTGGTACAACTGTACTGTACTCTAATGTATGGAGCTGTGTACATCATCATACAGCACCCTCACCTCAACAGCCAACCCTTTAAGGATAATCTCGATGCCTTCCTTGAGACTCTTGGGTTTCTAATTTACCGTTCTTCGATCGCAGCTAGTAATTAATTAATTAAATCAATCTCACACCGGGACTTCGAAAATGTACACATCCCCAACACCACCACCACCCGTTCCCCCGCCAAAGCCCAGCAGCCACGATGTGAGCCGCCTCGGGACGCCTGGAACGCCTGGGACACCTGTGGGAAACTCTCCCCGTCCCCCACTACCGATCTCAGACAACGGCTATAGTGGCGGCTTGGAGAGCATGGGATTTTCCAATGGCAGGTCGCCGGCAACGGATGCGTCAGGCTTGATTCCCGCCCCCACAGGCATCACGCGGCAGTATCGAGAGCCCGTACCAGATCCCGGCGACACCTGGTTGCCCAGAATGCTAGAAGATAAATCGTAAGTCCGCCACCGCACGCGAGACGAGACCACCCCTAGCCATCCCTAGCCATCCCTAGTCACCTCTAGCTAGACGAGAGCCTTTCTCTTACCAAGAAGCGCAGAAAGCAGGACCTTGCCGACATCCTCAGCACCCCCTCGATACTACAGGCCTTGACTGTCTCACCGACGACGATGCACCCGTCGCTTGCCCAGACACAGGATGCGCTTCTCGCCGCCCTTGCCGAGAACATTGCCCTTGCCCAGCATCTCAAGGAACTGGAGACACGACTCGCCCATCAGCGCGCCTCCACGCAAGCCCAGCTTCTCTCGGCCCACGCTCTCGACCGACAATGGCGTTCCAAGCAGGCTGACATGGACACCGCTCTTGCGCCTTTTGCCCCCGCGGCTCTCTATACCCGCCTGACCCAGGCCTTGCAAGAGCAGGAGATGCTGTGTGCTGCCATGGAGGAGAGCTTCTTGGAGGGGGAAGGGACACAAGGAAGTGGCAGCAATGGCGATGACGGCGCAGCAGGCGGCCTGGCCACGGAGCGAGAAACCCTCGATTGGGTCCGCAGGTACAGAGATGCAAGGCGTTTATACTACCTCCGGCAAGAGCGTAAGGAGAGATGGAACGAGAGACGAGTCGGCGGATGGCGATGAACGAGTTCCGGCAAGGGATTCCTCGCCCCCTCCAGGCGCCATAGCCATCTAGAGTGCCCCAGCTCCAATGTACCAGGCTAACTAGCCTCTCCTTCGCAATCGCTCAAGAAATTTGGGCTGGGCTTTTGGTACTTGAAGACGCTCACAGCCCAAAGCAACTCACGGCTACTTGTTGTGCTCCCTATGCTAGAAGATGGCAAGTGCCCATCTCGAGGATACCGTGCCAATTTTTTTTTGTGTGCGTCTCGACCTACTACGCCGCGTAGAAAACCAGATGGTTAGGCAGACTAGCAGAAGCCTATGTACATCAGTACATATATGCCTAACACGTCTGTAGTAAAAGACGCTCCGGTTTTCTGTCGCACGGCTGGCCTTAACTACTAAAAATGAATTCGCCATGTTATGGTGATCAATTCATTCTCTCATATACGCCTCCTTCTCCCCAATTAAGCCGGTGTGCTTAATCGGAGCCTCACGACACTCCCATAACTCGAAGCTATTAAAAATAGCACGTCCGCTCACAATATGAGGGAGACGGGCGTTCCGCACTCCGGGTTACCTTGCGGCGAACGCAATTATGTCATATAGGGTGCACGAAGTCATCATAACAAGGTGGGCTAGCCCAAGGCACAGGCTCCTCTTAACTCTATATTGAAGCGGTTAATATCCTTTCGGCCTGGAACCTAGAGCTCTATATCACGGCACTCGAATGCTCTACCCTAGCAGAACTCTATACAGCAGACTTTTCCAAGGTACAACTAATTGAATAATGGCTATCACAAATCAGGACAGTGACGGGGCTTAAAACAAGGTAGGAGTACTTCAGATGGATTGACTGGGCCTAGCTGTTACATGGTCATGTGGTGACCATTGCACCTTGCGTGGGCATCATGCTCAAGGGGGTAGTAGGGGGACATGTCGAGACTCCGGACAACAGGATAGATGAACTTATGGGCTTCACCCGGACATCTAGGTGTATGTTAGTCATAATTTATTATGGGGGAATCACAGCTATGACGCCTCTTAAAGTCCCGCGCTCCGGTCTTGTGGGACGATATAAGAGATCTATGCATGAACATCTGCACGACATAACAAGGGATTCTATCAAAGCTACCATCTTCTATTTTTAAATGCGCTTCTAATTTTATCAATTCGTTCTAGACTTACCAGAGACGAAGAACGCAATCCGCCGCGATTTCCATTGTCGGTCCGTGACGAGGGCGCGGTTAATATGGGTAAATGAGCTCGCTGCTCTGCTCTTGATCTAGACTAAGGCCGACGGTCAAAGAGCTTCCAAAATTACGGTCCACGAACCAACTTCCTATGCTTTTCGGGCGCTCCAGATCCAAAGGTGCCCCGTAAGCGTCACACGATGACGGATGGTGTATAGATTGACCCCTTTGGGGAGAGAAGACCCCTACCTAGATATCGAGGATATAGAAATAGCTTTGTTCGTCTCCGAATAGCTTCGCTCTCAGCAATACGCAACAGCACAAAAGAGTTCCCGCGGCTTTTATTCACCAGCACAATCATCACAATGCATCCTACGAGCGCATTTTTCGTTCTACTACAGTCGGGCTTCTCGGCGGCCGCACCGCGGATCATTTCCAATCTTCCCACCCGCGACACATTCACGCCGCCGGCTATTGCATCCACTAGTTTCTCTGGTAACGGATGTCCCCAGGGGTCGACAGATCCATCGACTGCTGGCCTCTGGGAGAACTTCTCCTTCGACCTCCCAAGCTTCAAAGTAAAGACCGGGCCATCGAGTGCCGTCGCCGATAAATCTGTCAACTGCCAGGCACACTTGAATTTCGGGGCCTCGCCAACGGGTTGGCAATTTGCGCTCAAGGACCATTGGTCGAACGGCCATTTCGAGTTTGACGGCGCGGGCGTCACACTTACACAGTTTGTTACCGTGTATTTTAGCCAAGATGCCGCTAACACGGTGAGGATTTTCTCTATCCGATTCCCTATTCCCTATTATGCCTTTAACCTGACATTGTCATTGTATCTGGACCCTTCTAACATATAACAAACATTAGGCCACCACAGCCCAATCCATTCCTACCACGGATAATGCGGCCGTTTCAAAAGACCTCAGCCTACATACGACCATTCCTGAAGCTGCTCTAATCTGGTCACCGTGTAACGGTAGTGGCATCTTAAATGTCAACTTCCGCATGGCATTTTCAGGAGCAACCCGGAATGTCACCGCGTACTATGGTCCGAGTAGGAATTCATCGGTTAGTGAGCAATGGGGCTGGGCTTGGAGACGTTGTTGATACAGAAACCCGAAGATGAAACGGGGACGTAGTCATTCTCAATAGTCGGTGTTTAAGGGACTTGAAAAGTTTGTATCTTCGCTCAGTGGCTACCTAGGTGTAGTGCTCATGATACGGAAAAAGATTAAGGCAAACTCGTTGGGGGTAGCGCAAAATAAGTCGTAATAGGCGGCCTGCCATAGAGGTCCATAGAAGGAACGAAGTCTAATATACCCTCTGTTCTCGTGATTAATACACACGGCCTCGATGCCCTAGCCATCGTTGACAATTTCAAGCTCGGAGTTCTCATATATATATATATTCTTATTCAAAAACGCGTCACTCTCAGCCCACTGCTTAGGATTACAAGGTCCGGGTTAGTTTCATATTAGTCTCAGACATTGAGCACTGCTTCTTAGTAACCTTCCAGGTCATATATCTGATATATCTTACCGGGCTCGTGCCACAAGCTGTGCCAGGTCGAAAAGAATTTCGTCCTGGATGAGAGGCACGCCTTGCCGACGAAGTCTCTGGCCCATCTCGTCATGGAACTCATGAAAGAGGAGGTTGAGCAGATCTGGCGGTGGTAGCCGAGGTGGCTGTGGACGGTTCTGCGCTGGCCTCTCCGCTACTGCTGCTGCATGTGCCATTGGGATGCCTGGCGGTTGTCTTGGTGGCATACCTCGCCTATTTGCAGGAGGCCGTAACACGCCCGCCGGAGGGCCCGGGAACGGGAAAAAAGCCCGGCCCCCTTCCCAAAACGGCGGCGTCCCGTGATAGCGACAGCTCGTCGCATGTTTACAATGGAGCCTGTTCGAATTATCTCTCGTGTATGCTGCGAAGCACAGCCAGCACCACTCGTGGCCACACACACCTGGAACTCAAGTAAGTTGTTTGTCTAGATAATAATAGAGCCCCCGGAGAGGTACTTAGGGCAAGACTCACAAGTAATATGATCACAGCCGCTGTATTTGTTCACGTCCTTCTTACAGCCGGGACAAGGTTTGGTGGTTTTTCTCACGTGCTTCTCCGAGAGCTTGCGATTCTTCCGCTGCCTGTGGGTGCGTTTATCGTAGTCCCTACACGTCTCACCACTGTGCCATGGGACGTCATGGCGAGCACACGAGGAGTGTTTACAGGCGTAGCACTTGGCCTTCTCGCAGCCCGATGAGTATATCTGGCCAGCGCCACACTTGGGGTTAAGGCACCACCGAAACCCCCCAATACCATCCAGCACTGATTTCGTAGCTAATCTATCATACCTTGATACTAGTTAGCCTCATATCTGTAGGTAACAAGGAAGTTGCTCTCAAAGTTACCTATCGAATGTATCTCTCGTAGCAAAAGTCTCTACATCCTTAAATGACAGCAAACTAGGACATTCCGGACACTTCAGGCGATCCCATGAGACGCTCTCTAAGCTAGATGTGATCCATTGACCCACGCATTCCCTACAGGCCGTGGCTTCATGCGTGCAGTGTTTCGTGATCCTTCTTCGGCTCGGCATCTCCGAAACTCGTTTACGGTCCACGCAGATGCTACAGGTTTCCGTCTGAGGTAACAGCCACGCCTCTGCCTGGATAAAGGTATTTCTGGCATCGCGAATTAACTGGAATTCAAACGACAGGCCTAGACGAACCTGCGCGCTATCTCGGACGAGCTGACCGCGAAGAAAGAGGTTAATGTCCTCCAGTCTAATCTCAGCAGAATGACTACCTGCTTGATGAACATTCGTCAGTACCCAGCGCCTTAGCCACATCTTAAGACTATGTCCGACCACGGGCCCTCTTATACCGCGATAAGGCTCATGCCAGATATATCGTTCGTTGTATCCGTAAAATACAAAGCAGTCGTCGGGTCGTACGAGGCTTATAGTGAGACAGCGGCACAGCCAGGACCCGACGTTCCTACACTCCCAGTTGTCTCCCTGAATTGGCCCTTGCCGGAAGCCGCCAAAGGCCTCGATTAAGATTTGTTCGGGCTTGATGGTCACTTTGCCGCGGTTGTCTTTGGGGGGCGACGAGCGTTCTAGTTCCGAGGCTATCTTACGTCGCGTTTGCCCTACGGTAGCCCCTGATCTAATGCATCGAGCCACTTCATCGAGCTGCGATTGGGAGAGGCGCAGCGATGTGTGCGTGCCCTTCCACCTAACCTCGAAGGACCCGTCATCCCGGGGGTTCATGACTCTATACCATAGCGTAGAAACATCCTTTGGGATCTCATCTCCATGCAGCTGTTTTCCGAGGTGGAAGAATTCGATGCGGTCATTCCGAGGTATGGCCCCGTCGCCCCCATCGAATTTCCGCTCTAGAAATGAGGCGATGTGGCGTAGGTTTGCCGTCTTTCTTTTGGCCCCGATCTTAACTTGAGGCCGACCACTGAGGAGTTCGTCAACATCGGCAAGGCCTATCTCTATTCGTCTTTCTAACGTGGGGTCAGATTGCGGATCCCCTTCGGATCTTTCGTGTCGCTTCTGTGTAGAGTCTGAGAAACCGTGGAGATGCTGATGATTATGTTGACGCCGGTGGTGATCGTGATGATGACGGTGATGTGTTCTGCGTTGCGAAGACATCATGATACACCAGCTGCTTAGTAAACAAGGTATAGGCTTGCCTATTCATCACCCGCAGGAGGCAGTAAGTTCACGGCTGAGGCTAGACATGTCGATTTCTTGATACATGGAAGTGGAGGCTTCCAGGCCTGGTTGCGGTCGCTTATGAGGCTCTATGAGAGCTCGTCGCCCGACTAGTACTGGGCTGCGGGGAAATTTGGATCAGAAGTCCTACTGGGTTTCAAACCAAGCTTGGGGCGGCCTATAGAATCTGCGCATGCGAGCCTAGATAAAGTCAGCACCCAATCGTCTGCCGGCTTGCCCGTCTATGCCGCTTCAACTCTGACAATGGGGCTTTATAGCCCGTACCTAGGGGTAATAGACGGTAAATAATGAAGATTTGTTTGCTTTCCCGACTTTGAATTAAGGCATGAGATAGATGATGGTTGTCATCCTGCATTAGCTAGTTCCATGATCAAAACAGGTGTGCATCACATCACTTCTATACATGTCACTATCATCTTGCCGGTGAACTATTTACCAACCGAGGGCAAACTTAGAGCACCTGGTGGTATAGAGATTAGTAATCTAGTTGCAATTTAGAGGCCCCGTCGTTAAAGTCGAAGGGGTGAATGTCCGACTACGAAATGTGAACCCCTCACTTATAAGTAATACTCTTGGTTGATCGTGTGCGTATGGAAGATCAGGTAGTGGATCAACCGACCATTTTACGTGCAACGGCCTCCCTGCTGCAAGTGTTATTGGTGCTTGTCAAGCTTTTAAATAAATGTTTTCGCTACCAACAGACTCCGGACGTGGTAGCTATGTGGTATTTCTAGATAGCTACATACTTGGACAGTGATTCATTCGTCTGAAAGGACAAATCGGGGCCTTCCGGACGGATATGTTCATAGACACGTAGGTAGGTTAGCCGCCAGTACTAGTAATCAGTATTAGAAGGGAGAGAGAAAGAAGTCGGATAACGACGGAAATAGAAATCAATTGAAGATCAGCATATTTACAGTCGCCCTTAAGTCGCTACCTGTTACTCACATTCAAGTTATTCAAAACTCTCAAGGTGAGCCTGTAATGTAATGCTCGACACTCTAATTTGTTATGGAGGCTATGGCTATAGGTAGGTAATTTGGCAGCCTTTACATAAGTATGAGTCGGCATGAAGCGAGATGACGGTGCGCTAAATCAATACGGCGTATTTACCAACTACGCGGTCCACAGTGCCTAAGTACTGTAAGTCGCTACGCTGGAACTGCGGATAAGACGGGTTTCCTCTGATAGGTGTTGTTACCTAATGTCTAATACCTCCTCCGACACTTCATCAGCTAAGCCACGCCAACCCGCTGTATGATGAGATATGATGTTGTTCTTGTGAGGAGGAAGTATGGAAGGGCGATGTACCTAATGAAGCGCCCTGGTCTAGAAGTAGTTAGGTTAGGCTGATGATCCGGGGTTCTAGCCAGGGAGTCTTGGCTTCTATCTTGGCCATCTCATTTCCTCATCCGGTAGTACTAGGTAGGTCACCACCCATTAGACATTAGACATCAACTCAACCAATGGAACCAACTTCTTCAGATACAAGGGCAACTCGCCATGGCGACAATGCTCCCTAGCCCATCGCCGTATTCATTACGGCACACTCTCCTGTATGCTAAGAGCTCTGTGGATGCATAGCATCGCCTCACCTCCGACAATCACAATGTCCTAGGCAACGGGAATATCCTCGCCTAGTTAGGCAAGACGAGTGTCTTTATTTACTGTACCCGGCTGGGTCACGTCAGATCCAACGCTGGGTACTCAGGAAACCTCACTCGTATAGCATAGGCAGACAGATAGATGGATAACTATTCTTATGAGGATGTCAGAGTATATATATGGTAGCATCTTCTACCACAACTTGCACTCACTCCTGCTCAATCCATCGGCTATCCTCTTCCAAACCTCGAGCTTAATTTCCTTGCTTGCCCCTAATCTCTCACCGTATTACCATAAGGCGTTGTGAAGGTTTGTTGGAGCCGCCGTGGTTCTCAACGGTCTCGCCCCGTCCAAGCTAGACGCTATGCCGTTCATTCAGCTTCCTACCCCCCTCAGGGCCGTCCGTCTCCTTTTAGCTGCTACGGCGGTCACTGCCCACGGGGGACTCGCACATAATCCTCGAACCGGAAAGCAAGAATATCCAACGACCGGCATACAATGGCAACCGTGTCCGGCCGATATCAATGCCGTTGCTGCCCTCCATGTGGAGTGCGGCAATCTTACCGTGCCGCTCGACTACACAGCCGCCGATAGCTCCGATACACTCGAGTTATCACTTCTGAGAGTTCCTGCTGTCAAAGGAACTGCCAAGCATAGTATTCTATTCAACTTCGGAGGCCCTGGTAATGAAGCTCGTTATACCCTGGCGCAGCTAGCTGATATGTTCCAAGCGTGAGTCGTCTTTTAATTATGTACTCTTGGAATACAACTACAGCCCCTTCCCCTATTTCTCCAAAACTGGCATGTGAGAAGGCTAGCAAGCTACGATGAGAGTACGCAAGAGGTATAACTGACACAGTTTCTTTGATTTACAGTGTCACTGGTGGTGAGCACGATCTCGTCGCTTGGGATCCCCGTGGCACAGCGGAAACCCTGACATTCTCATGTTTCCCCAATGCAACCCGTCGTGCCGAATTCGGTTCGCAGTTCAGCCTAGGGAACACTTCAGACGTCGCGCGCGGTTCGATATGGGCGGCCGGAAAGAACTATGCTGATGCCGTAAGTATACCTCGGGGCTATTTCCTTCCTGTTTTAGCAATTTCTAGAGCAGAAACTTTCCTCTTTGGCAGAAGTCGTGCCTAGAAACTTCCAATATCCCCTCAAATCATATTCAAGATGGTAATAATTAACTCCGAGTGTTCTAGTGCGCTGAGTACCCTGAAGCCCAGGAAAGGGCTCCTTTAATAAACACGGCCTTCACGGCCCGTGATGCCATGCAAATCGTTGATGCAGTTGAAGAGGATAAGCTACTACGATACTGGGGTAAGCTCCCCCTTGTATGCAAAAGGAAGCGAGTCTAGACGACTGACGGGTCGAAACCCATCTCAGGTCTATCTTACGGTACCGACATCGGGGCTACATTGGCAGCGTTGTTCCCAGATCGAGTAGAGAAGATTTTGATCGGTAAGAATGAAAATAAGTCGGGCTATGAATGAACCGAAAACACTGATGTTCCGTCGTAGATGGGGTTTTTAGCCCAATCCAATACTTCTACGATAGGTAAGGCCATGTTTGCAGATTTGCAGTGATAGGGGGGGATACCATAGCGAGGGATATGTCGTTAACCTAAGATAGGACTGACTCGGAGGGTTTTGCATCAGCCGACGACACGTTTTCCGAGTTCTTTCGTCAGTGTGTCTCGACGCCTGAAGTTTGCACATTAGCGCGCAACCACCCCAACACCACAGCGAAACAGCTCGAGTCGGCGGCGTACGATCTCATCGAGGAACTAAAATACCGTCCCATTGCTCACAGAGGCGTCATTCTAGGGTACCAGGAGCTGAAGATTGCAATCCGATTTGCGCTCTACACGCCTTATACATGGCTATCTCTCGACAGCATCCTAAATGCATTCCTCGCAGAACCACGAAATGAAACGCTCGCGGGAGACACGCTGAATGAGTTCTTATTCGACGAGGGGGGCTCACTAGTGCCTGCAAACGATGCGGGTATCGGCATTGAATGTGTTGACAAGGCGCCGCGGTCAAACTCGTTCGACGTTATTGACGCGGCCTTCGACCAAGCTCAAGCCGCAAGCCGCCTGCTGGGGTGAGTGTAAATCTTGGGGCTATTTTCTCCCTGTTTTAGCAGTTTCTAAAACAGAAAATTTCCTTTTTGGTGAAAGCTGTGTCTGGAACCTTCTAAGATCCTCATAAATGATACTCAAGATGGCGATAGCTAACCTTGAGCGCTCTAGTGATTCCCTATTTGCTTTGATCGCAGGGTGCGCGCAGTGGACATTGGAGCCGCGAGAGCGGTACATAGGTGGCTTTAGCATTGTTAAGCCCCGAAAGCCTCTCTTTGTGATCGGCAATACCTATGATTCGGCCACGTCGATCAAATCAGCCAGGAACATCAGTGAGACGATCGAGGGCAGTGTTTTACTTGAGCACGGTGGCTTTGGTGTACGTGAGACCTCTTCCAAATGCCTCTATTATTATTCCCTTTTCGTTTTCGTTTCTACCCAACTGCCACGAGCGCTGACAAGTGGCCTTCAACTGAAACAGCACACCTCCATCCAGCAGCCCTCTCTCTGCACAGCCAGGGCCATTCAGAACTTCTTTCGGAATGGCACTCTACCCGAGCCCAACACCTTGTGTGCCCCCGTTACACCCCCCTTCGAGTTTGCTGTGTCGGGACCGACGTGGCAGGACCTTTTCCCACAGCTGGGCTTTGAGCCTCCTAGTGGTAATGCCACGCAGACCGCACGAGTGAAGCGGCGTGACCATAACGGCCAGGTTTTCAAAATGGTTGGTCGACTCGGTGCATTCTGGTAGATGGGAGGGATAGATGAATGATTGGGGTGTGTCATCCGGATAGCGGCGGCAGCATTGTATCTATGATATATAGATATAGATATATATATATTAGCTATAAAGGGATTGAACTCGTCTCCCTCCCCATAACCTAACATTGAAAAGAAAAGAAGAAGAAAACCAACCATATTTCTCCCTCTTCCCTGCTCCCTGCTCCCTACTCACCAGTCTGGGCAATTGGGTCATTTTACAACCCCTGTTCTACATCTACCATCGCCCTGGTAGCTCAATTGGCTAGAGCGTCGGACTTTTACATAATGAAAAGTTCATCCGAAGGCTGCGGGTTCGACCCCCGCCTGGGGCGGTATTCAGTGGTCGTTAATTTCATTGAATTATTTCAAGCTAGCTAGCTCAGTGGAAGAGCGCCGGGCTCATAACCCGGAGGTCGATTGATCGAAACAATCGCTAGCTATGAAGTTTAATTGCTCTCTGGATAATCTTTTTAGTGCATGCTTACTTACTTACATCGTGATGGTAAGTAAGTTAAAAAAAAAGATATTCTTTTTTATTTTTATGTTGTTTTTATGTTAGTTAGTAACTAACACTCATTAATTATTTAAGTATATTTTTTATATAATAATTGCTAGTAATAAGTAAGTAGGTAGTAAAGTAGAGTAGGTAGATTTAACCTAACTAAGTTTTAATGAACTATGTAGCTAATAGGTAAAGTAGGTAAGTAAGTAAGGTAGCCTTGCGCGGCAACTACAATTTGTTCGTATGAATATTTCGGAAGAATAGCATAATCAATTTTAATTGTCATGGAATCTCTTATGGGCAGATGAAAGGAGAGAGATACGTATCTAGCTAGCTAGGTAGATTTGTGTGTTTGTTTCTATGTCACGTAGCTGCATGCATCTACATAGTTCCAGCCCAAGTTTATGTTTTTTGGGAAAAAGAAAAACAGAAATAAGTGTCATTAAGCTAACTTGCACGGTTGATTAGGGCTAGCTCACGGGTCCAACTTGGTATACATTGTCAAAAAGTTTGTCGACGAGCATAATCTTGCCTCCCCCCCGTATTGCCGGCCTAAATATTCTGATCCAGTTGGGTTCTCCGTCGATTTCTTCCCATTGTTCAATATCTCGTGCCGTTACGCCTTCATATACCACGTGGAAGCTGTAACTCTGCAGCCCAGCAAGTACTAGTATCTTCAACTGTAGGTGGCGACCCATTTCCTTTGCCCGCTCCATGACCTGGAACTTGCTGAGACATCTTTGCCGCGTGTTTAGGTCGTGACTGTATATACGCAGATCCAAGAAGACACTCTCGAGTTGTGGCATATGCGACCAGGATAACCACAGGTGAGCCGCTCGATCGAGGTCCAGGGCGTTGTTCAAGGTCTCTGAATCGACCCGACCGCCGGCATCCCCTTCCATCTGTAAGCTATCTGCATTCACTTGCATTAATTCTAGAGGAGAATGCACCGCGATGTGGCGAAGGAGTTGGTAGATCGGGTTTGGTGTCAGACTCGCTCGCCTCTTGACAAGCTCGATGGGCTCGTCATCGAATGGCAGAATGTTCTTCAGTTTTAGACTACGAAGAGGCTGTACATCCCTCCAATCGTTTCCCAGCACCCCGCCAACAGTACCGCCACGAAGGTCAGTCGTGCCAAGTGTAAAAACATGAGTATGGTTGCGGTAATAATTCCTCGTATATTCCGAGCAGAATGTCACATTAAGTGCCACTACATTTGGATCGAAGTCTCTCGCAGGAGTTAGTACATGACCATTACCTCCATGCTCATAATTATAGGAAAGGGTACCAACTCGGACTCCCATTCCCCTTGCATAGGTCACGAATTGAACAATCCTCGACGATACCTGCGGCTCGGAGTTTTCTGTAGGGCAGATCCCCCAATCCGGAACAACAAGGCTTAGCGCACATCTAGGTTCAGCTGCCGTAACATGTGAAATAACCATTTCCATGATCTCCGGTGGAAGATATGTAGGTCGTTGCCTTTTTCTCCTCTCATCGTTAGCACTGTCCGCGCTTATGAAACCCCGTTTGCTACCCCGAAGTCTCTGCAGAGCGTTGTCATGGGCAGAGTCACTGATGCTATCAGAATAAATATCAGCTATAATGCCGGTGGGCTGTAAGCGATTTGCATAAGGGTGATTTGTAAATACCTCTATAGCTATCTCTTTCCGCGGGTATACTCGGCCAAGCGCGTTTACTTCTCTTACAGGGTGAGCCCGCTCACCTCGTGCAAGGGTGTGAAATACCAGTGCCGATTCTTTAATGTCCCTATTTATTGTATTAGAACTTCTAATTGCTGGCAAGGCGCTTGGTAATGCATCTTCCTCCCAGCTCACCTCACTACGGGTGTCACACACAACCTGGCACGCAGGCCAGTCTAAGGCGAAGCCAAAGGCGTCAGTAGTATTCTCCCCAGCGTAACGTGGCTCTGGGTGGGTAGAAGAACTGAATATAACATTACCTTCAGGTCTCAGTCCAACCGGTTCTTCTAGTACACAACTGGATATGGCCGAAGGCTTCATGTTGAATTGGGGCATTAAAACTAACTTGACGTGTTAAGTTGCGCGGAGTTCTCCAAGTTTAGAGAATAACTACCAGGCACGAGGCCTTTGTCCCTTTCATACAAGGCATCTTGTATAGATAGAAAAGGAGAGTGAATTGAAACACCTCTGCAGAAGTGTCAAACAAGGTGCTTTGTTCTCTTGGCTTAGTCTTGAAGTAGGGAACCAACAGGACAATACCTATTGCCCAGAGGTGCCCAATGATCTGCTATGCCCGTAACTGCCAATACCTATACAGAGTGATATCAGCAAGATTAGTACAAGCTCTCCAGAATCTATGCCTCGGGTAACAAACAGTAAATAGAGGATTCAGGCCTTGAAGAAATGAACCACCTAATTAATCCCCAGTTTAGATAGCAGCCCTAGGGACAACAATATCCGAACAAGAGGCTCTCGCCCACAGATCCGGCAGGCCTTCTCTATACTCCGATAAAAGGATGATCCATGAATATTGATTCTCGGTATTTTATTTAGTGGTCACCATTACGCTTGTCTATCGGGATCGACTAATTTTGAAGAATACGAAGCAGTTTTTTTAGGTCCATTGTGAAAGTTAACAGTGTAACCCAAACAATTTACATGTATATACTACCTTTTGTCGAGATTCTGCAATGATTATCGAGTCAACGGTTGTAGGTAATACCACTGTAAAACTATCAAATTACACTTTCTATTACAAACTTAGATAAATAAGAAAAAGGAGACAATCACGTTCCCGTGAGAGTGATTTGCTACTGGTGATATCCACATGTTTGATTTACTCTACTAGAGATGTTATGTATAGGCAAAGGCTAACACAGCGAAATCCCCAACAGCGCCTCCTGGAATTCTAAGAATTGTTCAAGTCGATGCCGAGTGTGCTCTCATACCAAAGTACAGTGGGATAGGAAGCAGGGGTTCCTTCGTGCACATGGCCTATCTGGATATCGTCGCGAGGCCAAAATGCCCAATTCGGATCATTGCCGTACATGGCAGCAAAAAGAGGATGTATTCTTAAGAGGGGGGGAGTAGTTGCCAGCGGCGATAGACTCGATTGAGCCTCGAGGTTCTCGTTGACTGCCACAGATTCAGCAGAAGTAGATGCAATTGCAGCATATCCCATGTGGTTCGCGTTCAATGCGTCTCTGCCGAGCCGAACCAAGCGTCCATTGGCTGGTAAGATAGACCACTATCACATATACGTTAGAATCTACTAAAAATTCGAGGTCCGTAAACTATCCACGATATCATTGCTACATACCTCAGGCGACTCGTCGCCGCCATTTTCGTCTACGCCGCTTGCACCGTGATCGTCGTCACATATGGACGGAAGCGCCACAATATCCCACATAGTGGTGCTAGTTATGGGTATGCTCATAGGTGAATCCTCCTCGTGTGATGGCGAGATGCGTCCGATTGTTTCTGTGGCACTAGTGCTAGGCGAGCTATGGGATGATATTGAGGAGATAATAGAAGCGTCGCCTATGAAGGAGGCCCCGTCGCTAGATACCGAAGTATCTGATATGGAAGTGATGCTGTACTCAAGACCACTGCTGTACAAGTCTGATATGGATGACGCATCGGCGCCACTGATAATCGAAGCACATGAAGTGCGGCGACTCGTAGGAAGCGCCGTAACATGAGCGACGCTATTAGCTCTTGACCAATCGTAGGCAGGACAGCTGCTGCTCCCGTCGCCGTCAAAGCCATACTCGTCACACCATCTGCGGATGCGTTCGTCGACCGGCCCGGAGGCTTGTCCCAAAGGAGGCGGGGGAGAGCTATCATGAAATCGAACTCGGCCATATTTCTCTTTCTGGAGTTCTTTCGTGGCATTTAATTTTTGCCTAAGGAATTCGAGAGCCCGTCTTTTCGGTGATGACGCCATTTTGAGGCTTGAGAAGTCGGCGGTAGGTGTGATCAAGGCATGGGAGGAGGGATGTGGCCGCAAAAAGGCAGGGAAACGCATGTTGATATCCAAATCAGCCCAGAAGTGAGAGCGGGAGCTCTGCCTGAGCTATTTAGCGTCAGGGTGTAAGAGGTGCGGTAGAGTTGGCAAGGGGAAACACACCAGGATAGGGTCGGAGAGGCTGCGTGAAGTCAGGCGGCGGCGAGGCTCGTATCCGGTAGAAGGAAGCTCTGCTGGTGAATGAATGGGTAAGTGAAGGTTCCATTTACTATCTTGTGTCAAGAGACATTGCAAGCAATCAAGGAAAGTAGTAGTAACCCACAGATCCTCGCGGCGATAGCCAGGTATATATATTGACGAGGAAAAGTCTGCAAAGCGTGGAAGAATGATGGCGATGACGACCATGTAATCATGTTTTTTTCTATGCTCTAGACGGCATGGAGAGCGGCGAGGTTACACACGGAGGCTGGAAATATAGAATTCGCAACAGAATATACGGAAACGAAGTAGACTTATATTAATGACCGCGAGTGTGAGGACAGGGAAAGGGAACGAGAGGGAAGGCAGGCCTCCATTGTTCTTCATAGCAAACAGTTCAGTAGTGAATACATTGAGGCTGGCGAGGCTTAGCTTGGTCGACTATGTAGAGTAGATGAAGGCAAGCACGGGAGAATCCGAATGCAGAGAGGGGAAGTTTGATGACGCTGATTATTTTTCTCCCCTCTGAATTTGTGTGCTCTGTTATCTCTTCTATCACCTAACTCCGTGGCATCGTCGAGGGGGTGGCTAGGAAGGCTATGCGCAGGTTGTGTATGTCAAGTGCTTAGGTCTGTTTGTATCGATATTAGTCGGCTCCCCACGATCCACAAAGCAGGGTTGAGCTGATTGATGCCTTGGGAACTAGGTAATGGGACGGAACGAGTTGTGCATATACATATAACTGCTCACAGCCGCCTGCCCTATTCTCTATTCTCCCTAAGCGTAAATATAAATATCTTCATAAATTATCATAGTACCTCCATAAGAGCATCTGTAAGCGTTCCCTGTTGCTTGGTGTTCTATCTATATTACTCTACTATCTCCAGGGCCGTGCTAATCGGCGGGCGTGAAGAACCCATCTTGCCTGTCGGTTAAGCCGTGTAATTAGTTACCAACGAGTGGCAATCCCTAAGCGTTATATCCCTCTATAGTAGTAAAGATTGTTATGGTAGCAAGATTATGCTCCCATTCACTCCTACCCAATCTCTATCTTAAATAATAGCGACTATCTATCTATGTAGTGAGTAGTAGTATGTATGGAGATAGCTTTGTGGCATGTACTTTGTTCTCTGTGTAGTAGCAGAGGAATACACACCAAGAAAGCAAGTTCCAACTTTGATCTCGAAATTATCCCGCATCGACGGAAAGTAATAGGTATTATACTATCCCTCTTGACGTGATAACATTTCTTCTGGATAATCTACGTAGCGGCCTTCACTTCAGCCACAGCAGATTGTGAGTCTCACCACACCAAGCTCGTGTCCGTTTCGCCGCCAAAATGTCCGGGCTTTGAGGCGGGCCTCATTGCCATGGCGTCCGTCTCTCCTAATAGGTCTTATCCAACCGCGACTGCGCCCGCAGGCTAGCAGCCCGGGCCTGGCTTTTGAGAACGGTTACCATTTTTCACAGCCACGCTATAACACCCTCGCCGCCATAGAAGAACTCGATAGCAGACGTGGGCACCTGCCGCCATATAGACGACAGATATCCCTCCCTCTACCCTAGAAGTAACCGAGGGTACAACTTCTGGCACGGCATTGCCGGATTCGGGGGTTGGGGTCCAGGGACTCGCACTAGGATTCCGGGGTTCCTCAGCCGACTCTCAATGAGAGCTTGCCTTGCTCAGCCGCTCTGCTGCTCTAGACAACCACTGCGTGACGCGAGAGCAGAGGTGCGCCCGTGCAAGCACGAGACGCCCCCTGGTTCCATCAACCGAGGGCCATCCGGCGGGTTCTAGCTGTTAATCCTCTTAATATCCGCAGAGTTATGGGGCGCCGGATGGAGCGACCCGACACCGAACGATGCCGTCGAACGGGCGGATCACTCTGGCGAGCTCTCCCAATATCTTCCCATTCGAGAGGGTTGTGCTGAGCGAGGACCCGGAATGACCAAGAGCGCGCGAGTATGAGTACGTTTTCTGGGACTGGGGGTTACTTTGGGAGAATGGAGTGGTGATCTGGGGGGAAGAGTGCGTCAGCGCGCCAGGAGCTGATTGGAGGCTCACCGCGTGTAACTTTCTCGTGGTCTGTAAACCTAAGTAGGGGCCGATGATAGCTGTTGGTACCTGTTGAGGAGAGGCCATTAGCAGAAAACACGGGAAGAGATACATAGCTAAAGGATGGGTAGGAGTTGTGGTAAACATCTAGACGTTTAGATAGCCGTGTATCTGAGACGACACGCCATTCAAGATAGGTGTCATAGTGCTCCGGCATCATCACTGCGTTCATCGGGCGTGGTGGCATAGAGGTACCTACGGATAGGGAATGCAGAGTATGCTCCCTTGATCTTTCAGTGATATTGGCTGGTATTGAGGAGGACTTTGTCGAGTTCGGCTGATGGGGGTGTGAGTTCAAGTTTACGTATCTGCGCGGCATAGGTGAGTGGGAATATAGAGAGATAGGTAGAGAGAAAGTAGGAGTGGTAGAGGGAATGGTAGAGGGAATGGTAGAGGGAATGGTAGAGGGAATGGTAGAGGGAGTGGTAGAGAGAGGTAGAGTGGGTGGAAATAAGTAAAAGAGAAGTGGGGTGGGTGGCAAGGGCGTAGTGAAGGAGAGAGGTAAACAAGGCAAGGAAGGCACGGAGTGACGAGAGGAGCTGCTAGAAATATCGAGGCGGCAGAAACATTGGAAAGCGGTGTGGTAGGACGAGTTGGTAAGTACCTACCTACCTAAGGAACCTAGCTAAGCTAGGTAGGTAGGAGGTGGAGGGGAAAGAGGGAGAGAGGGAGAGAGGGAAGGAGCGAGGTACATATAGGTAAGTGGTCAAGTCAGGATAGGCAAGGTCGGCGAGAAAGGCAAATAGGAAAGTACCCACTGTACTTCGGCTGCTATTGATGGTGAATGAACGGCTGGTAGGTACCTGGGTAGTGAATGATGTCGGTATCGAATGGCGGAGGTAGTGTATAGGGGTAATATGTGGCGAGGCAACTGCCGCAGCAGACACGAGTTGGCGCGCTTACTCACATCCAAAGGTGCGTAAGACAAGAACCTCTCGTGCTAACTCGCGCTAATACAAAGTAACCAAACCGATCGAATTGTAGGGGATAATAATTGAAGAACGATTGCTCCTGGGGCACTGGTAAGCGGACGATGGAGAGAGGTCTAATGGTACAGGATAACGCGGGAGAGAGCTAATAGGACAGTAGTAGAAATGTCGGCACGGAGGCTTCATCATAGTAAAGAAAGTGAGGTTGTAAAGCTAGGTATGCTAATGTAGGCCGATGTGGCATGAGATCAGGGAAAGAGAATGGTGGTCGAAACACGCAAAGCCAGAGCGCTAAGTAGGGGCACCTGGCGTAAGCGAGACAACGTTGAATACTTACCTAAGGTACCGATACATGATAGTAAACAAGGCTAGCGCAAGGGAAGGAACCACAGCCAGTTGCTTAATACAGGTCAATGAAGTCATCCATCGTTGATTGTGGGACAGGTTTATAGCGCTCATATACATAGTCTGGCAGGTGTATAGGGGATCACCACCGGTATCGCTCTAGAAAATGCACATGATGGAGAGCCGATGGAGAACCGAGTGTAGATTTCACAGTGCTACCTACTTATTATAAGTTCCGTTAAAACACAGGTTCAACGAGAAAGTATATTTAGCAAGGGGCTTGCTATCTTACCAAATAACCATTCAGGAGAGGCATTTTGCTACTCACGGCCAGCTACTCCCTATGAAGAATGAGGTTAGCTGAGGCTATCTACATAGCGAGATGGTGACTGATTATCATGATTTCGAAGCCGCAAGTAGTGCCCCTAAAGACTTGGGGAGTCTTCAAACTCATCCGTCTTATAGTATACCATATTTGCACTTTCGTTAATAGTACGAGTGTCCAATCTAGCCGCGATATTGTTTCCGAGTTTAAACTAGTTTTCGAATAGCAGGAGGTATGAAAGATTTAAGAATACAAGCTCGCCGCCCTGACGTAGCTCGATTACAACTACCCGTGCGGACTTTATTTACGATATAACAGGCAACAGAGACTGAATATGCATACAATTGGAGATAATATACTGTTGTACATCCATAATAGAGCAATGGAAACCCTCGAAGCCTTAGAATCATGGGTGATTTATAATTTACAGTGTAATTACGCTTCGTGATACACATAAGAAACATACTATTGACCGATAATCACCCTCTCGAGCTGCACAAGCATAACTATCAACTCAACAGAGAGAGATATAGCTTACTCTTTATCTGAGCTTATAAGTCTTCATCTGAGAGGTAAAGAGGGGTGCGATTAAGTAAGCAGTATTGACGACCATAGTCCCAATCCTGTAATACGAGTGCCGATACTTTTTGGTAAGCATCATATATGTATCTTGATCGACAGAGCCTAGTACGATGACCTTATAACGATCGCTATGAATTCTTCTGAGGACTTTGGGTGCATCGAGGTCGCGCTTGCTCGGATAGAGCCTTACGTTATACCCAGTGGATAAAGAAAGTGTGTTAGACGAGTTGACAAGAACAAAGGCCGTGCGTGAGATTTCCAAGGTCCGAATGTAGAGGGATTTATTACTTTGGGTAAGTATGTGAGCGTCAGTCGTCTTGTGGTACATCGTAGGCACAGACTCCGTGCTACTGTCTCCAAGAGATACAGTAGTATTCATCCAGGGTAACGTTCGGACCGTAGAGGTCTGCCCAAATTGCGGCCAAGTCACAGCTCCTTGCCAACCTGTCCATGACCACGACGGGAGATCAGTTCGCCTGCGTGGCGGTCCCAGTGTGCTATCGTGTTGCCAACTTAGACCCAGTAGTAAAAAGGCAAGATAATCCACTCCCTGGCCGCTGGGACGAGGTTCCCCGAGTAGGCTACCGTAGTCTATAACGGGACTTTTCCAGAATGGGGCTAACTGGAAATTCTGGTAGGTGGATTCTAGTATGTCGGTGGGGAGGTTGTCATCGTCGGGGTGGAAGAACGGACTTCCCCAGATATGGCGCACTGGGAAGACGGTGACTGACTCTAGCATCCGAATGATGCCACTGAAGGCGGAAAGAGAGTCATGATCGTATGACAAGGCCCTCCGAGAATATTCCTTGGTACAGTTGACATACGTGAAAAAATTGCTCAGTCTGGCCTCTTGGTTGCTTACACTAGCAAAGGGCAGCTGCTTCAGGGAAAATAGCGATGGCTGTGTAAAGAATAGAAGATCCGGGCTCATCTTATGAAGCCCTCCATCACGCTCAATGTTAAAGCTTTCGCAACAACTCATAGAGTTGCATTCAAAATAGAGTTGATCGTCAGTGAAAACCAGGCAACGTCGGGATACTAGATCAATCAGAATTAGTTACCGCCATCTTGGACATTTATAGGCACAAATGTCACCAGAAGGGAAAGTCTCTGCTCCAAGAATGACTACAGTGGGAAGACGATAGCGCCAAGGAGTACTCACGAATTGCTTCCTGATAAGTCCAACCTCTGGAGGCCCAGCGGGAATCTGTGATGGACTTGTGAGGCAGGGGAAGGGTCGACATGAGGGTAAAATCTTTGCCTTTAAACACAATTTGTTGAGGTGTTCGCCTTTTTGAAATACCTGGCAATCCATAGGATTCGTCCTGTCCCGCAGCTGCTACAATGGTCAACGCCGCATTTTGATAAACGGAATCCATGTGCATTAGCTGTTCGTGTTTCTTTGCTTTATCTTGGCTCTCAACACAATACTTGTCTACCCATAGGTAACGATACCCCAACATTAGAGTTACCTGGATAGAATCATGGACGACTTGGGGTAAGGTGTGAGGTAAAACACATCCGTCTGATATCACCCTCCTCTGATTGGCAGAAGCACCCCAAACGTAGCTCAACGCTACATAGTCAGGGCACGAGCCTGATTCAATATCAGAGACATTAAGAATCGTTTGGCTTTGGCAGTCAATCAGGTGGAGGGAGGGCTCTCGGCGCCGTTCAAATATACACCTGCCGTGATGGCTTTGGCATGCTCTTAGCCAATGTTTTACGATATCTGGATCGAAGTCTGGTGGTACAAGACGAGGGCTTAATATTCGACCAATTGAAGTCTCCTGATCGGTGTAAACCAGGAATCCATTCTTGGAAGCCACTGCTCTAATCATGGCTTCGTCAGGCCCCCCTGGGAGCAGGCTTAAATGATCGGGTACTACTGCAACGAAGACATCGAAACTGGGTGGGACTAGTTTGGAGCTAAAGTCTTGTGTCAGGAGCTCTGCCATGTGTGGAAGAAGGTGAAACGCTCGCAGTTGTAACCTTGCCTCCGCCGATTGTTTAGATTCGGCAGCGGCCTGTGGCTCGGCGCGGATTTGCGAGAGGACTAGGCAAAGCGAGCACCCATTTGGGTTATCCGGCAACCATCCAAGGAATATTCCATTCGGACTAAAAGGAGAGTTTCTCAGTTCCTCGGAAATATGACAGAAGCTTAAGTCACGACAGAGACTGCATAGCAAACGACTCGGTCTAGTAATAGATGATACTCGGCGACCTAATAGCCGTGCTCGTGAGGACAATGAGCGGGTGATGTTTGGCTCGATGGCGTTTTGCATAAGACTGGGAGACTTTTGGCATGCCAAGTATGTCAGTAAGCAGTAACCTTTAACAAACGTCCTGCCGAGTTAGAATTCCTCGCTTCTCAAGCGACTTACCGATGGTGGGAAGTCGTGGGCACCAAATGACTCTCGTTTCTTCACAAGCCATTCCCGAATTGAAGTCATGTTTGGCTGTGTGTTGCGACTAGTAGCCAGAGACATAACTGGGTCAAACCGAAAGGAGAATGACCTGAGGTTCCACCTGTCAAATACTTGACAAGACTAAGTGGCATAGGTAAGCGAGTTGGAGTTAGGGGCTGACCCAGAACCCCGCCCAGGCAGACAGGGTGGCGCGCGGAACGAGTAATATTAAATGCACCCGGCGGCCTCTAATCCTACCGCTTCGGTTCAAAATCCCGAGGCCAATAGTTTATAATGCAACCAGGAGCATTGCCACGTTAACGCGAATTGTAGTACCGTGCATAGCGTTCAGATCAAATAATTCGATTCTCTAAGGTGTAAAGAGAAAGCCAAATAAAACTAGAGGTAAATTATTTCGAACTTAGGTTTTTATCTAGTCTTGCGGGCTAGAGGATTTCTGACGCGAGTACGCAGGTATAGAAAGCATAACGTCAATGGAAAATAAAAGGAGTCGTAAGGAAAGTCGAAGCCAGAAAATGAAGAATAGTCGGAAAAGAGAGGCTCCGGGGACCAGGGGCAATAAAGCCTTTGTGTTCAAGTTGCTTGCATATTTCCACTCATGGCCCCCAACCGCCAACCGCATATGATAAATTTAGATATGCAACAAGTTTATTGTGTTTGCTAGACGTGCTGGAGGGAGCCAGGGAGGAATTACTAACAGCGTTGTTGTTATATCCTTGAGACACTATTTTAAGAGCAGGGTTGTGATTAGTCACAACTAATTAGTGACTAAAAGTGAATAATTAGTTAACTAAAAACTAATTAATTATTTAACTTAATAATTAAAAATAAATAAAATTAATTATTAAACAATTAATTAATTATAAATAACTATAAAAAAATAAAGCTTTTTAGTTTTATTTTAATATATAAATTTAAAAATATAACTTAAAAAATAAAATATTAAATAATTATTATAATAAATTATTTTAAAAGTTATTTTAAAATTTAATAAAATTATAAAAAAATAA
The DNA here is from genome assembly GCA_022432375.1 of Nemania sp. FL0031. NCBI lineage: Eukaryota > Fungi > Ascomycota > Sordariomycetes > Xylariales > Xylariaceae > Nemania > Nemania sp. FL0031. The sequence goes on from JAJKKK010000056.1 coordinate 362,448, forward strand.
TTAAATTTTTAAAAAAAGTAAATTTAATTAAAAAAAACTATAAAAATAATTTATTTATAGTTTTTTAATTATAATTAATTAAATAAAAATAATAAAATTTATATTAAAATAAAGTTTTTAAAATTTTTAAATTAAATTAAGTTTTAATTTTAATTATTAATTTTAATAGTTAAATTTTAAGTTTTATTATTATTTAAAATAATATTTAAAAAAAAACTATATTATAAAAAGCTTTATAGCGCATTTTATAAGCTATATATAGTAAAAACTATTTAAATTAAGCTTTTTTTAAGTTTTTTAAAAAAAAAATTAGCGTAAATTATTTTATTATAACGCTTTATATAAAAAATAAATAATTAAAAATTTTTTTTTGCGCTTTATAAGTTAACTAATATAATTATATAATAATAACTATATATTTATAACCGACTTTATTATATAAAAATAACTAGGTGTAAAAAAAAAACAAGCGTTATATATTTAACGTTTTAATAAAAATTAAAACATAAACATAATAAAACATAATAAGTTAACTAATATATTAATATTTTATTAGCTATTAACGGCTTATAATTTTTATATTAGTAGTTTGTTTATAGCTATATTATATTTAATAAAACAATTAATAAAATAAAAAGTAGCTATATATAATAAATTTTAATTATTAGCAGCTATATATAGCTTATATAGCTTGCTTTTTTTGCAATAAAAAAGTATTATTTTTTATTATTTTATTTATATATTAAGCTTAAGCTTAGCTATTTAGTTATAGTTTATTTACTTATGTTATATATAAAACTTTTAAGCTAAAATATATAAAATAGCTTATATATATATTTATTTTATAAAAAAAAATTTTTTTTAAGCTTTAGTTTTAAAAATAATTATTTATTTTTAAAATATTATTATTATTATATTTAGCTTTATTTTTTAGTTTATAATAATTTTAAAGCTTTTATTAAAAAGTTATTTATAATATAAACAAAATAATATATTAATATATTTAATTAAATATTATATAAAGCAAATTATTTATAAAATTTTTAAAAACTTAATTTAAAACTAAACTAAAATAATAATTAAATAATAAAAACTTAAATATTTAAAATTTAAAAACTTTTTGTTTTATTTTTTAATTTAATAATTTTATATAAATTTATAAATAATTTGCTAAAGCTATTATTAAAATTAAAAAATTAAAAAAAAAGCAAAACTAATTTGATGGTTAAACTTCGGGTTTATTGCTGCCTAAAGCGGTACATAGGAAGGAAACTATATTACAGGGAGCCCTAACGGCATATTTACAGGCTATATATAGTAAAAACCACCTAAACCTAAGCCTCCTTCAGATCCTCCAGAGAGGGTGGTAAGGTTTAATTGCCCTGTTGCAGCTGCCGTAGCCAGGTGGTTAGAGGGTTTTTTTTGCGCCCTAAAGCAAAACTAATTTACTATTAAATTATTTAATTTTTAGTATAAATATATATTAAAATTAACTACGAGAAAAAAAAAAAAAAAAAAAAAAAAACTTAAAATTTTAAAAAATTAAAAACTTTAAAAAACTTTAAACTAGCTAAATTATTTAAGCTATGTTTATATTTTAAAAATAAACTTTAAAGTATTTTTAGTATTTTATTTAATAATAATAATAATAATTAATAATTATATTAAAATTAATAGTAAAAATACTATAAATTAAATATAAATTATATTAATAATTTTAATTTAATAATTAAACTTTAAGTTTATTATTATTTAAAATAATATATAAAAAAAAACTATATTATAAAAAGCTTTAATAATATATTTATAAGCTATATATAATAAAAACTATTTAAACTTAAGCTTTTTTTAAGTTTTTTAAAAAAATAATAAATATTAAATTGTTTTATTATAATATTTTATATATAAAAAACAAATAGTTAAAAATATTTTATTATATTTTATATATTAAATAATATGCTAATTTATGCTAGCTATTAATAGTTTATATTTTTACGTTAATAGTTTGTTTATAATAGTGTTATATTTAATAAAACAATTAGCAAAATAATAAAATAACTAATATATAATAAATTAATTATTAATAGCTATATATATTATTAAAAAGCTATACTAATAGCTGCTTAATAGCTATTTGCAGCTACTAATATATAATAATCGATAATTAGTTATATAAACAAAAAGCTTAGCTATATATAGCTTATATATAACTTATTTTTTATTTTTATATAAAAAAGTTATTGCTTATTTTTTTGTTTGCTTGTTAAGCTTTAGTTTAGCTATTTAATTATAGTTTATTTATTTGTTTAAATAAATTAACAATTTTAATTTAAATTATTTATTTAAATTTAAATATTTTTTTTTAATATAAAGTTTATATATAATAAATAAACTAAATAAATAAAAAAACTAAAACTTATATTTATAGCTTTTATATATAAATTTAAAAAATTAAAAGTAAAAATTTTATATATTATTAATAAAATAAACTAAAATTATAAAAAATAATACTATGTTTTTATTATTAATAATAAATATTAAAATTATATTTATTTAAATAAATAAATAAATTATAACTAAATAGTTAAACTAAAGCTTAACAAATAAATAAAAAAATAAATAATAATTTTTTTATATAAAAGTAAAAAAGCAAGCTATATATAAGCTATATATAGCTAAGCTTTTTGCTTATATAACCAATTATTTATTACTATATACTAATAGCTATATATAGCTATTAATAGCTATTAGTATAGCTTTTAACAGTATATATAGCTGCTAATAACTAAATTATTATATATTGGCCACTTTATTGTTTTGCTAATTGTTTTGCTAGATATAATATAGCTGCAAACAGGCTATTAATGCAAAAATATAAGCTGCTAATAGCTAGCAAAATATTAATATATTAGTTAATTTGCAAAGCGTAAAAAAGCACTTTTAATTATTTATATACTATATATGTATAGCGCTATAATAAAGCAATTAATATTTATTACTTTTTTTAAAAACCTAAAAAAAGCTTAAGTTTAAGTAGTTTTTATTATATATAGCTTATAAATATATTATAAAGCTTTTTATAATATAGTTTTTTTTTTATATATTGTTTTAAGCAATAATAAACCTAAAGTTTAACTATTAAAATATTAAAATTATATTTAATATATTTATAATTAAAATATTAAAATTATATTTAATATATTTATAATTAAAATATTTTTATTAAATAAACAAAAAGCTTTATATATTAATTAATATATTTAGTTATTAATATTAATATATAACTAAAAAATGCTAAATAAAAAGCTAATTAATATTTTTAATAATTTAACTATTATTTAGCATAAATTAAAAACTAAAAATTTAAAAAGCTAAATAATAAAAAAGCTATATTATTTTATTAAAAACTTATTAAATTATTTAAAAAAAATATTTAAAACTTTTATAATTTATTATTTAATATTTATAAAAAAATAATAAATATAATTATAAAAAAATAAAAATTAATAAATAATAATTAAAAGCAAAAAAATATTTTATTATTAAAACTTTTATAAAACTTAAATAATATATATAAAAATATTTAATAAAATAAAAATTAATAAAATAAAAATATTTATTTATAAAATTAAAAATATTTTTAAAATTTTAGTTTTAATATTAAAATAGCTATTATTAGTTATATTTATTTAAGTATTAAAATATTAAAAAATAATTTTTTAAGTTTTAAAAAAATAAATGCTTTTTATTAAATAAGCAAAATAATTAAACTAATAAAAAAAAACATAAATAAACATAAAAATAAAAACAATTAAAAATTAAAATATTATTTTAATTTTAAAAATATTATATATATTATTTAAGCAAGTAAATAAACTGCAATTAAATAACTAAGCTAAAGCTTAACAAGCAAACAAAAAAATAAGCAACAATTTTTTTATATAAAAAAAAAGCAAGTTATATAAACTATATATAGCTTAGTTTTTTTTATATAACTAATTTTTAATAACTATATACTAGCAGTTATAAATAGTTATTAATAGCTATTAATAATTAATTTATTATATTTAGCTATTTTATTGTTTTGCTAATTGTTTTATTAAGTATAATATTATTATAAACAAGCTACTAATATAAAAATATAAGCTGCTAATAGCTAATAAAAATTAGCATATTATTTAATATATAAAGCATAAAAAAAACTTTTTAACTATTTAAAAAAGCTATATAACTATTATAATAAAGCAATTAAATTTTATTATTTTTTTTAAAAAACTTAAAAAAAGCTTAAGTTTAAATAGTTTTTATTATATATAGCTTATAAATATATTATAAAGCTTTTTATAATATAGTTTTTTTATATATATTATTTTAAGCAATAATAAACTTAAAGTTTAACTACTAAAAATATTATATATTATAATTATAATAAAAAAAGTTATTATATTTTTAATTGCTTTAAAAATTATTTAATAGTTAAATTTTAAGTTTATTATTGCTTAAAACAATATATAAAAAAAAAACTATATTATAAAAAGCTTTATAGTATATTTATAAGCTATATATAATAAAAACTATTTAAACTTAAGCTTTTTTTAAGTTTTTAAAAAAAATAGTAAATATTAATTATTTTATTATAGCGCTATATATATAGTATATAAATAGTTAAAAGTATTTTTTTATATTTTATAAATTAACTAATATATTAATATTTTGCTAGCTATTAGCAGCTTATATTTTTATATTAATAGCTTATTTATAGTTATATTATATTTAGCAAAACAATTAGCAAAGCAATAAAATAGCTAATATATAATAATTTAATTATTAATAGCTATATATATTACTAAAAACTATACTAATAGCTATTAATAGCTATATATAACTGTTAATATATAGTTATTAATAATTAGTTATATAAAAAAAGCTAAGCTATATATAGCTTATATATAGCTTGCTTTTTTTTATATAAAAAAATTATTATTTATTTTTTTATTTATATGTTAAGCTTTTAACTTTATTATTTAGTTATAGTTTATTTATTTGTTTAAGTAAAGCTTTAAAAGTTATTTAAAAAAAATAATATAAAAAGTTTAAATTAAAAGTTTAAATAAAGTTTATATTTTTAAAAAGTTTTTTTTTAAAAGTTTTATTATTTATTTTAAAATATTATTAATATAGCTAAAAAAAAAAGTAAACTTAGTTTTATTTATTAAGCTTAAGCTAAAAACTTAGCTTTTTATATTTATTTTATATTATTTTTATATTTTTTATATTATTTTTATATTTAGTTTTAAAAAGCTTTTTTTAAATATATATATTAATTTTAATAGTTATATTAAATATAATTATATTAGTTATATTTTTATATTTATTTATAAATTAAAAAAAGCTTTTTTTTAAACTTATAAACTATAATATATAAACTAAAAAAGTTTTTTTATATATAAAGCTTATTAAGTTTTTTTTAAATTAATTAATAATTAAAGTAATATTTATAAATTATATTATATTTATATAGCTATAGTTTAAAATAATTGCTTAAAAAAGTTTTTTATTGTTATTTTAATTTATATTAAAAAACTAAAATATTATATTAAATATAAGCTTAAATTATTAGTTTTTTAATTATATTTTTAAATATTTTAAATTGTTATTTTTTTATTAATTTATAAAAGCTTATAAAAATAAAAAGTTTTATTAAGCTATAATTATTTTATTAAAAATTATATAATTAAAAATAAAATTATAATTTTTAGTTTTAATTTTTAGTTTTAGTTTTTATTTAATTTTTTTAGTTTTAGTTTTAGTTATTAGTTTAAATAATTAATTAATTTTTAGTTAAAGTTATAAATAATTAACTTTAGTTTTAATTATTTATTTAAATAATTAATTTTAGTTTTAGTTATTTAATTAAATAATTAATTAATTAAAATAAATAATTAAAACTAAAATTAAAAACTAAAAAAAATAACTAAAAAATATTTTTTTAAAATATTTTTTAATATATATTTTATTATTTTTATTTAATTAATTACAGTTAAAAAACTATAAAAAAATATTTTTCCGATTTTTTTAGTTAAGTTAACTTTTTTTTAAAATTAGTTATTTTTTAAAACTTTTATTAAATTTTAAAGTAATTAATTTTAAAGTAACTAAATTTTAGCTTTTAAAATAGTTTATTATAATGGTTATTTAATAGTTTATTTTTTAAGTTATAGTTTTAAATTTATACTTTAATATATTAAGTTATATATTAAAATAAAGCTAAAAATCTACTTAAGCAAGTAAATAAACTACAACTAAATAGCTAAGCTAAAGCTTGGCACGCAAAGCAAAAAAATAAGCAATAACCTTTTTGCACAAAAAAAAAGCAAGCTATATAAGCTATATATAGCTTAGCTTTTTTTATATAACCGATTACTAATAACTATATACTAGCAGCTGTATATAGCTACTAATAACTATTAGTATAGCTTTTAGCAGTATATATAGCTGCTAATAACCGATTTATTATATACGGTTATTTTACCGCTTTATTAATTGTTTTGCTGGGCGTAATACTGCTGCAAATAGGCCGCTAATATAAAAATATAGGCTGCTAACAGCTAGTATAAATTAGTATATTATTTAATATATAGGGCGCAAAAAAAACTTTTTAACTACTTGTTTTTTATATATAAAATGCTATAATAAAATAATTAAAATTTATTACTTTTTTTAAAAAACTTAAAAAAAGCTTAGTTTAAATAGTTTTTATTATATATAACCTATAAATATATTATAAGGCTTTTTGTAATATAGTTTTTTTTTAAGTACTATTTTAAGTAGCAATAAACCTAAAGTTTAAACATTAAAATAAAGCTAAAAAGTTTTATTTTTTTTATTTATATATAACTAATTATTTATTTAATAACTAATTTTATTTATTTTTAGTTATTTAAATAAATAATTAATTAGTTTTTTGTTAACTAGTTAAATAATTAACTTTAGTTTTAATTATTTGCTTAAATAATTAATTTTAGTTTTAATTAAAAGTTAAATTAAAATTAAAACTAATTATTTATTTTTAGTTATAAATTAGTTATAACTAATTATAACTTTAATTAAAAAAATTAAAAACTAATTAATAATATATTTAAATTAATTTTATTTTATTAAACTTTTATAACTTTTTTAATTTTTTTAATATTAATAAAGCTAATATATTATTTTATTTTAAATATAATAATTTAATAATTAATTTATTAAAAAATATTATTATTTTTTATTATTTTATATATTTGCTAGTTTAAAATAAACTAAAAAAGCTATAAACTTAGCTTAATAATATATTAAAAAATAAAAAAAAAATTAAAAAGTTAACTAGCTTTATTAATATTTTTATATTATTTATACTTAAAAAAAATAAAACTTTTTAATTTTATATAAATTATAAAAAGTTTAATAAAATTATATATAAAAATCAGTTAAGCTTCGGCTTATTTATAGTTATTTAATAATTTATATTTTATATACTATAGTATAATTAAATGTTTATTGTTAACTAACTAACTTAAAACCTTAAGCTAGGCTTTTTGTTAAGCTATAATTTGTTAGTTAGCTACTAATAACGCTTTTAATGTTTTTTTTTTATATAAAGTCCACAAATTTTTAACCTTAAGCTAAAACACTAAAAATAGCTTTTTTTTTCGTATAGCAATAACGTTTTTTAATTAAGCTTTAAATAGCAGCCGCAAAAATATTTCTGTTATATTTTTATTTTAAGCTATAGCTATTAAGCTATTTAGCTTGCTGTTATGTAATAAATTAACTATACTATTAGCGCTTAACTATACTTTAAATTTATATACTAGTTAATTTTTTAAAATGCTTTAATAAAAATTTTTTTTTTAACTTTTGCAAGCTTAACTTTTTTTACTGCATTTTAGTTTATTTTAGCTTTTTAGTTTATTTTAAGTTTTATTATAGCTTTATTAAATTTTATATATTTAAAATTATTTAAATATACTAATATATATATAATAAAAAAATCAAGCTTTTTATTGCAGTTAAATTTATTTATATTTTAAATATTAAAATTTTTAATTACTTTTAACAATTTAAAAATAGCTTTAGTTAAAGCTTTATTTTAAAAGCTTGTTATAATTATTAATAATAATAGTAATAATAATATTATTATAAAGTATATAATAGTAATAAAAGTATAGTTATAATAATAGCAATAAAAAAGTAAAAAAAATAACTGCTTTATAAATAAAGCTTTTTGTTTACTTTTTACTTTCGTAGCATTTTTATTTAAATTTAAATATATATAGCATATTAAATAAAGTTTAGTTAGCAAGCTTAAAACAGCTATTTTTTTACTACCTTTTTAGCTAAAGTTTAACAATTAAACGTATTAGTTTTTTTTTTTTTATATTACTAACGATTTATAATAAAAAAAAGTTTAGCTTAACGTATACGCTAAAAGTTTAAAGCTATGTTTATTATATAAACAGCTATATAAAATAATTTTAGTAAAATTATAAATAGCATTTTTTTTATAATAAGCTTAGTATTTAAAGTTGTTAAAAATTTATATTATATTTGCGTTATTTATATAAATAACTATATAGCAATAATTATATATTTACAACCGACTTTATTATATAAAAATAACTAAGTACAAAAAAAAAACAAGCGTTATACATTTAACATTTTAATAAAAATTAAATTATAATATATAAAAATCGGTTTATTTTTTATTTATTTTAAAGCTATTAAATAAAATTATATATACTAAATTTTTTTTAAAAATTAACTTTAAAAATGCTTATTATTATATTAAAATGTTTTTTAAAAAAAAAAATTGTTTTTTATATAAGCAATTAATATATAGGCATGCTTTTTTTAATATATAGGCATTTTTTTATATAGGCATATTATTTTAGGCTTTTTATTGGTTTAAGACTTATTGCACTAGCTTTATTTTAGCGGTATAACTACTTTACTAACCTTTTAATATTGCAATAATTTTTTACTAACCAAATTAAGTTGTAACAAAGTATATTTAGTACTAGAATTTTTGTTATTTTTTGCTGTATTTTTTAGTACTAGTTGTATATTAATATAATAAATATTAGTAAAAGTGCAAATTTTTCTAGTTTAAAAGTTTAAAAAGGTTAAATAGTTAGCTATATTTTAGGCTTTTAATTAGCTAGTTATTTTAGTTTACTTTATTTAATATACTTTAAACCTTAATATTTTTACTAATAAAAATCGGAAAAATATATAAGTAGTACTTAAATTTTTATTATTTTTTGCTGTATTTTTAAGTACTGGTTGTATTTTATTAGAAATAATATTAGTAAAGTTAAAAATAAGTTGTATAAAATAAAATAAATAAAGTAAAAATAATATATAAAAAGTATAACAGCTTTTTTACTACTATTTAATTATTTATATAATAACTTTACAACTAACGGTTGCAAAAAAGTACAACCGGTACTTAAAAATATAGCAGAAAATAATAAAAATTTAGGTACTAGTTGTATATTTTTCCGATTTTTATTAGTGTGGCTATAGTGTATGGCGTTAAGTATAGCAGGTAAAAAGCTGTATTAAGCTATACAGCTAATTAATCGGCAAGCCTGTAGAAGCTATATGCCTGTATATAAAAAAAGGCATGCCTGTATATTAATTGCCTTTATATATATTATAGCTATTATAAATTTTTAATAATATTAATAAGTTTATATAATATTTTTGCTACTTTTTAAAACTATATATAAAAAGCATTTTAATTATATAATAATAATTATATATTTATAACCGATTTTATTAAAGCTTTAGCCTATTTATAGTTACTTAGTGATTTATGTTTTATATACTATAGTATAATTAAATATTTATTGCTAACTAACTAACCTAGCTTTCTATTAAGCCGCAATTTGTTAATTAGCTATTAATAACGCCTTTAATGCTTTTTTTTTTTATATAAAAAGCTAAAACGCTAAAAATAGCTTTTTTTTTTAATATTAAACCTGCATTTTTTTGTTTATATAGTAATAATACTTTTTAATTAAGCTTTAAATAGCAGCTATAAAAATACTTTTGTTACGCTTTTATTTTAAGCTATAGCTATTAAGCTATTTAGCTTGCTGTTATATAATAAGTTAACTATGTTTAATTATGCTTTAAATTTATATACTTGTTAATTTTTTAAAGTATTTTAATAAAAATTTTTTTTTTAATATTTTCGGTTTTATGTTAGTTTATTTTGCTTTAGTTTATTTTAGTTTTTATTATAGCTTTATAAAATTTTAAATATTAATAATTATTTAAATATATAAAAAAATATATAACTATAAAATAGCGTTTATAAGTATTATTAAACCTATTAAAGTTTTAAGTATTAAAGTTTTTAATTGCTTTTAGCAATTTAAAAATAGTTTTAATTAAAGTTTTGTTTTAAAAGCTTGCTATAATATATTATTAAGTTTAAACACTTTAGTTGTTAATAGTAATAATAATATTATTATAAAGCATATAATAATAATAAAAGTATTATAATAACAGCAATAAAAAGTAAAAAAAATAACTGCTTTATAAGCAAAGCTTTTGTTTACCTTTTATTTTTATAGCATTTTTATTTAAATTTAAATATATATAGCATATTAAATAAAGTTTAGTTAACAAGCTTAAAACAGCTACTTTTTTGCTATTTTTTTTATTAAAGTTTAGCAATTAAACGTATTAGTTTTTTTTTTTATATATTGCTAGCGATTTATAATAAAAGAAAGTTTAGCTTAGCGTATACACTAAAAGTTTAAAGCTGCGTTTGTTGCAACGGCTATATAGGATAGTTTTAGTAAAGTTATTAAAAATTTATATTATATTTGTATTACTTATATAGTAAAATAACTATATAGCAATAACTATATATTTATAACCAACTTTATTATATAAAAATAACTAAGTGCAAAAAAAAAAGAAGCATTGTGCATTTAATATTTTAATAAAAATTAAACTATAATAATAACCAATTTTATTATATAAAAATAACTAGGTATAAAAAAAAACTAAGCATTATATATTTAACGTTTTAATAAAAATTAAACTATAATATATAAAAAATATTTAATAATATTTTAAATATTTTTTATATAGCTTATTTAAATAATATATTTATTTTTTACTTAGGCAAGTAAATAAACTGCAACTAAATAGCTAAGCCGAAGGCTTAGCACGCAAGCAAAAAAGTAAGCAACAACTTTTTTGTATAAAAAAAAAACAAACTATATAAGCTATATATAGTACAGTTTTTTTTATATAACCGATTATTAATAACTATGTATTAGCAGCTGCAAATAGCTGCTAGCAAGTAATTAGTATAGCTGCTTAGCAGTATATATAGCTACTAAAAACTAATATAACTATGTTTAGCTATTTTACTGTTTTGCTAATTGCTTTATTAAACATAATATTACTATAAACAAGCTATTAACGTAAAAATATAAGCTGCAAATAGCTAATATAAATTAGCATATTATTTAATATATAAAGCATAAAAAAAAATTTCTAACTACTTGTTTTTTATATAAAATACTGCAATAAAGCAATTAGCACTTACTACTCTTTTTAAAAAACTTAAAAAAGGCCTAGTTTAGGTGGTTTTTACTATATATAGCCTGTAAATATACTGCTAAAGCTTTTTATAATATAGTTTTTTTTTTATATACTGCTTTAAGCAGCAATAAACCTAAAGTTTAACTATTAAATAATATATTTATTTTTTTAAAAACTTTAAAAAATTATATAAAATATTTTTAAAAAATTATTAAATAGCTTTATAATATAAAGCTATATATTAAACTTTTTAAATATTAGTTTTATTAAAAACAATTTAAATTTTTAAGCTATATTATTTTTTTAAAAAAAATTAAAATTTTACTTAAGCAAGTAAATAAACTGTAATTAAATAGCTAAGCTAAAGCTTAGCATGCAAATAAAAAAATAAGCAATAACTTTTTTATTATAAAAAAAAAGCAAGCTATATAAGCTATATATAGCTTAACTTTTTTTACATAACTAATTATTAATAACAATATATTAATAGCTATATATAGCTGCTAATAGTTATTAATATAACTTTTAATAATATATATAGCTGCTAATAACTAACTTATTATATTTAGCTACTTTACTGCTTTGCTAATTATTTTGCTAAGCTAGAATATTAATATAAAAAAAGCTACTAATATAAAAATATAAGCTACTAATAGCTAGCATAAATTAGCATATTATTTAATATACTAGAGGCCCCTACGCCTAAGGGCAAAAAAACCTTTGTTTTTATGCTCTTTTTACCTGTTATACTACTTTTTAACCTAACTAACACTTTATTATTTTCTAACTAACTATTACTATATTTTATTATTATAATATTCTATATACTTTAGGTTTATTATTAACTATATTATTTTATTATTTGCTAATTGATATTTTACTACTTGCTAATTAATAGTATATTAGTACTTATTATTATATTAGCAAAAACTTTACATAATCTTTAGCAGTTCTAGCGGTTATAGCTAACTAGAATAAACCTAAAATATATACTAAAATATACCAAAATAATAGTAAATTAAACATTAAAATAATATAAAATAACTAAAATACACTAAAATATAGCTAATATATACTAAAATATAGCTAGCATATATTAAAATATAGCTAGTATATACTAAAATACAGCTAGCATATATTAAAATATAGCTATAATATACTAAAATATAGTTAAAATATAGCTAGAATATAAACTTAGTATAAATACTATATAGTTATTTAAATAAATTTTAAAAATAATTATAATAAAAGTTTTAAACTATATAAAATTATTTTATTTTTTGTTTTGTTTTGTTGTTATTAGTATTAGCTATATTTTTTAACTGCTATTATTATTATATTAAACAATTTTTTAGCTTGCTAGGCTATTTTTTCGAAAATATTATTAGCTAAATTAATTAGTTTTTTAAAAGCTATTTTAATTTTTTTAAAAGTGCAAATATATAATATTATTTTAACTTTTATATTAAGCTAATTTAAATATAAACATATATTGCGTTTGTTAGATTTTTTTGCTAGCATTGCTATTTATATTTAAAACCAAATAAATAAGTAAATAAATAAATAAAAAGGTAAATAAATAAGCAAAAAAGTAAAAAGTATATTAGTATATTAATTTTAAATAAAAAAAAACATTTTTTAATTAAATTATAATAATAGTAGCAAAAAATTAAAAACTATAAATAACTTTTGTTTTATTTATTGTTTTTGTTTTTAACAAATAAATTTATAAAATAAATAAAACAAAAGTTATTTATAGTTTTTAATTTTCTACTGCTATTATTATAGCCTAATTAAAAAATATATTTTTTTTATTTAAAAATAGTATATTAATATTTTTTACTTTTTTATTTGCTTATTTATTTTTTTACTTATAAGTATAAGTTTTACAATAAACAAAAAATAGGCTAAAACTTTTTAAAAAGTAGCTTTTTAAAAAGTGTTTAGTATGTTTTTAAAATTTTTTTACAAGCAAAAAAAACAGCAATATTAATATTATTGTTTTTGTTTAGTTTTATATATACCGGTAAAAAAACTTAGCATAGTAAGTTAATATATATAATATTTAAATAGTTTATAAAATTTTTTAATTTTTTAATTAAATTAAAAATATTTTTAACTTTTAATATAGCTTTTAAAAAATTTGCTTAATAAAATAATATAACTATATAATTTATATTGCAAGCTAATTTAACTTATAATTTTATTTACTAAAAGCTATATATAATACTACTAGCGCTATAAAATATATTATTAATAGTATATTTTTAATATAATAATAAAACTATTATAACTTTTTAGTTAAAATTATTATAAGCTAATTTAACTTATAATTTTACTTATTAAAAACTGCATATAATACTATTAGCGCTTTAAAAAAAGTTAAATAAAAAAAAAAATAAAAAAAAAAGTTTATATTCTAGTTATATTTTAATATATTATAGCTATATTTTAATATATGCTAGCTATATTTTAATATATATTAGCTATATTTTAGTATATGCTAGCTGTATTTTAGTATATTTTAATTATTTTATATTATTTTAGTGTTTATTTTATTATTATTTTAATGTTTAGTTTATTATTATTTTAGTATATTTTAGTATATATTTTATGTTTATTTTAGCCGGCTATAGCTACTAAAACTGCTAAAAATAACCTGTTACTAAAACTGCAAAAAAAAAAAAAGGCATAAAAAAAATAAAAAAACATAAAAACAAAAGCTTTTTTGCTTTTAGCTATAAAGGCCTTTAGTTTATAAACTTATTTGTTAAAAACAAAAGCATAAAACGTTAAAAAAAACTTTTTAATTATTTATTTTTTATATATATAAAACGCTATAATAAAACTATTAAACTTTCTTATTTTTTTTTAAAAAAAAACCTAAAAAAAGCTTAATTCAAATAGTTTTATTATATATAGCTTATAAATATGCTATAAAGCTTTTTATAATATAGTTTTTTTTTAAATATTATTTTAAATAATAATAAACCTAAAGTTTAAACATTAAAAAAAATAAAAATAAATTTAAAACATATAAATATTATAAAAAAATAGTTTATTTTTAGTTTTTATTATAAGCTATAATAATTTTTAAAGTTTTATAATTTTTATTATTGCTTTATTAAAAAATATTTTTAAATTATTATATTTTTAATTTATTATTTAAAAAATATATATAGCTAAAATAAAAAAAAGTTAATTTTTTTTAAATAATTTAGCAAAAGCAGCTTTTAATAAACTAAAAAATATATTTAAACAAGTTATTTTTTTATATATATTTTAATTTTAAAAAACAAATATTAATAAAAACTAATATTTTTAAAGCTATATTTATAAATAACTTATTTTAAAAAAATAATTAAAATAAATAATAATTTATTTTGTTTTATTTTTAAATATTTTTTAATATAAAATTAAAGTATAATATATTAAATTAAAAAATATTAATTATAATAAACAGTTTTAAATATTAATAATATTATTTATAAAAAAACAAATATTTAATTAAAATGTTAACTAATTATAATAATTTTTAAATATTTATAAAAATACTTAAGTTAAATAGTAAATAAGTTTGCTAATATATATATTTAGCTTTTTTTAATTTTATTATTAAGTATTAAAAAAAAAAGCAAAATAAAGCTAATATTTTTTATAATATTTTAATTATATAAATAATATATTTTAAAATATAAATTTTTTTTTAATTTTATAACATAAAATTATAGTTAGTTAAATTTATATTAAAAATAAATTATTTAAAATATTAATAAAAAAAGTTTTTATTATTTAATTTTTAAAAAAGCATATTATTTTTATATAAATAATTATATATTTATAAATATAAATAGCTATAAATATAAAAAATATTTAAAGTTTTAATATTAATTAACGCTTTTAAACTTTAATTAAAAAACTTTAATAAAAAAAATTTAAATATTAATAGTTAATAAAGCAAATTATTAATAATAAATTAATAAAGTTTTAATAGTTTATTAAAAGCAATTTTTTTTAAATATAATAGCTATATATATATTTTTTTTAAAAAAAACTATTTATTGTTAATTAATAAAACTATACTATAATAATTTTATAGCTAGCTATTTTAGTTAAAAATATACTTATAACTTTTTTAAAAAAAAGCTTTATTAGTTTAAAATAAAAGCTAATATATAAAACTATATAAAAAAATATATAATTTACTTAAAAACTAAAATAAAATATTATTAAAAATATAATAAACTTAATAGCTTTTTTATATATATAATTTTTATAAAAAAACTTTTTATAAATTTTATAATAGTTTTATTAAAAGATTTTTTATAAAAAAAAACTAATAAATTTAATATTAATTATTATAAATAAATTTATTAAATTAACATATTTTTTTAGGTTAATATTATAATAATTTTAATAAAACTAGCTATTTTATTTTATTAAAAAATAAAATATTAATACCTTTGTTTTTAATAAATAAGTTTATAAAATAAGTAAAACAAAAGTTATTTATATTTATAAAAATTTTGCTAACATTATTATAGCCTAATTAAAAAATGCTTTTTTTTTATTAAAAGCTTTTGCGTTTAAAAGCAAAAAAACTTTTGTTTTTATGCTTTTTTTATTTATTATACTACTTTTTAATTTAACTAATACTTTATTACTTTTTAACTAACTATTATTACATTTTATTATTATAACATTTTATATACTTTAAATTTATTATTAACTATATTATTTTACTACTTGTTAATTAATAATATATTAATACTTATTATTATATTAATAAAAATTTTATATAATTTTTAGTAGTTTTAATAGCTATAGCTAATTAAAATAAACTTAAAATATATATTAAAATATACTAAAATAATAATAAACTAAACATTAAAATAATATAAAATAACTAAAATATATTAAAATATAAAGGCTTTAGCCTATTTATAGTTATCTGGTGATTTATATCTTATGTACTACGGTATAATTAAATGTTTATTGCTAATTAACTAACTTAAACCTTAAGCTAGGCTTTTTGTTAAGCTGCAATTTATTAGTTAAACTAATAACGCTTTTAACGCCTTTTTTTTTATACAAAAAGCCAAAACGCCAAAAATAGCTTCCTTTTTTATAACAATACTCTTTAATTAAGCCCTAAACAGTTAGCTATTAAGCCATTTAGCTTATTGCTATATAATAAGTCGACCGATTTATATACTTATTAACTTTTTAAAATGCTTTAATAAAAACTTTTTTTTCGATATTTTTAGTTTTATATTAGTTTATTTTGTTTTAGTTTATTTTAGTTTTTATTATAGCTTTATAAAATTTTAAATATTAGCAATTGTTTAAATATGCAAAAAAATAAATAACTATAAAATAACGTTTATAAATATTGTTAAACCTATTAATATTTTAAATATTAAAATTTTTAATTGCTTTTAGCAATTTAAAAATAGTTTTAGCTAAAGTTTTGCTTTAAAAGCTTGTTATAATATATTATTAATAGTAATAGTAGTATTGTTATAAAGCATATAGTAGTAATAAAAGTATAGTTATAATAGCAACAATAAAAAGTAAAAAAAATAACTGCTTTATAAAACTTTTTGCTTACTTTTTATTTTTATAATATTTTTATTTAAATTTAAATATATATAGCATATTAAATAAAGTTTAGTTAACAAGCTTAAAACAGCTACTTTTTTGCTATTTTTTTAGCTAAAGT
This sequence comes from Nemania sp. FL0031, assembly GCA_022432375.1. NCBI lineage: Eukaryota > Fungi > Ascomycota > Sordariomycetes > Xylariales > Xylariaceae > Nemania > Nemania sp. FL0031. The sequence continues at coordinate 379,780 of JAJKKK010000056.1, forward strand.
TTAGCAATTAAACATATAATAAAAAAAAGTTTAGCTTAACATATATGCTAAAAGTTTAAAGCTACATTTGTTATATAAACGGCTATATAAAATAATTTTAGTAGAATTATTAAAAATCTATATTATATTTACGTTATTTATATAAATAACTATATAATAATAACTATATATTTATAACCGACTTTATTGTATAAAAATAACTAGGTGCAAAAAAAAAGCAAGCGTTATATATTTAATGTTTTAATAAAAATTAAACCATAATATACTAAAATATAGCTAATATATATTAAAATATAGCTAACATACACTAAAATATAGCTAGCATATACTAAAATATAGCTAATATATATTAAAATATAGCTAATATATATTAAAATATAGTTAGTATATATTAAAATATAAACTTAGTATAAATATTATATAGTTATTTAAATAAATTTTAAAAATAATTATAATAAAAGTTTTAAACTATATAAAATTATTTTATTTTTTGCTTTATTTTATTGTTATTAGTATTAGCTATATTTTTTAATTGCTATTATTATTATATTAAACAATTTTTTAGCTTACTAAACTATTTTTTTAAAAACATTATTAGCTAAATTAATTAGTTTTTTAAAAGCGATTTTAATTTTTTTAAAAGTATAAATACATAATGTTATTTTAATTTTTATATTAAATTAATTTAAATATAAACGTATATTACGTTTGTTAGATTTTTTTACTAGCATTATTATTTATATTTAAAACTAAGTAAATAAGTAAATAAATAAATAAAAAAATAAGTAAATAAACAAAAAAGTAAAAAGTATATTAGCATATTAATTTTAAACAAAAAAAAAGCATTTCTTAATTAAATTATAATAATAGCAGCAGAAAATTAAAAACCATAGGTAACCTTCATTTTATTCATTTCGTAAACTTATTCGTTAAAAACGAAGGCATTTGGGAAGAAGGCTTGGCGCCAAGCCCACCAACTGCCTGCCGACCTGCCTGCCACCCGTACGGCCAGGGACCCCTCCCTGATCTACCTGCCCACCTGCCGGCAGACCTGCCTGCTAGCCGACAGGCCAGTCGACCTGCTAACCAACCTGCGTATTGGCAGACCAGTCTGCCTACCACCCTGTTGGCAGACCTGCCTGCCGACCTGACTGCCACCCTGCCGCGAGTCGTACGGCCAACCGTACGGCCACCTATACTGCTAGGGACCTTCCTTCGGTTACCTGCCGACCTGCCGGCAGACCTGCTAGCCAACTGACCTAGGGCTAGAAGGACTGAATTAGAAGGGGTCTGGAGAACCCAGGGGACCTAGGAGGACCTAGGAAAACTAGGCTGAAGTGGCTGAAGTAGCTGAGCTGTATAGCTAGGGCTCAAAGGACTAAATTAGAAGGAGACCCAGGGGACCTAAAAGGACTGGGCTGAAGTGGCTGAAGTAGCTAAGCTGTGTAGCTAGGGCTAAAAGGACTGAATTAGAAGGGGTCTGGAGGACCTAGGTCCTAGGGGACCCAGGAGGACCTGAGAGGACTAGGGTGGAGTGGCTAAAGTGGCTGGGCTGTGTGGCTAGGTTGTATGGCTTTTATTAAGGGCTGCTAGGGCTGCCAAGACCCTTTTCCTCTCACACCCTGGCAGACCTGGTGGCCCTGGCAGGTCCTGGCAGTCCTGGCGGCCCTGGCAGTCCTGGTGGCCCTGGCAGGTCCCTGGGTCCTCTAGACCCCTCCAATTCAGTCCTTCTAGCCCTGGCCACTAGGTCAGTTGGCTGAAGGGTCTGCCGGCAGGTTGGCAGGTGACCGAGGGGGGGTCCCTGGCAGTACAGGTGGCCGTACGGTTGGCAGGCAGGTCGGCAGGCAGGTCGGCAGGCAGGTCGGCAGGTGACCAAGGGGGAGGGGGGGGGTAAGAACCTTGGAAACGAGGGTTTCCTTGCCCCCAAGCACAAGGGCCTCTAGTATAAGTTATTTATTAATATTATTTTTAATTAAAAAATTATATTTATTAATAAATTTTAATTAAACTTATATTATTATTTTAAAATTAAAAAAAAATATTTAGTTATATTTTATTTTAAAACTAATAATTAAATAAAGTATATAAATATAACTATATAATAATAACTATATTAAAAGCCTTTATAGCTAAAAGCAAAAAAGCTTTTATTTTTATATTTTTTTACCTTTTTTACGCCTTTTTTTTTTTTTATAGTTTTAGTAACAAATTATTTTTAATAGTTTTAATAGCTATAATTAGCTAAAATAAACATAAAATATATATTAAAATATATTAAAATAATAATAAACTAAACATTAAAATAATAATAAAATAAATACTAAAATAATATAAAATAACTAAAATATATTAAAATATAACTAATATATATTAAAATATAGCTAGTATATATTAAAATATAGCTAGCATATATTAAAATATAACTATAATATATTAAAATATAGCTAAAATATAAACTTTTTTATTTATTTTTTTTTTATTTAATTTTTTTTAAAACGTTAATAGTACTATATATAGCTTTTAATAAATAAAATTATAAATTAAATTAGCTTATAATAATTTTAATTAAAAAATTATAAAAGCTTTATTATTATATTAAAAATATACTATTAATAATATATTTTATAATATTAATAATATTATATATAGCTTTTAGCAAACAAAATTATAAGTTAAATTAGCTTGCAATATAAATTATATAGCTATATTATTTTATTAAGCAAATTTTTTAAAAGCTATACTAAAAGTTAAAAATATTTTTAATTTAATTAAAAAATTAAAAAATTTAATAAACTATTTAAATATTATATATATTAGTTTATTATATTAAGTTTTTTTGCTAATATATATAAAACTAAGCAAAAACAATAATATTAATATTGCTATTTTTTTTGCTTATAAAAATTTTTTAAAAATATATTAAATACTTTTTAAAAAGCTATTTTTTAAAAAGTTTTAGCTTATTTTTTATTTGTTATAAAACTTATACTTATAAATAAAAAAATAAATAAGCAAGCAAAAAAATAAAAAATATTAATATATTATTTTTAAATAAAAAAAATATATTTTTTAATTAAGCTATAATAATAATAGCAAAAAATTAAAAACTATAAATAACTTTTGTTTTACTTATTTTATAAACTTATTTATTAAAAATAAAAGCATATTTATAACTAACTTTATTATATAAAAATAACTAAGTATAAAAAAAAAACAAGCGTTATATATTTAACGTTTTAATAAAAATTAAACTATAATAAAAAATAAAGTATATAAATTAAATTATTAAAAAATATTTAAAATATTTTATAAATAATAAATAAACTAATTAGTTTTAATTATTATTTTAAGCTTTTTTATAATAAATTTTACTATTAATAATATTATTAGCAAATTTTTTTTTAAAGTTTTATATAACTATATGTTTAAATTTTAATTATTTATTAAAAATAATTTTACTTTTAAAAAAGTTTTAACAATATAAAAACAGTTATATAAATTATAAGCTATTAAAAATAAATTAAAAAATTAATAACAAACTATAATTAAAAAATATTAAAAATACTATAATAATAAATATTAACTAATAAATTATAAAATAAAACAAATAATAGCTTTTTTAATAAAAAATTTAAAGTTTAAGCATAAAAAGTTAGCGTTTAAGTTTATAAATTTATTTTAAATTTTAAATAAAATAAGTTTGCTAGCTTATTTTTTTTTTCGCATAATATAACTATTTTTATAATATATTTTTAGTATAATTTTTAAAGCTTTAAAATGTTAAATTAATAAATAAATTATTTATACTAGCTTTTAAAAGTTTTAATATAAACTAAAAAATTAAAAATATATAATATTTAAACTTTAAGTTTTATTGTTATTTAAAACAATACTTAAAAAAAAACTATATTATAAAAAGCTTTATAGCATATTTATAAACTATATATAGTAAAAACTATTTAAACTAAGCTTTTTTTAAGTTTTTTAAAAAAGTAATAATATTTAATTGCTTTATTATAGCTGCTATAGCTAGGTAGTTAAAAAAACTTTTTTGCGCTTTATAAGTTAACTATTATACTAATATTTTGCTAGCTGTTAGCAGCTTATATTTTTATATTAGCAGCTTGTTTATAGCTATATTATATTTAGCAAAACAATTAACAAAGTAATAAAATAGCTAATATATAATAAGTTAGTTATTAATAGCTATATATACTATTAAGTAGCTATATTAATTATTTGCTAATAGTTATATATAGCTATTAATATATAGTTATTAGTTAATAATAATAAGGTTAAAGTTAACAAAAAAAAAAGTGGTAAGCTATAGGTGGTTTATATAGCTTGTTTTTTTTTTTTTTTTTTTTTTTTTTTTTTTTTTTTTTTTTTTTTTTTTACGGCAAAAAAAAAGTTGTTTTTTACTATTTTAACTTGCATGCTAAGCTAGGCTTAGCTATTTAGTTATAGTTTAATTACTTGCTTAAATAGCTAAAAAATTAAAAGTATAATAAATAAACAAATATATAATAAAAACTTATATTATAAAGTTAAATAAAAAAGCTAGTCTACTTAAGCAAGTAATTAAACTGCAACCAAATAGCTAAGCTTAGCTTGGCACGCAGGGTAAAATAATAAGGAATAACCCTCCTGCCGCAAAAAAAAGCAAGCTATACAAGCTACTTATAGCTTACTACCTTTTTTTCTGTTAATTTTAACTTTGCTATTATATACTTACAATTATATATTAGTAGCTATAAACAGCTGCTAACAGCTATTAGTATAGCTTTTAATAGTATATATAACTACTAACAACTAACTTATTATATATAGCTACTTTGCTATTTTGCTAATTATTTTGCTAAGCTATAATACTGCTATAAAACAAGCTGCTAATACAAAAATATAAGCTGCTAATAGCTAGCATAAATTAGTATATTATTTAATATATAAAGCATAAAAAAGAACTTTTTAACTATTTGTTTTTTATATATATAAAGCGTTATAATAAAGTAATTAAACTTTACTATTTTTTTTAAAAAACTTAAAAAAAGCTTAGTTTAAGTAGTTTTTATTATATATAGTTTATAAATATACTATAAAGCTTTTTATAATATAGTTTTTTTTTTAAATATTGTTTTAAACAGCAATAAACCTAAAGTTTAAACATTAAATAAAAAAGCTAGCTTATTAAATATAACTAATAAATATTAGCTATTAATATAATAACTTTTAAAGCAATTAAAGCTTTAAAAAAAAAGTATTAAAAATAAAAAATAATTAACTAATGTTTAATTATTAGCAAATATTTAGCAAAATAGCTTTAAAAATAACTTAATTAATTTTTTATAAACTTTTATAACTTTAGTAATAATAATAACTTTTAAAAATTTAATTATTTATATATAATAAAAATTAAACTTATTATTTTAAAAAAAACATTTATATTTTATTAATAAGCTATATATAAAATAGCTTTAAAAAGTTTATTTTTTAAAAACTAAAATGTTTTTATTAGTTAATAAAGCTTAATACTTATTAAAAAATTTATTAGTTGTTTTATTAATAGTTTTATAAGCTTTTTTTATTTTTATTATAAAACAAATTATTTTTATTTATTAACTTAAATATTTAGTATTTAAAAATTAAGCTTATAATATAGTTAAATACTAATATTAAATATATTAATTTATATTTTTAATATATTAAAATTAAGTTTAAAATTTATTTAAACAAATAAATAAACTATAATTAAATAGCTAAACTAAAGCTTAACAAGCAAACAAAAAAATAAATAATAATTTTTTTATATAAAAATAAAAAGCAAGCTATATATAAACTATATATAACTAAGCTTTTTGCTTATATAACTAATTATTAATAACTATATACTAGCAGCTACAAATAGCTATTAGTAAGCAATTAGTATAGCTATTTAGCAATATATATAGCTGCTAATAACTAATATAATTATATTTAGCTATTTTACTGCTTTGCTAATTGCTTTGCTAAGCATAATACTATTGCAAACAAACTGCTAATATAAAAATATAAGCTATAAATAGCTAGCATAAATTAATATATTATTTAATATATAAAGCGCAAAAAAAACTTTTTAACTATTTGTTTTTTATATAAAGCGCTATAATAAAGCAATTAATATTTATTAACCTTTTTAAAAAATCTAAAAAAAGCTTAATTTAAATAGTTTTTACTATATATAGCTTATAAATATATTATTAAAGCTTTTTATAATATAGTTTTTTTTTTATATATTGTTTTAAACAGTAATAAACCAAAAATTTAACTATTAAAATTAAGTTTAAAATAAATTTAATATAAAATATTTATAGCATTAAAAAAAAAGCTATAGTTTAATATATTAAAGTTTAGCATTAAAAAACTAAAGTTTTATAATTAATAATAGTAAATTAAATTATTAATATTAAAGTAATTTTAATTTAATATTAAAATAAATAAACATATTTTAGTTTAAAAAATTATATTAATATACTAAAGGCCTTTATAGCTAAAAACAAAAAAGCTTTTGTTTTTATGTTTTTTTACCTTTTTTACGCTTTTTTTTTTTTTTGCAGTTTTAGTAGCAAATTATTTTTAGCAGTTTTAATAGCTATAGCCGGCTAAAATAAGCATAAAATATATACTAAAATATACTAAAATAATAATAAACTAAACATTAAAATAATAGTAAAATAAATACTAAAATAATATAAAATAATTAAAATATACTAAAATATAACTAGCATATATTAAAATATAGCTAATATATATTAAAATATAGCTATAATATATTAAAATATAGCTAAAATATAAACTTTTTTTTTTTATTTTTTTTTTTTATTTAACTTTTTTTAAAGCGTTAATAATATTATAAAAAATTGCAAAAGCTTTATTATTATATTAAAAATATACTACTAATAATATATTTTGTAGTACTAAAAGCGCTATATATAGCTTTTAGTAAGCAAAATTGCAAATTAAATTAGCTTGTAATATAAATTATATAGCTATATTATTTTACTAAGCAAATTTTTTAAAAGCTATACTAAAAGTTAAAAACATTTTTAACTTAATTAAAAAATTAAAAAATTTTATAAACTGCTTAAATATTATATATATTAGTTTATTATATTAAGTTTTTTTGCTAGTATATATAAAACTAAGCAAAAATAATAATATTAATATTGTTGCTTTTTTTGTTTATAAAAAATTTTTAAAAATATATTAAATACTTTTTAAAAAGCTGCTTTTTAGAAAATTTTAGTTTATTTTTTGTTTGTTGTAAAACTTATACCTATAAATAAAAAAGTAAATAAGCAAACAAAAAAGTAAAAAATATTAACAAATTATTTTTAAATAAAAAAAAAATATTTTTTAATTAAGCTATAATAATAATAGCAAAAAATTAAAAACTATAAATAACTTTTGTTTTATTTATTTTATAAACTTATTTGTTAAAAACAAAAGCAATTAAAATAAATATAGTTAAAAAAAAAAGCTAGCAAAAAAATATTAAAAGTTAAAATTAAGCTTTAATAAGCTTTTAATATTAAAATAGTAATATATTTTAAATATGTTTTTTATTTATGTTTATTATAAACATAAAAAAAAATTATTTAAATTTATTAAGTTTAATTTAAAAAAGTACAAAAAAAAATTTAACAATTTTTTAAAATAAATTATATTAAACTATAATATAGCTAAAAGCTAAAATAGTTAATATTAAAAACAAAAATTTAAATATAAAACAAAAACAAAAATATTTATAAAAGTATAAATATTATAGCTTTTTTAATAGTTTTTATAAACAAATAAAATAATTTATTATATTAAACTATAAACTTTAAATAATAAACTTTTTTTAAGCTAAAAGCTATTTTTAGTACAATTAAAACTAGTTTAATATATAAGCATACTAAAAATAAAAATAAACATAACTTTTTTATTAAATTTATAGTTATAAACTTTTTTAATTTAATAGTAAATAAAAAGTATAATATATAAAAAACAATAATAATAATTTAAAAATAATATAAATTAAAAGCAAAAAGTATATAAAAATAAAAAAAATGCAATTAAAATGTTTTTAAACAAAAGTTTAAATTTAAATAATACTTAAAAAAAATATATATATATAAAAGCTAATAAATTTATATTTAGTAAAACTTATTTAAATTAGCTATAATAATAATATAAATTATAATATTTTTATAAATTAAAAAAATAAACAAAAAAATTACTATATATTATAGTATATATATTAATTAAAATTTATAACAATAATAGTTTTTTATATAAATTAAATATAAGCTAATTATTAAATAAAACAAAATATATAATTATTTTATTAGCAAATAAATTATTTTAATATTATAAGCTAAAAATAACTTACTTTAAAAAAAATAGTTATTATATATAAAACTTTTAAGCTAAAATATATAAAACAGCCTATATATATATTTACTTTATAAATTTTTTTTTATTTTTTTAAGCTTTAGGTTTAAAAATAATTATTTATTTTTAAAATACTATTATTATTATATTTAATTTTATTTTTTAGTTTATAATAATTTATTTAATAGTTAAACTTTTAAGTTTATTGCTATTTAAAATAATATATAAAAAAAAACTATATTATAAAAAGCTTTATAATATATTTATAAACTATATATAATAAAAACTGCTTAAACTTAAGCTTTTTTTAAGTTTTTAAAAAAAGTAATAAATATTAATTACTTTATTATAACGCTATATATATATAGTATATAAATAATTAAAAGTGTTTTTTTATGCTTTATAAATTAACTAATGCATTAATATTTTGCTAGCTATTAGCAGCTTATATTTTTATGTTTAATAGCTTGTTTATAGCTATATTATGCTTAGTAAAACAATTAACAAAGCAATAAAATAGCCAATATATAATAATTTAGTTATTAGCAGCTATATATACTGCTAAAAGCTATATTAATAGCTGTTAGTAGCTATATATAGCTGCTAATATATAATAATAAATAATTGGTTATATAAATAAAAAGCTTAGCTATATATAGCTTATATATAGCTTGCTTTTTTATTTTTGTATAAAAAAATTGTTGTTTATTTTTTTGTTTGCGTACTAAGCTTTAGTTTAGCTATTTAGTTATAGTTTATTTATTTATTTAAATAAATTAAAATAATTTATTTAAATAGTTTAATTATTAATTTTAATTAATTAATTATTTAATTAAATAATAAAAATTAAAATTAATTAATTATTTAAATTAATATTAAAAAAAACTATATTATAAAAAGCTTTATAATATATTTATAAACAAAGTTATAATTTTTAGTTTTAGTTTTTAGTTTTAGTTTTAATTACTAGTTAAAATAATTAATTACTTTTTAGTTAAAATTATAAATAATTAACTTTAGTTTTAATTATTTGCTTAAATAATTAATTTTAGTTTTAGTTATTTAAATAAATAAATAAAGTTAGTTAAAAATAAATAATTAATTACTTTAGTAACTAAAAATTAACTAAAAAATATAATTTTAAAAGTATTTTTTAATATATATTTTGTTATTTTTATTTAACTAATTATAGTTAAAAAATTATAAAAAGGTTATTTTTTCGATTTTTTTTAGTTAAATTAACTTTTTTTTTTAAAATTAGTTATTTTTTAAAGATTTTACTAAATTTTAAAGTAATTAACTTTAAAATAACTAAATTTAGTTTTTAAAATGGTTTATTATAACGGTTATTTAATACTTTGCTTTTTAAATTATAGTTTTAAATTTATATTTTAATATATTAAATTATATATTAAAATAAAGCTAAAAAGCTTTACTTTTTTATAGTTATATATAACTAATTATTTATTTACTAAATAATTTAAATTATTTTTAATTATTTAAGTAAATAATTAACTTTAGTTTTAATTATTTGCTTAAATAATTAACTTTAGTTTTAGTTAAAAATTAAAATAATTAATTTTAGTTTTAATTAAAAGTTAAATTAAAACTAAATTTAATTATTTATTTTTAGTTACTAATTAGTTATAACTAATTATAACTTTGTTTATAAGCTATATATAATAAAAACTATTTAAATTAAAAGCTTTTTTTAAGTTTTTAAAAAAAATAATAAAGTTTAATTGTTTTATTATAATAATTATAGCTAAATAATTAAAAAGTTTTTTTTATGCTTTATAGCTAAATAATATATTAATTTTACTAGCTATTAATAATTTATATTTTATATTAACGGTTTATTTTATATTAATATTACTATTTAGCAAAATAATTAATAAAGTAATAAAATAGCTAAATATAGTAAATTTTAATAATAGTTAAACTTTAGGTTTATTGCTGCTTAAAGCAGTATTTAAAAAAAAAACTATATTACAGAAAGCCCTATAGCGCATTTATAGGCTGTATATAGTAAAAACCACCTAAACCTAGGCTTTTTTCAGGTTTTCAAAAGGGGTAATAAATGCTAATTGCTTTATTGTAGTGCTATACGTATACAGGATAAATAGTTAAAAGTGCCTTTTTGCGCCCTACAAGTTAACTAATATATTAATATCTTGCTAGCTGTTGGCGGCCTATATTTTTGTATTAGCGGCCTGTTTGCGGCTATATTGCGCCTAGCAAAGCAATTAGTAAAGCAATAAAGTAGCTAATATATAATAAGTTAGTTGTTAGCAGCTGCACATACTGCTAAAAGCTATACTAATAGCTATTAGCAGTTATATGCAGCTGCTAGTATATAGTTATCGGTAATCGGTTATGTAAGAGAGGTTAAACCACATGTGGCTTATATATGGCTTGCCCTCCCTCCGTGCAGGAAGGTTGTTGCCTACTATCCTGCTTGCGTGCCAAGCCTTAGCTTAGCTATTTGGTTGCAGTTTATCCACTTGCCCAGGTAGAAAATATAGTAAATTTTAATTATTAATAGCTATATATATTATTAAAAGCTATACTAATAGCTATTAATAGCTATATATAGCTACTAGTATATAATTATTAATAAATAATAATAAAGTTAAAAAATAATAAAAAAAAAATAGTAAGCTATAAATAGCTTATATAGTTTTTTTTTTATAGCAATAAAAGTTATTTTTTATTATTTTAATTTATATATTAAACCAAGCTTAGCTATTTAATTATAGTTTATTTATTTATTTAAATAATATTTAAATTAATAATTAAAATTAAAACTAACAAAATTAATTAAAAATTAAAATTAAAAATTATAATTTTATTAATATAATAAAAAAAAGCTTTATTATAGTTATAGTTTAATTTTTATTAAAATATTAAATATATAATGCTTGCTTTTTTTTTGCACTTAGTTATTTTTATATAATAAAGTTAGTTATAAATATATAGTTATTATTATATAGTTATTTATATAAGTAATATAAATATAATATAGATTTTTAATAACTTTATTAAAACTATTCTATATAGCCGTTTATATAATAAATGCAGCTTTAAACTTAAAAACAAACTTAGCATACATGCTAAGCTAAACTTTTTTTTATTACTTGCTAAAATCGCTAGCAATATAAAAAAAAAAAAACTAACGCGCTTAATTACTAAACTTTAGCAAAAAAAATAGCAAAAAAGTAGCTGTTTTAAGCTTGCTAACCAAACTTTATTTAATATACTATATATACTTAAATTTAAATAAAAATGCCGATTATAAAAATAAAAAGTAAATAAAAGCTTTGTTTATAAAGCAGTTATTTTTTTTACTTTTTATTGCTATTGTTATAATTGCATTTTTATTATTATTATACCTTTTATAACAACTAATATAAAAGTTTTTTTTAGTAGTTTTTTTAAGTATTATTACAGCTTTAAAAAAACCTACTATTATTATTACTACTAATAATATATTATAGTAAAACTTAAAAATATAGCTTTAATAATAGCTATTTTTAAACTATTAAAAGTAGTTAAAAAGCTAAGCCTATAAAACTTAAATAACTTTAACTATAATTATAAAATTTATTTTATTTTAATATATAACTTTATATATTTAAATAATTATTAGTATTTAGTAATTTTTAAAGCTATAAAAAAATATAAAATATAGTTAAAATAAATAAATAAAACTAATATTAATATTGCAAAAGTTAAAAAAAAAGTTTTTATTAAAACATTTTAAAAAATCGACTAATATATAAATTGGTTAATTTATTATATAGCAGTAAGCTAAATAGCTTTAGTAAGCTAAATAGCTTAATAAGTTTTAATAATTTGCTTGCGGCTTAAAATAAAAGCATAATAAAAGTATTTTTGCAGCTGCTATTTAAAGCTTAATTAAAAAACATTATTGCTATATAAAAAAAAAAGCTATTTTTAGCGTTTTAGCTTAGGGTTAAAAATTTATAAACTTTATATAAAAAAAAAGCGTTAAAAGCGTTATTAAAAATTATAGCTTAATAAAAAGCTTAGTAAATTAGTTAAATAGCAATAAACATTTAATTATACTATAGTATATAATATATAAATTATTAAGTAATTATAAATAAGCTAAAGCTTAATAAAAAAAAACTTTAAAAATAAATTATTAAAATTAATTAATAAATTATAAACTTATTTTTTTAATTATAGCTTGTTATATAAAAGCTTTAGTTTATTTATAATTATTTAATAATTTATATTTTATATATTAAAAACTTTTATAATTAAAAATAAAAAAGCTTTTATTTTGTTTATTTTTTTATATTTTTTTTTTATAGTTTTAATTATAAATTATTTTTAATAGTTTAAATAAATATAATTAACTAAAATAAATATAAAATATATATTAAAATATATTAAAATAATAATAAACTAAATATTAAAATAATAATAAAATAAATATTAAAATAATATAAAATAATAAAAATATATTAAAATATTATTAATATAAATAAAAATATAATTAATATATATTAAAATATAATTATAATATATTAAAATATAACTATATAATAATAATTATATATTTATAACTAATTTTATTATATAAAAATAATTAAGTAAAAAAAAAAAATAAATATTATATATTTAATAATAGTTAAACTTTAGGTTTATTGCTGCTTAAAGCAATACGTAAAAAAAAAACTATATTATAGAAAGTTTTAATAGCACATTTATAAGCTGTATATAATAAAAACTACTTAAACCTAGGCTTTTTCTAGGTTTTTAAAAAGGGTAGTAAATATTAATTGCTTTATTATAGCGCTTTATATAGGGGATAGGTAATTAGAAATGCTTTTTTATACCTTGCAGGTTAACTAATATACTAATATTTTGCTAGCTGTTAGCAGTTTGTATTTTTGCGTTAGCGGCTTGTTTGCAGCTATATTACGCTTAGTAGAACAATTAGTAAAGCAGTAAAATAGCCGATATATAATAATTCGGTTGTTAATAGTTATATATACTACTAAAAGCTATACTAATAGCTGTTAGCAGCTATTTGTAGCTGCTAGTATACGGTAGTAGGTAATTAGTTATGTAAGCAGGGGGCTTAGCTATATATGGCTTGTGTGTAGCTTGCCTTTTTTACTTCTGTATAGGAAGGTTGTTGCCTACTTTTTTGTTTGCTTGCTAAGCTTTAGCTTAGCTATTTAGTTGTAGTTTATTTATTTGCTTAGGTAAAAAATATTATATATTTAACGTTTTAATAAAAATTAAACTATAATAAAATATTAAAATATAATTAAAATATTAATAATATTATATATAGCTTTTAATAAATAAAATTATAAGTTAAATTAGTTTATAATATAAAATATATAATTATATTATTTTATTTAATAAATTTTTTAAAAGCTATATTAAAAGTTAAAAATATTTTTAACTTAATTAAAAAATAAAAAAAAAATTATAAACTATTTAAATATTATATATATTATTTTATTATAGTTTAATTTTTATTAAAATGTTAAATATGCAATGTTTGCTTTTTTTTTATACTTAGTTATTTTTATATAATAAAGTTAGTTATAAATATATAGTTATTGTTATATAGTTATTTTACTATATAAATAATGCAAATATAATATAAATCTTTAACAACTTTACTAAAACTATTTTATATAGCTATTATAATAAGCATAGCTTTAAACTTTTAGCATACGTGCTAAACTAAACTTTTTTTTATTATATGTTTAATTGTTAAACTTTAGCTAAAAAAGTAGCAAAAAAGTAGCTATTTTAAGCTTGCTAACTAAACTTTATTTAATATGCTATATATATTTAAATTTAAATAAAAATGCTAACTACAAAAATAAAAAGTAAGCAAAAAGCTTTGTTTATAAAGCAGTTATTTTTTTTATTTTTTATTGCTGTTATTATAACTGTACTTTTATTATTATTATATGCTTTATAATAATATTATTATTACTATTAATAATATACTATAGCAAGCTTTTAAAGTAAAGCTTTAGCTAAAATTATTTTTAAATTGCTAAAAGTAATTAAAAATTTTAATATTTAAAATATTAATAGGTTTAATAATATTTATAAATGCTATTTTATAGTTATTTATTTTTTTATATATTTAAATAATTGCTAATATTTAAAATTTTATAAAGCTATAATAAAAACTAGAATAAACTAAAGCAAAATAAACTAACATAAAACTAAAAATATTAAAAAAAAAGTTTTTATTAAAGCATTTTAAAAAATTAACAAGTATATAAATTTAAAGTATAGTTAAATACTAATGCTACAGTTAACTTGTTATACGGCAGCAAGCTGAATAGTTTAATAGCTGCAGCTTAAAATAAAAGCACAACGGAGGCATTTTTGCGGCTGCTATTTGGGGCTTAATTAAAAAGCGTTATTGCTACGCAAGAAAAAAAGCTATTTCTAGCGTTTTGGCTTTTTATATAAAAAAAAAGGCGTTAAAAGCATTATTAGTTTAACTAATAAATTATAGCTTAATAAAAAGCCTAGTAGGTTGGTTAGTTAGCAATAAACATTTAATTATACTGTAGTATGTAAAATATAAATTATTAGGTAACTATAAATAGGCTAAAGCTTATTATATATATTACTTTATTATATTTTTTATTATATTTTTATTATATTTTAATTTTTATTAAAATGTTAAATATATAACGTTTGCTTTTTTTTTACACTTAGTTATTTTTATATAATAAAGTCGGTTATAAATATATAATTATTGCTATATAGTTTTAATATTTAAACTTTAGGTTTATTGCTGCTTAAAATAATACTTAAAAAAAACTATATTATAAAAAGCTTTATAGCATATTTATAGGCTATATATAATAAAAAACTATTTAAACTAAGCTTTTTTACTACTTAAGCAAGTAAATAAACTGCAACTAAATAGCTAAACTAAAGCTTAATAAGCAAACAAAAAAATAAACAATAACTTTTTTATATAAAAGTAAAAAATAAGCTATATATAAACTATATATAGCTAAGCTTTTTGCTTATATAATTAATTATTAATAACTATATACTAGTAGCTATAAATAGCTGCTAATAAACAATTAGTATAGTTATTTAATAATATATATAGCTATTAATAATTAATATAATTATGTTTAGCTACTTTATTGTTTTATTAATTGTTTTGCTAAATATAATACTGCTATAAACAAGCTGCTAATATAAAAATATAGGCTGCAAATAGCTAGCATAAATTAATATATTATTTAATATATAAAGCGCAAAAAAAACTTTTTAACTATTTGTTTTTTATATAAAGTGCTGCAATAAAATAATTAACATTTATTAACCTTTTTAAAAAACCTAAAAAAAGCTTAGTTTAAATAGTTTTTACTATATATAGCTTATAAATATATTATTAAAGTTTTTTATAATATAGTTTTTTTTTTATATATTGCTTTAAATAGCAATAAACCTAAAGTTTAACTATTAAACTAAGCTTTTTTTAGGTTTTTTAAAAAAAATAGTAAAATTTAATTATTTTATTATAATGTTTTATATATAAAAAATAAATAATTAAAAAGTTTTTTTTATATTTTATATATTAAATAATATATTAATTTATATTAGCTATTAGCAGTTTATATTTTTATATTAATAGCTTGTTTATAATAGTATTATATTTAGCAAAACAATTAATAAAACAATAAAATAGCTATATATAATAAATTAATTATTAATAGCTATATATATTGCTAAAAACTATACTAATAGCTATTAATAGCTATATATAGCTATTAGTATATAATTATTAATAATTAGTTATATAAAAAAAGCTAAGCTATATATAGCTTATATATAGTTTGCTTTTTTTTATATAGAAAAATTATTGTTTACTTTTTTATTTTATATGCTAAGTTTTAGTTTAGCTATTTAGTTGCAGTTTATTTATTTGCTTAAATAGTATTACTATATAATTTTAGTTTATTATATTTAATATTTTTATAAATATATATAAAATTAAACAAAAATAATAATGTTAATATTATTATTTTTTTATTTATAAATCTTTTTAAAAAATATATTAAACATTTTTAAAAAACTATTTTTTAAAAAATTTAAGCTTATTTTTTATTTATTATAAAATTTATATTTATAAATATATATATATATTAATTATTATAGTTTAATTTTTATTAAAACATTAAATATATAATGTTTGCTTTTTTTTTATACTTAGTTATTTTTATATAATAAAGTTAATTATAAATATATAGTTATTGCTATATAGTTATTTTACTATATAAATAATATAAATATAATATAGATTTTTAATAACTTTAAATACTAAGCTTATTATAAAAAAAATATTACTTATAATTTTACTAAAACTATTTTTTATAGCTGTTTATTATATAACAAGTATAGCTTTAAACTTTTAGCATATATATTAAGCTAAACTTTTTTTTATTATAAATTGCTAGCAATATATAAAAAAAAAAAACTAATATGCTAAATTATTAAACTTTAGCAAAAAAAGTACTAAAAAAATAGCTATTTTAAGCTTATTAATTAAACTTTATTTAATATATTATATATACTTAAATTTAAATAAAAATATTATAAAAATAAAAAGTAAACAAAAGTTTTGCTTATAAAGCAATTATTTTTTTATTTTTTTATTACTACCGTTATAACTATTACTTTTATTACTATTATATGTTTTATAACAACTAATAAAAAAGTTTTTTTTAGTAGCTTTTTTAAATATTATTTTAGCTTTAAAAAAAAAACCTACTATTATTACTATTACTATTACTAATAACTAAAGTGCTTAAACTTAATAATATATTATAGCAAGCTTTTAAAGTAAAGCTTTAGCTAAAGCTATTTTTAAATTGCTAAAAACAATTAAAAATTTTAATATTTAAAATATAAATAAATTTAACTATAATTAAAAGCTTAATTTTTTTATTATATATATATTAATATATTTAAATAATTTTAAATACTTAAAATTTAATAAAGTTATAATAAAACTTAAAATAAACTAAAAAACTAAAATAAACTAAAATGCAATAAAAAAAATTAAGCTTGCAAAAATTAAAAAAAAAGTTTTTATTAAAGCACTTTAAAAAATTAACTAGTATATAAATTTAAAGCATAATTAAATACTAATAGCGCGGTTAATTTATTGCATAGTAGCAAACTAAATAGTTTAATAGCTATAGCTTAAAATAAAAGTATAACAAAAGTATTTTTACGGCTGCTATTTAAAGCTTAATTAAAAAACATTATTGCTACGCAAAAAAAAAAAGCTATTTTTAGCATTTTAGCTTTTATTATATAGCTAACTAACAAATTGCGGCTTAACGGGAAGCCTAGCTTAAGGTTTTAATTAGATTAGTTAGTTAGCAATAAATATTCGATTATATTATAATATATAAAATATAAATTACTAGGTAACTATAAATAGGCTAAAGCTTATATATATATATTAATTAAATTATAATAATAATAATAATAATAAATTAAAAATTATAAATAACTTTTAATTTATTTTATAAATTTATTTATAAAAAATAAAAATATTATAATTTATAAATATATTTATTAATAATATTATTTATAAATTAAAAAACTAAATATATTTTTTTTATTAATTTATAATATTTAATATAATAAACTATTTTTTTTATAGTTTAATTTTTATTAAAACATCGAATGCACAACGCTTGCTTTTTCTTTACATCTAGTTATTTTTATACAATAAAGTCGGTTGTAAATATATAGTTATTGCTATACAGTTATATATAATAAACTATTTAAGCTTTTATAATAATTTATTTTTTATTAAATTATTAAATATATAATATTTGTTTTTTTTTATATTTAGTTATTTTTATATAATAAAGTTAATTATAAATATATAATATAAAAAAAAGCAAACTATATAAACTATATATATTAAATGCATTATAAATATATTTTAAATATTAGTTAAAAGTTATATTTAATTAAAATTTTATATAAAATTAATTTTTTAAATAAAAATAATTTTTTAATATTATTTTTTAAAATTAATATATTATTTTATAAAGCTATTATAATTAAATATTAAATTTAACTTTTATATTTTTTTTTATTTTTATATATATAATTTATAAATAATAATTATATATTTATAACTAACTTTATTATATAAAAATAACTAGGTATAAAAAAAAAAAAGCAAGTATTATATATTTAACGTTTTAATAAAAATTAAAACATAAAACATAATATATATAATTTATAATATAATATTTAAATAGCTAAAAAATAAATAATTATAATTATATATTATTAAATAATTAAAAATAACTATAATAAACTTAAAAATAATTTTTATATATTAAATTAAAAAAAAATTTATTAAACAAAAATAACTTAAGTAATTTTTTAAACTATTTTAAATTAAAACAATTACTATTATAAAAAAGTTTTAAAAATAAACAGCTATTTAGTAGGCAATAACTATATATTTACAACCGACTTTATTGTATAAAAATAACTAAGTGCAAAAAAAAAGCAAGCATTATGCATTCAACGTTTTAATAAAAATCAAACTATAATAAATAGCTATTTAATAGTTAAAAAATATTTATAATAAAAAAAATGCTATAATAAACTATATAATTAATAAACTAAAATATATAATTAAATATATAACTAATAAAATTATTAAATTTAATAACTAGTTAAAAAACAATTAAAAATAATATTAAAAAACTTATTTATAATTATAAAAAGCTTATTTAAAAAACTATAGCAATTAAAATTAAAAATTAAATATTAACTATTAAAAAAAATAACTAATAAAAATTAAAATATAATAATACTATTTAAATTATATAAACATTAAATTAAACTATATTTAATATTTAAACTAATTAAAAGTTATATTATAATATATTAAATTATTTAATATTTAAACTTTAAGTTTATTATTATTTAAAATAATACTTAAAAAAAAAATTATATTATAAAAAGCTTTATAGTATATTTATAAGCTATATATAATAAAAACTATTTAAACTAAAGCTTTTTTTAAGTTTTTTTTTAAAAAAAATAATAAAGTTTAATTGTTTTATAGTAGCGCTTTTTATAAAAAATAAATAATTAAAAAGTTTTTTTTGCGCTTTATATATTAAATAATATACTAATTTATATTAGCTATTAGTAGCTTATATTTTTATATTAGCGGCTTATTTACATTAGTATTATAGCTTAGTAAAATAATTAACAAAGTACTAAAATAGCCGTATATAATAAATTTTAATTGTTAATAGCTATATATACTATTAAGCAGCTATACTAATTAATAGCTAATAGTTATATATAGCTGCTAGTATATAATTGTTAATAATCGGTTATGTAAAAAAGGTTAAACTATATATAGCTTATATATAGCTTGTTTTTTTTTTTGCAATAAAAAAAGTTATTGTTTATTATTTTGTTTGTTTATTAAACTTTAGCTTAGCTATTTAGTTATAGTTTATTTATTTACTTAAATAAAAATATATTAAATTATTTAAAACTAAAGTTATAAACTATACTAGCTAACTTTTAAAAGTTTATTAAAAAGAAATATAAATTTTAAACTATTTAAATATATTTTTTATATATAATTTATAAAACTATAATAAAAAAAAAAAAAAACTATTTAAATTTTTTTTTTAAAATAGCAAGTTTTAATATATAAGCTAAAAAAAAAATGCTAATTTAAAAATAATTTTAAATTAATACTTAATTATTAATATAAATTATAAAAAAGTATTAAAAAAATGTTTATTTAATAATAAGTTTTATTTAAAAATATTATAATTATATTTTATAAAATAAAAAAACAATAAAATATTTAATAATAAAATAAAAAAACTAAACTATTTATAAAAAAACTATATGTTAATCGTTTAATAAAAAGCAACATTTTTATAAATAATATTTAAATAAAAAGTTTTTAAAATTAAGCTTATAAATAAAACAAATAGTAATAAAATAATAATTATAATAAATTATAATAAATAAATACTTTTAATTTAATAATTTATTATTATTATAGCAAACTAAAATATATAATAAAAAAAATATAAACTGTATAATAATAATTATATATTTACAACCGACTTTATTATATAAAAATAACTAGGTGCAAAAAAAAGCAAACATTACGCATTCGACATTTTAATAAAAATTAAACTATAATATAGTAAAAAAATATTATTAAAAATAAAAAAAATAATAATTAAATTATAATTATTAAATATAAAAAATATAATTATTAATATTTAAATAACTAAAATATATTTAAAACATAATAAAAATAATTTAATTTAATACTAAAAAAAAGCTAAAAAACAAGCTAAAATAGTTTAATATATTTAATTTATTTTAGCTAAAAATTTTAAAATATTTAATATAAATAAATTATTTTAAATATTAGCTATATTATAATTAAATAATATTTAATTATCTATATATAAAGCACTACAATAAGGCAATCGACACTTACTAACCCCTCTAAAGGTCTTAAAAAAAGCCTAGGTTTAGGTGGTTTTTACTATATATAGCCTATAAATATGCCGCTAAAGCTTTTTATAATATAGTTTTTTTTTTATATACCGCTTTAAGCAGCAATAAACCTAAAGTTTAACTATTAAATAATATTTAATTATTAAAAAATATTATTATAAATTTAAATATAAAAACTTAAATTTACTTAGGCAAGTAAATAAACTGTAACTAAATAACTAAGCTAAAAGTTTAGCATGCAAGCAAAAAAGTAAGCAATAACTTTTCTGCACGGAAAAAAAACAAGCTATATATAAGCTATATATAGCTTAGTTTTTTTTATATAACTAATTATTTACAACCGTATACTAGCAGCTACAAACAGCTGCTAATAGCTATTAGTATAGCTTTTAGCAATATATATAGCTGCTAATAACTAAATTATTATATATTAATTACTTTACTGTTTTATTAATTGCTTTACTAAGCGTAATATAGCTATAAACAGCCCGCTAATACAAAAATATAGGCTGCTAATAGCTAGCAAAATATTAGTATATTAGTTAACCTGCAAAGCGCAAAAAAGCACTTTTAACTATTTATATGCTATATTATAGCGCTATAATAGGGCAATTCGGTATTTATTACTTTTTAAAAACCTAAAAAAGGCTTAGGTTTAAGTGGTTTTTATTATATATAGCCTATAAATATACTATAAGGCTTTTTATAATATAGTTTTTTTTTTACATACTATTTTAAACAGCAATAAACTCGAAAATTAACTATTAAATATAAAAACTTAAATAAATATAATATATAAAAATTTAGCAAAAAAAAAGCTTTATATAATAAATATATTAATTTTATATTTTTTTAAACTAAATAGCAAAATATTTAAATAATAAAAAGTATATAAAGCTATTTTAAAAATAATTAATACTAAAAAAATTAATAAAATATTTATATAAATGTTTTTTATAATTAAGTATAATTAATTAATATTTAATTTTTTTTGTTTTAGTTAAAAATAAGCTAACTAAATATTATTTTAAATATTATATTTAATTAATAATATTTTAAAAAATTTATTAATATAATAATTAATAAAAAACAAATATTTATTATTAATTTTATTTATATAAAACTTAAAAAAAAACTATTTTTTTAAAAAATAAATAATAATTTTAAAATAAAAACAACTAAAATAAACTTATTTTAATATTTAAAAAAGTTTTATTATATATATTTTAAATAAAATATAAAAAGTTTTTTAATATTATAAAAAATAAAATATATAATTAATTTAATTAAAAAAATAAAAATATTTTTTAAATTAATATATTTAACTATAAAAGCTTAACAAAAAATGCTTAAAAAATATTTAAAAAAAAACTAACGTTTAAAATAAATATATTATTTTAAAACAAATACTAAAATATTTATATTATTTATATTTTAAAAAAAAATATAATTATATATTAATTATAAAAAATTAAATAAAATTATTATAAAAAAATAATATTTATTATTATTAATTTTAAAAAATATAAACTAATTAAAGTTTATAAATATATTTTTTAAGCTAAACTTAAAAAATATATATTATTATATATAAATTAAACGAAAAAATAAATAAAAATTAGTTTTTTAAATAAAATATAATTATTTTAAATATATAATAATATTATTTAAGTTAATTAATATTTTAATAATTTTTTAAATATATATATATAAAACATTTATAAGTTTAATAAATTATATTTATATAATATATTTAAATAATATAGTTATTTTTTTTAAAAAAAAAAAAAAAACTTATTTTTAACTAGTTTATAAATGTTTAAAATAATATTAGCTTTTTACTAAACTATTTAAATATAAGTTTTTTTAAAATTAAAATAAATTTTTATAAAATAAATATAATTAAAATATAAAAAACATTATAATTAATATATAATATTTAAATATTTTTAACTTTATAAACTTTTATTAAAAGTTTATTATAAAATATTTATAAATTATAAAATTAATTATAATTTTATTTAAAAAAAACTTTATTAAAAAATTTATAATATTTTATTAAATAAAAAAAACTAATAAAATTTTTTAAAAAATTAAAAAAAACTTTTATAATAATAACTATATTTTATTATTAAAATAACTAATTAAAAATATATATAAAAATAAATATATTTATTAAAATAATATTAAATATATTATTTTAGCTATATAATATTAATTAATAATTAGTTATATTTTAATTATAAAAGTTAACAAATATTAAAATATAATAAACAATAAACTAATAAAAGTTATTTATAATTATAAAAAATTATAAATATTAATATTAATATTTAAAAAAAATTATATATATATTTATAATATAAATTAATTATATAGTTTTTTAAAGTATAATTAATTTTTTAATATAAAACTTTTATAAATAACTAATATAATAAGTTTATTAATTAATATAATTTTATTTTAAAATATAATATTAGCTAAAAGTTATTAATTTAATTAATAATATATTAAAATATTTTAATTATATAACAAATAAAATTTAATATAATAATATAATTTTAATATTAAAAAAAAGCTATAATTAATAAAAAATTTACTATTAAAAATATAATAAGTTATTATTATAATATTTTAAATAAAAAAAAATAAAAAACTTTAAATTAGCTAGTTTAAGCTTTATAAAAAATATTTAACAAATATTATTTAAATAAATTTTTAATAACTAAAACTTAAATAATTAATTTAAAAGTTTATAAAAATTTATATTTTTGTTATATAGCTATAAATTATTTTTAAAAAATAAATAAAAAAAAATATTATTATAAATATTTAGTTTATAAAATATATATAACTATATTAATATATATATTAATAATAATTAAATTAGCTTAAAAATAAAATAATTAAATTATAATTATATTATAAATAATTAATATTAAAACTATTATTTATAATTAATATATTTTATGCTTTATAACTAAAAAATTAATTAAAAATAAAATAGTATTTTATTTAAAAGTTTTTAAAAAGTTTTATAAAATAATTAAAAAATTATAAACTAAAAATTTTAATTTTATAGTTTTAATAAAAATTATTAATTAATAAGCTAATATTTATAAAAAATATTATATAAACTAAAAAAAAACTTTTTTATTTAAAAACTAATTAATAATTTTAAGCTAAAAAATATTAGTTAAATAAATTATTAATTAATATTATAATAATTTTAAAGTTAATTATATAAAAAAAAAATTATAAAATTAATTAAAAAAAATTTTTATTAAAAAAAACTTAAGTAAAATATTTATAATTATATTATTAAATATTAAGCTTATAATAATATAAAAAAACTAAAATATAAATTATATAAAAAACTATAATTTTTTTTATTATTAAATTAGCTATTTTAAAAAACTAGTTTAAATTTTATAATAAAGTTATTTTTATATAATAAAACTAATAATATAAAATATAATATAATTTTAATAATTATTAATCGGTTTATAAAAATAGCATTATTTTTTTTATAATAAAAATGTTTAATATAATAAAATTAATATAGCTATTATATAAATAAATTAAATATTAGTTTAGTTTTTTAAAAAAAATTATAAATAATAAAAACAAGTTAATTATAAGCTAATTTTTAATAGTTAAACTTTAGGTTTATTGCTGCCTAAAACAGTACGTAAAAAAAAAACTATATTATAAAAAGCTTTAGTAGCATATTTATAAGCTGTATATAATAAAAACTACTTAAACTAAGCTTTTTTTAGGTTTTTTAAAAAGGTTAGTAAGTGCTAATTACTTTATTATAATATTTTATATAAAAAACAAATGGTTAAAAAGTTTTTTTTGCACCTTATATATTAAATAATATACTAATTTATGCTAGCTATTTGCAGCTTATATTTTTATATTAGCAGCTTATTTGCAGCAATATTACGCTTAGCAAAATAATTAGTAAAATAATAAAATAGCTAAATATAGTTATATTAGTTATTAGTAGCTATATATACTGTTAAACGGCTATACTAATTATTTACTAGTAGCTATTTATAGCTATTAGTATATAGTTATCGGTAATTAATTATATAAGCAAAAAGCTTAGTTATATATAGCTTATATATAGTTTGCTTTTTATTTTTATATAAAAAAGTTATTATTTACTTTTTTGTTTGTTTGCTAAGCTTCGGTTTAGCTATTTAGTTGCAGTTTATTTATTTGCTTAAATAAAAAATAAAATAAAATAATTAAAATTATTAATATATAAAATATTTAATAATAAAGCTTTAATTAAAAAATTATATAAAAATTTAGTTAAAATAAAACAAAAATAAAAAAACTAGTTAATTATAAACATTAAAAATTATAAAACAGCTTTTAAATATAAATTAAAAATTAAATAACAATTTAAAGCTAATTATAAATATATAAAAAAAAGTTTTAAAAGTATTATAGTTTGATTTTTATTAAAACGTTAAATATATAATGCTTGCTTTTTTTTTGCACCTAGTTATTTTTATACAATAAAATTAGTTATAAATATATAGTTATTATTATATAGTTAAAGTTTTAAAAGTATAAAACTATAAAAATAAAATATTAAATATATAAAACTTTAATAGTTATTAATAAATAATTATAATATAAAAAAAAAATTTAAATATATAAAACTATAAAAATAAAATAATAAATATATAAAACTTTAATAATTATTAATAAATAATTATAATATTTTATTTAAGCAAGTAAATAAACTGTAATTAAATAGCTAAGCTAAAGCTTAGTATGCAAGCAAAAAAATAAGCAATAATTTTTTTATACAAAAAAAAAGCAAGTTATATAAGCTATAT